>JAQFVV010006227.1:8389633-8959131 GCA_028023455.1 Epiperipatus broadwayi
ATATCCCCTTTTTTATAAATTAATAAAATAAATTAATAAGTGGCGGAGTGTTTAGGTAATATCTGATAAACAAAGCGAAATTATTATTTAATAGCATATATTTAGCAAAAATATCATGATGTCTTAATAACAATGCAACATGTTATTTGTTATAAGAACATCAATAAATATTTAAGATTAAACATACTATTATCTTTTGTGCAAACAATTTTTATACTTAGTTTATGGTTGTGAGCCCTTTTACAATTGAATTCAATGATAACAGAAAACAAAACTCGAACTTTAATTTTAATGAACAGGTACAAAATTTTATCAATAAAAAATAAATAAAACAAATAGTCCATCTGCATCTATTTATTTTCTTTACACCCAACGCTGAATTATACGCATTTATATTTCTTTTATGGATTATTAAACTTATTATGCCTTTTAAAAGTTATTTATTTACTCATTAGGTTTATCATATCACTATTTTAACTATTTTATGGGTAACACCATTCTTTTGCTGTAATAAAGTTACTGTATTATAAATTATCCATGTGGATAAACATCATTTATAACATCATAATTTTACAATCAATAATTTTTTAAAGAATACATTTGTAACTATATAAGTCACTCCGCATATTATTCAAATATTATTATTACTTTTGTATTTTGTTCTCCAACTCTTTCGTAAACTTATAATATGTTTATTCCATAAGCCATACTCATAATAATAATGCTATAACGGGTTTAATATCACCTGTTACAGTTTCACATATATAACTCAAATGTTATTGTATTTTAAATATTTTAACTCTTATATTTTTTAAATATAATTAACAATAAGCGATGAAATACTATTTCTGTATTTGAGTGCTTTTTTATAAAATTATAGTTCTTAAAGAAGATTAACATAATTCTCCCCAACTTCCTTCCTTCTTATATCTGCATCTTCTTTTCAATAATCATAATCTATAACTAGACAACTGTCTTATTCCCAAAAGCATGACGCCTACAAAATGCCCTTTTTAACTAGACTTAATCATATAGCAATGGTTGCAAATATACAGAAGGTAGAATAGGAAGGTAGATAACTTATCATAATATACGTTCAAAATGTATGGGGTTGAGGTGTGAATATGCGACCTTCATTGTCTAATAACCTTGGCGATAGTATGTGTAATAATCAGTACAAGCATTTAGTATGATACAGAAAATATAAACACCACTGTCCAAGACAACATGTGCCTAAACGATTTAGCATCTAAAACTACGGCTATTACTGTGGCATCTAGTATACATCTCTTGGTTTCAGTCACCAACACATACCAAGTCACTACCAAACATATCTCTCTCTTGAGGAATTTTTATAGCAATCAACATCCGATAAACTAACTTTTTAAAACAATAAACAAACCGTAATAAAACATTCCTATTCCCATAAAATTTAATTTGTCTTAGCTTGCTAATAATTCAACATCTGACTGTTAAAACTCTAACTAATCGAGAGAAAGAAAATATCACATAACCATCGAGTATATTGAACTATATTAATAACATAAAAAAAATGATTATCGTATGCATATTTTAAAAATCTAATCACATCTCAATGTTTTTAAATGTTGTTTTTTCAAATAGATTTTTAATAATAACAATAAAACTTTGTAATTCATTACCGATTCTCAATAAAATAACATACATTATATATCATTAATAATTATAAAACAATCTTTATCTTCACTGTCATAATTAAAATGTGCTAAATATATATTTCCACATACCTTTAATTTTATTTTAAATTCAAATCAAAACGTAATTATTTCATATAATGTTATATCACAAATTAATGTATTTTGTTTTCCCTAATAATATCTAAAAACTTTAATGTTTAAAAATACACATTGTCAGTGTTTACTCCTTCTGTTTATTGAGTTCGTCAAATAAATTATTTAATAAACTGTTTAACGATCTTTAATTTTAGTGTTTAATCAAAATTATTGTATTTTATTTAGTTATCCCATATTTAATGTTCTGGCTTGTGTCTTTATTTCTAGTTAAACTACAATTATTTAACATTGCGGTACCAATGCATTTTCCATGGATCCAATATTTTATATTTCTGCTGTAAAATTTTTTTTCTTTAGGCAATTGTTTTTCGCTGATAAGCTTTCACTCGTCATTATATACACTACTTCGATTTTTTATTTATTTTCTAGGTATTTTCTCAAAATTAAACTTAAGAAAGCAATTCAAACTATTTCAATATTAAAGTCCATTTATTCTTATGCATTTGCACACAATGTCATATTGATTCTGCGTAAACAGCTTTCATAGTGATACACTATATAAACTATATCAGCGAATAACAATAATACATATTTGGAATATTATAAAATTTTGGCTTGTTTTAAGTCTATCCATTTTCTATTGAAAAACTTCTGATAATATTTAAATAGAATCTTCTGGCGATTTAATTTTGCGTTAGGTAGAAACATTACTTATGAAAAACTTTTTTTTAAATTTTATTCGCATTGATTTTAAATTGTCAGTTAATTTCTTTCAAAAGATGTTATTAAAATTATAATAAAATTGACTAATAAATTGAAAAAAAATGTTAGAAAACATCTGCTCTGAGTCAACACATTTTTGTTGCTCCCCGTTTACAATTGGGTGAAGCGATTTTGTTTGTCTGCCAAAGATCTATTTTTTTATTGAATCAATCCCTACTTAATTTATAGAGCAATTTTTAAAGTTTTAAAATCATGACATAATAGACAAATATTAACTCATTATTATTTTTAAATCAATTATTATCTATTTACAATTTATACCTTTAAAACAATTTTGAAACAATGTACCTTTTATTTTATTATGATGTGTCCATCCACTACTATAATACTATTTAAATATTTTAATTATTAGTGTGGAAAAACGGTGAATATTCAGACAGTCAAATTTCGGTGTTTTGAATCCTATTTAATTTTATGCTGTCTTAACTATAAATTTGCTACTTATATTATATAAAATAATTATAAAAATTTTGAAAAGAACAATTTGAAAAAATGTGAGGTAAATGCAGTCTCACCATCTATTATTTATTAAATATATGCATGTGTCTTTACTGCTTAACTATAGTCTATAATTTTAAATGCTATATAATATTAATTTTAAAAATTTTTAGTAATTAACCATTGACTTTGAAAAAGGGCATATAACCTCCTCACCGAGTAGAATTTTAAATTAATGTCTATTTCGATGCATTATTTAATCACATCATGTACCATATATCTTTAAAATACAAACTATACTTGCTACAATACAAATTCACATATTATTCAACTATTATAGTTTATCTAATATTAAATTCTATTTAAAGCTGTGGAATAATGGGATTCAAGCTTCTAGCGTTAACTATGTTTCTCCCCCTCTGTATAATTAATATAAAAGCATTCTCTGCTACAAATTTACATAAGGGACCCTATTCAGAAATTTCAGGTTGCCCAATGTTCTAACAGAACATCATCTACCGAGCAGAGATGTGTATTATGGAGCGCTGTTTATTGGTTCTCTGGTTATGGATTATCGTGTTTGGAAATCAGTAAATTTTCATGATTAATGTAGGCGGAAGATGTGAAACCTGTGGATTCATTACAAGTGCTTTTATATAATTAACACTCAGAAAATTTGTGCACTCACTGTTTATGATCGTAAATAAACCTAAATAATAAACTCCGCGCTCGCAAGGATAGACTGAGGATTTCTAATGGAGCTCATGATATGTCTGGAGTGTTGACCGAATCCTCATCCATCCACCAGATATAAACGGTTTACCAGAATTATTTTTTGGCTTTCCAACTAAAGAGATGATAATTAAACATATTTTTAATAACATAATGAAAAATGAGTTTAGGAGCGAGATAGGCCTAAAAACATCATATGTAACAAAAATTTGATGGTTGGGTGGTAAGAATTTATATAAATCAATTGCTCTAAATCTAATAGTGACCAGCATGATACCGCGTAAAATTTTTACCCAATGTTAGATTTTAGACATATTTTGCGTTTTAACGAAGCCCACGCGTTTATATTTATTAAAGAAAAATATTGACTTTAAAACATACGGTCATACCTACTATGAGCATTATAATCAGTTTATCAATCATGGAGTTAGGGATAACTATCACTCCATGTTGGACTATGTGCTTCTGCATAAATAAGTACGATAAATTTTGTATCTTTCAAAATCATTTTAATATGTTTATTTTGCTATTTATATTACATCATGATTATTTAGATGATCTTGATCTATTTAATTTAATATCTGACTCTGGATATTGAGACACATCAGCTACTAGGCATCTAACCAAATCCGCATTACTATAATTATGTTTTGTATTTGAATTATGTGTCATTAAACAGATAAATTGTGACTAAAATATCAGCAAGTGTATTTCCCTTCAATATAAGTACTCTATAATTGTTGGAGATTCCACTATAGATCTTCTGTTACTGAGAACGCTTTTATTCAAAAAAACTCTAGGCTTCTATGGTCGGTCGGAAGAATTTAATTAACAAGACGCCTTGAACAAGCCCAGATAGCGCTAGGAATTTCCTTTTCGAATTATAGTGTAGTTCAACTCCTTTCTCAGATATTTCTGCTCAAAGTATGGAGTATAACACTACGCGAAAATTATAGTAATATATCTGTTTTATAAAAATGTTTTATTGAAAATCAGAAATAATATTAAAATTGCGTGTTTAAAATTTATTCTTGTAAGTTAAATTCATTATCATGATCTTGGAGTCCCACTTCCATATTTCAGCCTTTTTCAGCGAACTGGACAAATATATGTGTCCTCAGCAAAGCGAACGTGTATTGCACAACCCAAAAGTTGTTTAGTTTTGGTGAAGAAAAAGCGAGTGATGCTTTACAATCTTTTCTGGATGGAAGATACCATGCTCATTTGAGTAAATGTCCCAGAAAAGTGTCTCTTTAGTAACTATTAAAACCCTTCTCCATGACATTTTCAAGCATATATTAAAACATTTCTAAATGTTGGAAGTCTCTTCTAGAAAATTGTCAGAAAGCAACTGTTAATAATAAATCCACATACATGATGGCAATTGTTTTGAAAAAATCATGTCAAAAACATCTGTGTTAGAAACGTGATATGGACCAAAAAACATCGTCTGAAAACACGACTGGCCTGAAGCGAAATGCTGTGTATTGTCATTCTCATGTAGCGATATTTGCCAATAACTAACTGTTAAATGTAGAGAAAATTGACCTCTTATGAGGAAAACTCGCTCTTTACAGGTACGCTTTCTGTACTTTAGTATAGTGTTTATGCGGCATCCAGACATACTCTAATATATCTTTACAATATCAATACGTAAGGAAGAAATTTTTTGTATCTTCCACTCTAGCATCGTATTACTATTTGACTTTCTGTACCCCATAAAACAACTGTATTGAAATTTTCTGATGGAAAGGTTCATTACACTTCAATTGCTTCGATAGGTATATCTATTATACCAGGGATTTTAGAAAAAAATGCTTTTTAAAAAAATTATGCATTAATTGATAATTTAATTTAGAATGGGCTGCATCTTTAACTTTTTATGTATGTATTATGGATGCATAGTAATATTGGAAAGATACCCCATGACCATTTCTTGCAAGTAAAAATTTTATTATAAAAATCTGTTGACGCCGTTTAAAATCAGAAGTCAGCACACCTCAATAACAATGTAATCAGGCACTGTAAAAACATGCTAAACAATTTTGAAGGTAATCCAAACTTACTATTTGTTAATTTCCATTGCTAGAGTTACTTTGTATTTGTTTTACTGGCAATAGTATATCTGCACGCAGATATATATTGATTCTATTAATATGGAAGCTTGGCTTCAGAGGAGTCAGTATCTGCTTATACTTTCAATGTTTAAAATAACAACTGAACGTGCGTTATAGGTAGTTGCCTATAGTAAAGAGGTTCTAAGAAATCAATGTCTAAATCTAAAGTATTTAACATCCTCAATCTTTCCCCATTTTGTTAGCACGAGTCACTGCAAAGAGGAACACTATGGAACGCTCTGCTAACTTTTATCACCATAGTAGAAGGGTGTTATTTTGGAGTTTAAAGTTATAGAACTTAACTGTTTAACTAATAACTATATGAAATATTTGTCCCTATTTTCTTTTTAAACTTGTTTATATGGTTATTATTACTAACGTTAGCATTTGGCAATGGATAGCTAGGTCTCTCTGTGGATTTATAGTATTGTCCAGAAATTTCTCTGTAAAAAAAAAGCATCAAGAATTCAAACTTCTCTATCGGCAACAAAATTAGTAGTTGCTCTACGATTCAAGTATAATATTCTAACTTTATTTGTCCTTTCAGGTGTATGGACGAAATAATGAACAGCTTTATTTCACAAAATAACTACACTGACAGACTACTTTTTCTGGGTGTTTGAACTAATAGCATTCTTGTTTATCATTCCAAACTTTATATTGTCGAAATCACATCTTCGACGCTCAACAGCGTGCCACCGATCACGGCAGTCCCTAATTTGCAAATAGCCAACTCTTTTTATATCCGAAAAATAGCTCCTCACAAATATTGAAAACTCTGAATGTTTCCCAAAATCTCCGCCGAAATGGCTTCATATGCGTCTTAAGGCGTGGCTATTTGACTTTTCTGTCATCGTTAGCTTTTCCTATCGGTTTGTCGCTTTCATGACATCAATGCGTTCTAATAGTGGTTTCACCAAAATCTCACCGTAACCTTAATCTTAAGGCCGATGGCTTATTGACCCCACGTTTCGGTATCATTGAGCACTTTCCCTGATTGTCTGCTTTCATGACATCGAGTACTGGGTGGTTTTATAGAACACACGCCTGTGAGGGTGGAATTATGCTCACTCAAACCCTAACCCGTATTATTTTCCCTACTAAATCTGCTCGTTTGTACTTTAGGTGCAAAATACTCTTCTATTTGTTTACGAACTTGTTGAGTCATCTGCTCTTTCCAGAAGCATTTTGCTTATCACAGCTCACACACTTTATAATTTTTTGCTCGCTCTGAATTTAAATACAAGTTTTGGTCCACTAGGTCTTTATGACCATGATATTTTTCTTCTAACTGTGATCCTTTTCATATTTTCCCCAACTGTTCACCAACCTTTTGCACCGTCCCAGATCCTGTAATTATCAAAACTAACTCTCTATAATCTATATTCAGTCTCCATCCTATCTTTGCACTATTAGGTCCTAAATTTTTATTTAAATCTATTCCATTTCGCTTATCACTTATTCTATTCTTCTTTTTATAACAGTAAAAACAAATATACACTAATAAACTCCACTGTATTTCATCAATTCTAGCGTTCCACCTTTATTTTGACCATCATCAATCTTTGATTCAATTTGTACTATTAACTGACATCGATCTTATTTTAACACTAAACTCTGATAATCAACTTTCGAAGAATTCATATTCTTTAATAATTCTTGATTTTGGCTCTATAATTTCATTTTGGAAAACTCAAAAGACCACACTTTAAAGTTCGACAGTTATACCTTCGTCGGCGGGTCTCTAGAATTTTATCTCTAGGTGGTTTTTTATTCAAGCTTTCGTTAAATAGCGCATTTGTATCCGACAAAATATCACTGAAGATTTTTTAAACTTATATCCTTATCTTCATTATTCTTATTTGTAGCAGATTTTAAGCTTTTATATCACTAATATTCGTATTCTTGAATTTTAAACTTATATCACTATCTCTTGAAGATTTTTTAAACTTATATCACTAATCTTCATTATTCTTGGCATGCTTTCATGAAAACATTTGGAATGATAATACTCTACTCGCTAACTTTCTATTTCAAAAAAAAAAACTTTTTCACAACTCTTCCGACATATACCCTTTTCGTGTGTACATTTTCTAAGCAGACTCCAGGTGTTCACTTTAAACTACTGTACAATTATATCAACTAGACTAGACAGTTCCATTTCTACATTACTTTATCTTGGTTATCCATTTTTTTAATATTATTCTTTTTTCTAATATTTATTTTGTAACTCTTTCTATTCCCCATGCAATGGAATTTTCAATAACCATAGACAATGTTTCATCTTAGACAATAATAACAACAATAATAATTCAAAATCATGTGTCACAACATCATCTCTACATGTGATTCACAGATATTTTTTTGCACATTTTAAAACATTTCAGATATCTCTTCAATGACATGGTCATAATAAATATCCAAATGATAGCCTAGCAATACATATTTCAAAGTTTGTTTATAAGTGTAGTAACAGTATTATACTTTTTAAATAATCAGATCATTTTCTGCAATTGTTGTCATAAACGCAGCTCTATAATAATTAAGTCACAAATAACAATTACTATTTTTAGAATAGTAAATCATCATCTATTGATTGAAGCTATGATATTTATATCTCAAGCCCCTAAAAATCTGAATCTATTTAACCTTCCCATTCCATATAAGCTATTATACTCTCCCCCGTTCCGGGCTAACACAGAATTGCGAAAAAACCATCCACACAACATGTGTGCTCACTACACGAGCTATCCGTGAAATTTTTAAATACCATTTTCTAGCTGCACGTAACCCCACGGCCCCACTTCCCCAAAAATAAATATAATATAGTGAAAATCACTAACTCAAAGGTTCTAGCTCTAATAATTATTGAAGTATTCAATTAAATAACTTTACTGCTCAAGTTTCTTAAAATTAATTTAGGTTCTGTTTTTAAACTAACTCAAAATATATTCGATTCATGAGACTGAGTGACAAGTAGACCACGGTAAGACAATATCCACAGGATACCACTCAATGAGGCACTATCCCCTTAAATACTGGCCACATAACTTACATAGTATTCTTTGACTTCTGCAATTTCTAGCTCATAAGATTTCATTTAACAATTAATGTGTGCTTTATCTCTAATAACAATAATAGTAATCATCTAGCTCAAATGAGTAATCTCAGGTTCTTAAATTTATTAAAGCATGTTGCTATGGTAGCAAATATGATAAGGCATTATGTCGTAATCTACTCTATTAGATTAATAATAAAACAATAATAATCACAATCTTTATTGCTCATTTAATTTGCAGCTTTTCTTTTTCATCGCCAAATTAACGTAATAAATTTAGTTAATAATCTAATATCCCCTTTTTAAAAATCTTTAAGTAATAAAATAAAAATTAATAAGTAACGTGTTTAGATAATCTGATAAGCAAGTGGCAACTATATATATTTAGAAAAATAATGTAATAGATGATGATAGTAGTAATGCAACATAATTATTTAATTATAAGAACATCAATAAATATTTAAGATTAAACATATAAATTTTTGTGCAAACAATCATATACTTGGATGGTTGTGAGCTATACCCTGTAATTTATGAGAAAACAAAATTTCAGACACAAGTTTTAATAAACAATTTTATTAACATCAATAAAAAATAAATAAAACAAAAACAAATCCATCTACATCTATTTACAGGGATATCTCATTTTCTTTACATAGTAACTGTTAGTTATTACGTTTATATTTCTTTAATGTGCAAACTGTGTTATTATATATTTTTTACATATGTATAGATTTTAAGATTTTTTTTTTTGTGTGTGTAATATTTTGACATTTTTGAATTTTTTTTTCTTTGTTGCTATCTAAGCTAAAAGAAAACAAAATGTAAGTTATTTAACTATTTTAAGGGATTTGGAGCCATAATCAATTTTAAAAATTGATTTGAGACCAATTTTCACAATAACTTCAGTTTTAATAATGTTAGAGCAAAAACCCGTACAATGATAGAAACTAAAAAACTATGGGACAAAAATAAAGCTAAGATAAGTAGTGATTACCATTAAAAAATAAGAAAAAAAAACAAAATTTCAAATCCCAAAAAATTATTACTTTATTGTTTGTTCATAATTTCTAATTTATCATTAACTAAGTTTAAAATTACAACTTCATTGATAATTTCTTTGTATTCCTCACAAAATTATCATTCAAACAATATATAATACTTTCTATCTGAGATAGTCCATAACTTCAGAACTTACGAAAGTAGTAGCATAAGAATTCTTCATTTTTATCTTTTATTCTAAAAGTTAAAAAAATCTCAAGGCACCTATAATAAAAGATACAAAATAAATCATTTCCAGAAGGTGAATATGCATTTGTAATCATAGCAATTGGCTTTTTGTTTATCCAAAACCAGAAATTGAAGGCTACTGTTTGTATCAATGATAAAATAAGTCTCCTATCTTCATTTTATACTTTTTGTGTATACCAGTGATGCTATCTTGTTATATTTATTGTCCCACAGAGATGTAATTTATTAGCTATAAACTTGAAAATAATGTGATGCAAGGTGTGGTAAAACTATTGATTCCACACCATGAGTACCAAGACATAGGCAAGAATCAGGATTTGATTCTCTACCTGCATACAATTCCATGTGGTATACATAACCATTGTGACTATCATCACATACACACCATTTGAAATCTCTCTTTATTGGTTTTAAGAATTTATATTTTCACATAGTACTATGCCCAGTAAATTTTGTGATTGCTTCATCAACTGCAATCTTTCTGTGCATCTGATATTCAGTCTTAAAATTTACATTGCACTTCTCTATATATAGCCTAAATTTATATATAAAAATTTACTTGTTATACAAACACAGATATGCAAGTACAAGCACACTAATATAAATATAGACAAACTGGCTGCAAAGAATGATGTATTGGCACATGCATAATCCAATTAATTTTCTTGCAATGTTAAAAAGACAAAGAAATTTTAACTTCAAATGAATCAGCGGCAGCGACACTAATTTTTTGAAATAATTAATTAGATTTGTAGATAAGGAATATTAATACTAAGAGGGTTTCATTAATTTTCTTTAGTATAATTTTGTAAAAGATTAAACAATGTTTAATCTTAGCTAAGGGGCAAATAATTTGTAAATTTACATAGGTATCTTTGTATAAGTTTAATTAGATTTGTTTGGTAAAAAATTTTTGGAATTCCTTTTTGTGATTAATGAAAAGACTCATCTGTAAGTTGATTAGTTGGGGGAAATTAATTTAAATAAAAAAAGAAGAAAGTTTGTGGTGTTGGTTCTTCCGTGTGTCTGCTATAAATAGGTGAGGTATAATCTTTGTTTTTTTTTTGGAAGAAGATTCCAGGAGTGCTAAAAGTTCATTGGTGAAAAAAAAAAAGATATAAAAACTAAATTTGGGAAAGAAAAACCATTCCTGTAAGACTTTGGTGACCGTTAACTACAAATTATTATAAAGGGTAAGCTGGCAATTTGTTGAATAGACTAATTTTTTTTTAATGATTTGGTAAAAAAGAAAAAAAAAATGTTGTCGGAAGAGCTAAATGAAGTAAACAAAATGGACTAAACATTAAGAAGATATTCTAGATCTATTCCTTAGGTGCTCATCATGTGATATATCTACACTGCATTTTAATAAACCTGCCAAGTAAGAAGAGAAGTAAGATGGTGAAAAAATAGATGAAATCGGAATCACCTCTAGAACCTGTTCATTCGCTGCACATGGATACAATAATACTGTAAATTATATCAGTCCATGACAGTTTTGAGTTGTGGTGGGAGAAGAAAGACTGAAGGGAAGGGTCATCACCGAAACCAACTTTATGTCGTATTTAATATGGATATTAATTGCAGATGGTTCTTTTCAACTGATCAAGAGAACAAAAAGGAAAAAGTATATACTTCCCTTTAGAAGTAATAAAGAACGGTTAGACATTGTATTGCTATCTCAACTTTTATTTTTGGAAATATATAAGCTTGAAAATTTTTTTTGTATTTTGTAAGAAAAAGATTTGAATTAATTTATACATATAGGAAAGTATGTATACATAAAGACTTAAATATGAATATTTTTTTCCATTGTTTCTTTCTAACTGAGGAATTAAATGACAATAATTCATGTAACAAAAGAAGCAAAAAAAAAGAATTTTTTTTGTTATTATTAATTTATTAAGTCAATAAAGCCAATTACTCAAAGCTTTAATAGATTTATAAATGTAGATGATAACAATCAACCCTTAAACTATCAACAATCTCATCACTTTTATTGTTAAATGGGGTTGCCTTGATTACAGGTTGAGATTGTTGATAGCTTACGGGTTGATTGTTATTAATTTAAAATATAATCCATCTTGGTTTATATATCCGTAAGTTATTTAATGTTACTGAGAATTATAAAGAATATATATATATATATTGAAACAAGCACATTGTTTCACATGTGTATGTATTCTAAAAACTATTTTACCCTCCCACCCTAAAAAAACAGCAGATGTATAAAAAAGTCGATCTTGTATTTTTTCTAGAAAAATATAGCAAAAAGTTTAGTTTATGACTTTACAAGAAAATAGTTATTTTCTATAATTGAGAAAAGAAAATAATAAAGATAAATCATTATTGATTTTATAGTTTTAAATTACGATATAATTTAAATATATCACTCGTACTTATTTAAAGCTGGCATTTTTTTTTTATTATTACATTTTTAATTTTTGGAACGATGTTTTCGAATAAAGTGCGATAATGGCTTGAGGCAGTCTTAATAAATTGGAAAACATGAATTAATCCTCCTAGTTCATTATCTGTCCCGCGAAAAATATTGTCCAATCCTTGGAAGAGAAAGGCACTTGGGCTTAAATGAAAGTGGTAGGACAACTAAGATACGTGGGCTGAGCTGCTTAATCAATCCGAAGAGCAGAATATAAATAGTCAAGTTGGAAGTTCAGAGGCAGATTAGATTTATTTTTAAAGTAGATTTGGAAAAGAGACTGTGAAAAGATTTTGAAAGAGATTTTAAAAAGGAGTTCACAAAATAAAGAAAAGTGAAGAGTCAATAGATTAAAATTTTCACCTAAGTGTTAAGAAACCTAGAAATATAATATTTATAGCCACTGTTAATAATGGAAAAAGAAAACTTTATTAAGGAAAACATAATGATGGAAGGCTAACAGTAACAGCTTTTTCTCTTCATTCCCAGCCATGTTTCTCCAACATTTGCCTGGATAAACATCATAAAAAGTAAATAATGCCATTCAGCTGAAATCTATGCCCTTTTTTTAATGCAGTCACATCATGGATATGAAGGAAACAACTGGATAAAAATGAAGGTAATGATTTTATATTTTATTCAATATGTATATGTGTTTATAAAAGACCAAACAAAACGTCTTTCTTAAAAAGAAAAAAGAAAATTATGAATAAATTTAGCTATGGAAATTTGTTTTATTAAAGATAAATTATAAATACTAAAATACTTATAATCAAAATGCATTTTTAATAAGGATTGACTTCTCATCTACAGATACATTTGAATTAAAATAAACTAAAAAACGAATACTTGTAATGATTTTATATTTTATTCAATACGTATATGTGTTTATAAAAGACCAAACAAAACAACTTTCTTTAAAAAAAAAAAAAAATTATGAATAAGTTTAGCTATGGAAATACGTTTTATTAAAGATAAATCATAAATACTAAAATACCTATAATAAAAATGCATTTTTAATAAGGATTGACTTCTCGTCTACAGATACATTTGAATTAAAATAAACTAAAAAACGAATACTTATAATGATTGATATTATTGATTTACAAATAAGTATACCTAGAGGAGCCAGAAATACTGAGCTATTACATATAACTCTAACTGGCTAATAAATAAATGCAGCTACTGATCAACTTATATGAAGAAATATACGTCTGTGGCAGACCAAATAATAATGGTTATGCTATATCACTAAATAAAAATTACAAATGCTTACAGGCATCTCGATGCTATATAAATAAAATAATGAAATACTATATGGATTATAAATGCTTACTTGCATATTGGTATTATGTGAAGAAAGTAATGAAACTTATGCACATTTACACTGACTGGACTATGAATAGTCACAAACCAAGAATTGTTCACATTACCTGTTTTGATAAATTAAATAAAATAATGAAGTACTATAAAAATTACAAATGCTTACATGCATCTCGATTGTATACAAAGAAAATAATGAAACTTACGAGCACCAAGGTACATTGATACTTGACTGAATTATAGAAGCCTTACAGATCTGGAATAGCTCATCTTACTTACCTATCTAAAAAGATGTACAGATATGGAATAAAGAGTTGAAAAATATTCATGCAGTATTGGTAGACGTCTACTTGATAAAAGACTCTTTGGATTCTTTACCTAAGATAAATCAAAATGAGCCTACATTTGAAATGAAGGATGAACTTTATTAGAATGACTTGTAAATGAACTATGGATCAATAAACTGCTTCTAACCTTTTCATAAATGAACTGAAAATGAGTCATCATTTGAAATGAAGGATGAACTTTATTAGAATGAATTGTAAATGAACAATGGATCAATAAACTGCTTCTAACCTTTTCATAAATGAATTGAAAATGAGTCATCACATGGATGTGAATGGATTTGCAAATTAATATGTTAAATAAAATTGTTGTTACTTAAGGATTAATTTTGGTTGTCCAGTTGTTCAATTCTATTTTTTTTGTTATTGCATCACTCATCATTCAATGCACTTGTTCACGAGAATCTCATGCCTCCTGAGCTATGTCTGGCATAACTAGACCTAGATAAGTTAGGTTGTAGTGGGATGAAACTCTAGTGGCACCGTTTGGAAAACCAAACATAAAAATGTCTAGATGCTTCCAGCCTCTATGGTGCTACATCCTCTGATGAGCAGGAAATATGGTTGTAGGCGGGGTTAACATCTGCATTGGGGAATGCCAATCGATAGTCTCTTCCTGCAATATGCTCATCAGAAAATTGTTACAACCGAGGTAATAAAGGGACTGTATGGTGGTCCGGTTACAATATATTTGTTTATGTATATGCTTATAAGCCGATATATTTTTGTCTATGGTAATTTAAGGAGATAGGGGAGGGGATGGTTCTCTCATATCGTCATGTATTACATATGGTGCATTATTTTTATTATTATTATTATTAATCTGTTATTTGGTTTTTTTTCACTGAGTTTATAACTGGTGTTCAATCAATGTCTTTGCTCATCTCACTCCATAATTAATCTGAACTGATAAGCTTAATTATATGTACATCTATAATATACATCACCATCCTTGAGATTAAAAGTACGAGCTAGCACATGGAATAATCTGTAGGGGAATGGTAGACAGATATTTCGATGGGGGTCTCGTAAAACATCTTTCTATGAAAGTAGCTCTTAAAGTCCTTGTGTGAGTCTGTATTTCATTCTACTTAATCTCCTATTAAAGCAAGAATTCCCAAACTTTTTTCGGCTGCAGACCCCTTTGCCAACCACTTTTAAAACTGCCAACTCCCTAATCATTTACTTTACTTACTCAAATTAATAAATTTGTACTGTATTTGATATTAAATATTTCATTAGATATCAAACTTTTCATCTTAATCACTTGTAATTAATGATTGAAAAAGGTAAAAGAACTACGGAATATGGAATTATCTTGTGCAACATTAAATATCAAAACTGGCACTAACAAAGTTTTTTTTAAATTTTTGATATTTATGAAATAAATATATAAATTCAAAATAAGTACAAATATTGAAATCACTTTATTAAACATAAAAATGAAGTGAAAAAACAACATATTCAGATAGAATTAAACATCAACAAAATTACAATGAAAGATTTTAATAAGAATTATAAAAATAAGAATACCAAATAAATTAGCTTGGAAAACTGAATTTAATGAGATGGGTGCACCTGGTGATCTGTCAACAATTTATCTCTGTCTGATTTTAAATTAGTGAGTTGCATTCTCAAATCTCCATGTTCAGTGATATGCAATCAATGTCTGTTCTGAAGCAGGTTTAAAACTACATTGCGATGGAAATGCCAGAAAATATTTTTGTTCAACGGTCCATAGAGCTGGGCACAGAAATGGAATATCTTGTTGCAACCAAAACTTTCAGTCCGGTAATTCCAAGGACAGAATATATTCGAACCTAGTTTTGAAATCTAAGTGAAGTCTCCAAGTGGTTGACGCACAGCAATATGTTTTCTTCTTGAATTGTGCGTATCTTAAATAAGTTGGAGAACAGGGAAAACTCAGATCTTGCAATATTTTGTTTAAAAACCATTAATCTGGCAACAAAAGCCAATATGATTAATTTTGTTTTGATGAGATTCAAATTGTCTCCATGCAGTTGTAAATTAATATCATTAAATTTGTCAAATACGTCAGTTAAATAAGCAATATTTTACTTTTAAGTAAATTTTCTTTCAAACTGGAATCCTTGTCTTCCAAAAATTCTAAAACCAAATTGAAAAAGTGCAAAAAATCTTGCCAAATGCCAAACATAAACCTTTTGAAAAACAGCAGAATTCGGTATGGACACCTGATCGTTAGAAATCCTGTCACTTTCCTCACATAATTGAGCGAACAGTCTAGTGTTCAAAGTGTTAATTCGAATTTTGTTCACAGCTGTTATATCAAACTGAAATGATTGATGCAATTTGTTGCTAAGGTTCTTGGCTACTAAACTGCAAACACTTCAGGTATGTGTTGTTTCAGATAACTTATGAAACCGTGATAATGACCAACCATAGCTGGTGCACCATATATTTGTTAATGGACTCACTTTTTCCCTGAAAAATAGCTCCATTAAATTAAAAATTAATTCACCCCTGATGTCAGTTTCTAAAGTTCTAGCAAAAAGCGGTTCTTTATGCACTTTCTGATATTGAATAAAGCAAATGTACGCCAGCAACAAAGTTTCATTACCAGATAATGTTGAATTGTCCAATTGGAGGGAAATAACTTTTTTTTGCAAACAATTACACAAATAGTTTTCTATATTGTGACTTATTATGTTGATACATCTTTGAACTTTGTTATTGCTCAAAGGAATCCTTTTTATAACATCTTGTGCAAGTTTGTGGAGTACAGTGTTCAATACCTCCATGACAGCTGGTAGAATCAGTTTCTTTCCTATGGTGTGTGGCTTGCCAGACTTCACGATGAGTAAGGATATGTTGTACGATGCCCTTAATCCATCATCATTTAGTATGACAAATCTTTTTCTTTTTTGTCAGGATAAATTCTGTTCAAGTGATCTGCTAGTTCTGATGGTTTCATAACGACATTGCTAAAGATTTTTTCGCATATGAGGCACACGGGTAAATGTTTGCTTGGTAATGATGGTTCAAATCCTAGCTTCAAATAATCAAAGCAATACTGTCCGGGTCAGTCATATTATTATTGTAAGAAATAAAACTTTTATTAACAAACAATTTCGACAGCCCTTGTGATAAAAAAAAAAACAATAATGTATTTATTTAAAACAGAAGATTTTGGTTCAAACTCGAATAAATAATATTCAAAGTTCAAATCATAAATAAGTACATCTCATATCAAACTAACCAATTTATAGTGTTATATGAAAGCATGACCCTACAAGACTGACAGATTCTGCTAAGATTGAATATTGTTTTATGCCAACGCAAGCAAGTGTAGACATACAACAGTTTTTCATGTCTGCACTTGCTTTGATACATTCGATAAGAAAATGCACAGACCTGTTTGTGCTATATGTATTTTCATACATTCTTACATGTGACTTTTTTAATGACACATTTTACTTTTTCATTTGCAACTTTGGTATGTAAATGTGTTTTTATCAAAAAAATGTTTTTTTGAATTATTTTACTTCTTAATTAGGTACCTACCGGATAGATCTTTTGAAGTAATAAACAAATAACAGTATTAAGTGAGTCTACTTTTGCTGTCGTCGACCCCTAAGTTTTTTTCTTAAAACTATCGACCCCAGGGATCAATATCGACCAAATTGGAAATTCTTATTTTAAAAGATAAGGGTTTGAACTTGATAAGGTACAATATAAAGATTATTAATTCAGAAATATTAACATATGTATGTGTATAAAATATATATGTAATAATATTTATAAAATAGTAAACTTTGAATATGCAAACCATAATAATTCACATATCAGAACTAGTCATTTTAACAAAACTTAAATGTCTCTCTTGTAACAATGCCAATTTATTAGCTAGACAAAAAATGATTCATTTTTATCTAAGTATAAGTTAATCACCATTATTCAGAGTGAAACTTTATTTTAGTGATGACCTTTGTAAAGTATTAATCAAAACAGTTTACAGTTTCAAATAACAAACAAAATGGAAATTGTAATAATTTTTAATGTTGTATATAAACAATGGCTATTAAATACATAGTGTCTAGAATATATAATATTTATGGAGCAGTAAATTTTAAATGCATAAACCAAGTTAAACTTATTTAAATCACTTCAACAAACAAAGAACACCCTCTCTCATATTAATACCAATTCATTAATTAAATAAAATATGGTCTACTTTTATATAATGTTCCAAACTATTATAGAGATAATAAATCAATCACTGATATTTGAAAAGATGAAAATCCATATTAACATTGACCTCGAGTATCAATGATTGCTTTATTATTTATATAACAACATGGAAAATTATAGAAAACTGGATTATCTTTTGTCTAACTAATAAATTGGTGCTAATATCAGAGAAGGCACTCTTTGTAAATTTGTTAAAATGATTCTAATAAGACTGGCTTGTTAATTACTATTATAATTTGTATATTTAAAGTTTATTACTTCATAAATATTATTATATATTTAATATATGTATGTATGTATGAGTAACTATGTAGCTAATATAACACATTTGTCAATTACAGTTATAACGAAGATTGTTAGACAATAAATTTATGGTTAATTTACATATAAAAGCAAGTAATATTTACTAAGGCTGTAACCTCAAGAATGTGCGCATAAAAATGCAATCGTAGGGACCTCTACAGATCTTAACCACAAGCTTACGTTTTGAAAGAAAAGAGGGGAACCCTTCTTTACTTCAACCTACTTTCTATATAAATAGATGAAGCTGAAGTGGTTAGATCTGAGAGCGTGAAGCTATTCAATACTTCACTGATTAAGTCCACATTTCTTATTACACATTAATACTCGCGAAATCTTTTGATTTACAACGAGTCAATGGAAAGATCTTATAGTTAGAAATCTATTATGATAATTTAAAGTTGTAATTATAAATTTATTTAAACACACATTGATTACGTAAGTAACATTTACTAAGTCTGTAACTTCAAGAATGTGCGCGTAAAAATCCAATCGTAGGGACTTCTAATGAATGTTTAAAAAAACATTATAGAAATAACATTAACACCTGATTAATATCTTAATTATGATATATCATATATAGACAATTTTTTTTTTCACTTGCTAAATGAATGAACAAGAAAATATAAAAAGCTTAGTTAACTATATATTTAAATCGTTATCTTTGCATTTATATCAAATTCTTGACAAATGCCAATAATAAAACAATGCAAATACTTGAGAAATTTCAAAGTATAATGAGTATTAAATTTTAGGTGCAATTTTAGACTCTCTCTTATGACAGCTTAAGAGACAAAATTAAACAAATTCAAAATTTAATTAAAAAATAAACAAACAAACTAATTAAAAAAAAAAAAAATTAAATTGTATCTTAAAATCCATCCAGATTTCGTAAATTTATTTTAAATATAGAACAATGATCAATTAAAAAAAAGAAATTAATACAAAAGTTAACTTACTACAGTTACAGGGTGTTGTGCAAACTTTTCTAAATGTAAATGAAGTCCTTAATTCTCGTTTAGATAGTGTTATACCATCTGAAGGATCATCTGATACTGGTACTATATCATATTTTCGAGGTGTTATTCTTAAAATAACAATTAAAAACAAGGTAAAGCAATGTTAAAAATTTATTATGCAAAACAGTATAAATAAAATTTTAAATTTATATCTATGTAAGCAAACACATATAGTATTAAATAAGAATATGTCAAATATGCCTTTATGAATCAATATGTTAATATCATATTCAAAAAATTATATAATTTTATAACTTTTCTCAGAAATGCACATTTATACATACATGTTAGAGAATTTTTCAATATACTGAACTCAATTTTTTAAAAATTTATTTAATGATAACTAATATTATTAAAATTATAGATATATAATAAAAATAAAAAATTATTAGCTTTTGCTGCGCTATTTCATTTTAAGTGAATTATTAGAATTTACAATTTTTTTTTACAAAACATATTAATAATTTTTTAACCATTCATTAGACCAGAGATTATCTACTTAATGAAAAATATTTCTGTAGTATAATTTTCACTGCATCACTCTCATGCAAGATAGGGACTGGTTTCTAATCACTTTTAACATCTTACGGAGGGAAGTAACCATAAATATATGACCAAAGACATGTAAAAAGGATATATGATCCTCAAGATGCACATTTCATGCTGATCCACTACTCACCAGTTGGCTCAGATTATAATTTCTCACACATCTTTATCACTGTTCAGTATATATATATATATAGACAATTACTACAGTTTAATTGATAAGTATCAAACTTACCGTCCTCGCAACTTTCACATAAGCTACTTGATGGTAGTATATTAGGTTAGAGATTATCTATTTAACAAATAATATTTCTTTAGTATAAATTTTCACTACACCACTCTCATGCAAGTTATGTATAAGCAATTGAGATCTGGGCCAACTGATAAGTCCTGGTTAGCATGAAATGTGCATCTTGAGAATCATATATCCTTTTCATGTTGTTGGTCATATGTTTAGGATTACACCCCTCCATAAACTGCTAAAAGAGGCTAGAAAGTAGTCCCTATCTTGTGTGACAGTGGTGTAGTGATTTAAGCAATATTTATAAATTTACATTTTGCATGATTTAAAGTTAGATATTATTGAACAATTGCTACAAATGCAACTCCTTTAATAACAGAAATATTAGTCATTATACGAACCATTTTAAAAAATAAGAATTGTGTATGATTTGAATCAAAGCATCTATCACTGATATATATTGTTAGCAACCACTCATAAATGAAAATTCTCAAAAATAAAACAAAAAATAAAAAGTTAAAGATGAGTTTTAAAATGATTATGTAAAATAATCTATGAGCATAAATACAAACATATTTATTAAACACCGTTTCTTTAGACTGTTTACTCAACATTCTGTAATTTTATCTTTCAATCTTTTTTGTAAAAATCTTTTCTTTCTGAAAATTTTTCAGCATTTTGATAAGTTTAGATCTTCATTATATTTTATATTCAGTGATATACTCTCAATAAAAACAACTGATAGCATATCTTTTTGGAGTACCTTTAAGATAATATTTATAATATAAAAAATGTATTTAAGTTCCTCATAAAATTCTTTTTAAGTTATTATTCATCATCTATTTCAAATGTCTAGTTCAATAAAAATGTGCCTTTAGAATTATAGATACAATCTCATCACATTATAAAACCAATTGGCATTATAGTCTTGCCATTATATTTTCATAATATTATAGAGCTAAGGAGGCTTTTAAAAAGAAAGAAAATATTTTGTGGACCTTTGAAAAGAGTATTAAGAAAAAGATTAATTGAATGCTATGTGTGGAGTATACTAAGGTATAATTGTAAAACATGGACGATGAGTAATAAAATTAGGAACCAATTGGAAGCTTATGAGATGTAGACATGGAGAAGAATGGAAAAAAACAGTTAAATGGATAAAATAACAAATGAAGAAATTTTGAAGAGTATTTGGGGAAAAAAAAAAAATCAAAGAGAGAAAGAGAAACTGGATTGGACATATGAAAGATGTTTTGGAGAAAATGGTGAGTGAAAATTAAAAAAAAGAACAGATGAGATTGACAATGTTGAGTGATATAAGAGATAAGAAGAGTTACATGGAATTGAAAAGTTGGGTAAGGAAAAAAAATGGAATGGAAAAATGGATGAATTGATGATGTGACTATTCTTTGGACTTGTCCATTTGACAGAATATTGTTGATGATGATAGAGCATTTTAAATGAAATGTTACAGAATAATTAGCCATCTCTCATTTTCATACAACTGCTCTGTAAATGACTAATTTAGATAAAACATTTTACTATAAGGAAATATATTTTTCTTAACTTGCAGCATCACAGAGGAGCTGTGTGCTACTTTATTCCCAAATCTGTCTTTCTATCCACAAAGTTATTTAAACTAATCCATATTCTCAAGCAAATGAGGTTTTACTGAACATCATTAAGAATATTCTATACATCATTCTTCAAATTGTCAATATTTTGCCTAATTTTAAGTTCACCTTCAATAATGTACTGCCAATGAAAGCAATTGATAGTACAACCAGTACTTTGGGGAGAATCTTCATAATGTAAATAGCATTTGCTTTTTCCATGAAGAGGAAATGCTTGTTTATATATTTAATCAATTCAAATTAAAATCCTTATCATCAAATCTATATTAGATCTTAGTAACTGCCTTGTGTTGTAACCATAGTGATATATATACATGCAAAAATATTTTTGATGCTGAATAATATATGTTGAACACTTGTACAAAAAAATAAATATAAAAAATATCTTTTATATTATATTAATATATAATATAAAAGCTATCTCTATGCCTATTTCATCTTCTGAGTACAAATTTTTAAATTGGCAGACTGAATAACAAATAATTTTCATTCTATAGATATAATCTTTCAATTATCAATATAAAATAATTTAATTCATTATGGCTGTGGGTAATGCTTGATTAGATAAATGAATTCCTTCAACAGGATAATATCTAAAGAAAGAGAACAAATAGTAGATCATTTTGAAGAAATACCAATCATGTGATCATCAGAAGTTGATGCCAATTTGACATTATCCAATATAATATGAATCATATTACGAATAATACAATATTCTAATTCAGTAAGTAACTATATAAAAACAAATAACGATTAATAATTAGATATTGAAATTTTGAATGAAATGTACTACAAATTCATAAAATTTAAATATATTATATAAATAATATGTAAATAAATCAATTATTTTATATAGTGCGAAGTTTTATAAACTGTAATAGCTAAACAGCATTAAGCTGTTGCACATGCGCTTTGCAGATTTTAACTATAAATGATTGAATACAAACACTTCAAACACATGATAAAGTCTTTGGAAAAAGAGGGCCATTCTATCTTTTCCAAAAGACTTTATCATGTGTTTGAAGTGTTTGTATTCAATCATTTATAGTTAAAATCTGCAAAGCGCATGTGCAACAGCTTAATGCTGTTTAGCTATTACAGTATATAAATAATAATAAATAATAACAATTAATAAATAATTTATTTTATTCAAATAGAATTGTAACGCTTTAAATAATAAACTTTATTTACCTTTATAATCACATATATTTTAAATCTATGATTATATCATGAAAACTTGAACACACACAAATATATGTATATATATATATATATATATATTTGAATAATATTCTAAACACAGAAGCCTACAAAAAAAAAAAAAAAAAAGGCAGTATCCATTAACCAGATTTTAATACAACTCCAGATCTAATAAATATATTTTGCTTGAAGTTAAAAATAAAAAAAGGGACTGATTCATAATGCAGATGAACATAGACAAATATCTATAATTCAATCCAACAATATCTCCTTCTGCCAAGATAATAAAATATTTTTAAATTTGATAAAAATTGACAACTTTCTCATTACTATTTAACTATATTTATGGATAGTTATTTTATATACTGTATAATTAACACATGCCAGGTATTGGCAAAAAAAAAAAAAAAAATTCTTGCTAATATTTTCTATTCATCATTTTAAAAGTAAATGAAACTTTTAAAAGAAAAACATTTCTGGTAATACTTTCAAATAAATAAATTAAAAATTCATACTATAAAACTTAAGTCTCAAAGTTTACTAAGATTTTATCACTTTCTACATTAAGTAACCAAATTCAATAATTTAATAATACATATAATCTTTAAATTTCAAAAATCTATTAAATATCTATATTAATATTTTCAATTTATAATAGATTCATTATGTATGATAAAGAAATGCATTTTTAATTTATAAATAAGATTTTTTGCTTTTTAATAAGTATTTGCTATATAATGAGTAATTGAAGTCCCCCCCCCCCCTCTTTTTAGGCCAAGGTTGTTTGTAATCCAATATTCACAGTTCAATGATATATTATAAATATAAAACTTTTGCCAATTTTTTCTTTTGCCAAATTTTTTATATTCTACTCTAAATTATTTTTGAAATGAACTGAAACATTTATTGCTTCATGTTCGAGATTATTTTCATTTAAATAGTATTAATGAAAATTTTTTGAAATAACTTTCTAAAAATATACAGTTTACTATTAACAAACTCCAAACGAATATATATACTAAAAAATAAAATACAGCTACTATATAAAATCAATCACTCTTTCTAAAAATATACAGTCTACCGTAGGGTCAAGGTCTCTCATAAAGGAGCAATGAAGAAGATATAGAATGGCTAAATACATATTTACAGACAAATATTGGACAATTAGCTAGGTTGTATAAATATTAGATTACTTAAAAAAAAAATCCTAGGTCTGAAAACTTTTTCAGTCTTAACCAATCCAGATTTGAACTCAGGTCATAGATATAGCAGGTCAATGTGTTATCACTATATCATAAAACTTTTTCTCTTCCCCTTCTCTCTATACATAAGAATATTATTTGAAAATTTAAAGCAATATATTTCATGAATTAAGATATTCAATATCATGATAAAATATCGGTAAAAGTTCACTATAACGGTCTATGGTTGTTTGCCCTCTATTGTTTAAAATTTAAACTAAATTGCTTGAGAATCTGACATGTATGTTATTATATTACAAATAAATTAAAATTTAATCAAATGTAAAAGATAATGATAAAAAAAAAAAAACCTTTTGAATGTTGGATTAATTACACGAAATTATTTAAAATAATTACTTTTAATTTCTTTGAAAGTTAAGATTTTAAACTGTCTACAACTTAAGAATTTAAAATAAAAAAGTATATGCTACTGTCTTACAATTACATGAAAATTTATTCAAATGTAAAAGATAATAAAAAAAACATTTACCTTTTTAAATATAATTACGTCCTATACAGACTAGGAAGTTGGAGAAAAAGCGATATTGCTGTATCTACTCCGGAGGGCAATTCGTGCAGGTACGATGAAAACAAAGCTCTGCTAATGCCACATTGGAATTTCAGCTTACGCTTTGCTCTCATCCACATGTTTTCAATATTCTGGCTGTGTATGTCTCGGTCTTTGGGATCCATGAAGTTTTCCTGATGGACGACAACCGAATGCAAATACACACCATTGTTGAGACTGCTGATGTTATTGTACGCAGCCCAGCCATCTGAAATAATGTGCGTACCTGGTAAAATGACCCGCTGTATCAGGCCCTCCAGTGTATCAGCCGTCCTGTCTGCCACTTCTATCAAGAAGCACTTTCTTGATGTCTCTCTATGCCGCCAAACACCCAATGACCTGTCCGTATAGCCCCCTGTGATATTTTCGGTGGAAATAGTAGGTTTCGTCTATTTCGACAATTAATGGCTCCCCATTGTCATCAAATCCACGCATATTCCATTCTTCTGCCAGAATAGCAGCAACCCTTAAAATTTCACTATCAGGTACTAAGCATGTAGCAGACATCTTTTGTAACTATAAAACTGTACACGTATGTGTGTAATTCGCGCCGTTGGACACATAAGGTGTCTTTTTTTTTTGCAACATGTGCTATAAATGTAGTTATTTTAAATTCTTAAGTTGTAGACAGTGTACGCACATTATTTCATATGACTGGGCTGCATACAATAACATCAGCAGTCTCCAACTTCCTAGTCTGTATAGGACGTAATTATATTTAAAAAGGTAAATGTTTTTTTAATTAATGTCGTGTAATTAATCCAACATTCAAAAGGTTTTTTTTTTCATTATTATCTTTTACATTTGATTAAATTTTAATTTATTTGTAATATAATAAGATACATGTCAGATTCTCAAGCAATTTAGTTTAAATTTTAAATAATAGAGGGCAAACAACCATAGACCGTTATAGTGAACTTTTACCAAAATATCTTCCTAGATTAATTGCTTCTCATTTGTATCAATACAATGCAATTTTAATGACTCTGAGAAAATTGAATTTCACATAATAACTGAATATATTTATTACAAAGATCAAGTAGAATAATAAATATAAATTTTATGTAACTACTTCTAGAACTCAATACTCCAAATTTTAGAAAAAGAGTAAATCATAATCAACTTTATAAGAACATCAGTATTTTACAGTGAGAGATGAATTGACTCAAAATACATGTATCATGCTACTAAAATATCTTGGCAGCTGAATTTATAACTGGCTCAATAATACAATAATTTAATTATATCAAAATATTTCTTGGGTTTTTTCAAGTTTACTATAGTCTTATAAACAAATCATCAAATATATGCTAGAGTAATCATTGGTTACCAGTGAAATAGATATCATCTATTTCATGGCAATCATGTGCTCTTATACACGGAGAACAGCTGACTAACAATAAGTGTGAGACTGGATAATAAAAATTAACACTGTAACTTTATTAAAGATATTATTTTAAAAAGTGATATTTTATAGTAAATTTTTAGAAATAGTAACGTGATAGGTTATTTATCAAAATATGGTTTAAATTTTAAGCAAAAAAAAAAAAAGATTTAGAATTAGAAAAAAATGTATTTATGGTTTAAATTTTAAGCAAAAAAAAAAAAAGATTTAGAATTACAAAAAAATGTATTTAAAAGAATGTATGATTGAATTTTATACAAAACTGATAGGTCTGTAATTTCTAATATCTTCTTTATCAGTTTTATACAAAATTTTTACCAAGATAATTACAATTCGTCTACAGAGAACATTGGATTTCCACCAATCAAGAGAACAAGCTGGATTTAAAAGTGGTTTTAGTATAGTAGATCATATCCAGGTATTGAAAGAAGTTATAAAAGGACAAATGAATATGAGTTGCCATTATGCTTTGGATTTGTAGATTATGAAAAGGCCTTTGATTCTATAAACATTTCTTCAGTGATTAAAGCATTGGATCATCAAGGTATAGATCCAAGATATTGTCATATTTTAAAGAATATTTATAAAAATGCAACAGCAACAACTAGATTATGTAATGATACTAGGGAAGTTAACATTGAGAAGGGTGACTCCATATCTTTGAAACTTTTTACAGCAGTGTTGCAAGAAGTATTTTGTGGATTAAAATGGGAAATTAAAGGATGAAAGTAAATGGAGATTATTTAAGTCATTTAGATTTTGTAGATGATGTAGTTGTTTTTGCAAATAATGCTTTAGAGCTGCAGGAAATGTTGCAGGAGTTATCAGATGAAAGTAGGACTAAAGATAAATGTTAAAAAGACTAAAGTAATGTTTAATGGATTTTCTCAAAATATGAAAATAAAGATTGATTATGATGAGTTAGAAGAAGTTAACAGTTACAAATACCTTGGTCAGATTATTAATACAATGGAAACATAATGGATGCAATTAATCATAGAATTAAACTTGGTTGGAGTGCTTTTGGTAGAAATAACTTGATATTAAAAGAAAATATGCCTATGTGTTTGAAAGGAAGGTTTTTAACAAATGTGTTTTACCAGTTCTTACTTAGAGATGTGAGACTTGGATACTTAACAGAAGAGCAATACAGAGACTTTAAACCACTCAAAGAAGTATGGAGAGATGCATGGTGAGAGTAAGAAGAAGAGATCGAAAACACAATATATGGGTAAGAGAACAAACAGGTGTTACTGACCTCATTGAAAAAATTAAAAGACTGAAGTGGAGTTGGGCTGGACATATTGCTAGATGAGATGATAACAGATGGACAATTGAAATCTTAAACTGGATTCCAAGAGATTGTAAAAGACCCAGAAAAAGAGCACATGTGAGATGGATGGATAAAATAAGAAAATGTGCAGGGGGTGATGTGGAGAAAAGAAACTAAAGATCAGAGAAGATAGATTAAACTTAAAGAGACCTTCATCCTGCAGTGGATTGATAATGGCTGCTGCTGATGATGATTGAATTTATGTGGTATGTGTGGTTACTTCAAAAATAACATAATTAAAGGAGATAAATATTTTAAAAAATTAGATTTTTTTTTAAAAAAATAGGAAATTTAAGATTTTATTTTAATTGTAATGTTGTATTTTTGTGTTTGCAGATAATAGAAAACAAAACAAATCATAATTAGTAGATATAATATAGCTTACTCCAGGTTAAAAATTTAATCAAATAGAATATTCAAATGTTTTCTTGTAATTAAAGTACCTAAGGTTATGAAAAACAAAGAAGTCACTGAAATTATGAAAAACAGAAGTCAATTAAAAAATATATGTCTGAGTTTCTTCAGAAATTCTCTCTTAGCTCTACTTTATGACTGCTCTTTGAATCTGGATTATATTTAGTGACTAAATAGGAAAAAGCCATTAGTTCCCTGAAGTCAAACTTGGATCCAATATTTGTTAACTTAAAATACTATTTTAAAAAAGTTCCAACTCATAATGCAAATGAGAAAATATGATGATGGATCAGTAAGTGTTCATGCAGCAATTTGCATTAAATACATCTGTAAGCCAGAGAAGAAAAATTCCATCCTGATAAGGAAGCTTATATGTAACATTTTATCTTTGCCTTGAAAAGAAAAAAATAATAGGAAAAATAAATTAAATACATGTATATGTCATTGAGGGAAATTTGGACACATATCTGCTAAGAAATATTCACTATGGTTATATACACATACAAAAGTGAGAGAAATTTTTAAAAAAGTATTTATAATTTAGACTTGTATTAAGAACTTTTTTTAGATCTTTGAATAATATATATTATCTTTTGTAGTTAACTATATATCATTTTTAAAACTATATATGTATAAATTCTTTGAATTATGAAAGGGAAGGCAATAGATTTGATTTTCTTCTTTTAAAATAATTTAAATTGTAGTTTAATATATGTCATCTTTAATTTTAATTATAAAAAGAAACGGATTCACTTCTTTTTATAGTTGTAGCTTAAAATATAGTTTGAATTGAAAATGTATATTTAAAAAAAAAAAATCTTTCAAATATAAATAGATAGAAACAAAATAATCCAAAAATCTAATTTAAACAAGGTTTTCTAATATTTTAGTTTGTTATATAATATGAAAATTTAGAAGAACTGGTCATAAAACACAATCATAATAGTAAATATGCTGTGTGTGTATGAATGGAGAAATAGTTACAAGATTCAGGGAATGTCCAAAAAATAGAATGATGCTAAAAAAAAAAAAAAAATCAGCGTTATAATAAACTGTAATTTTAAATTAAACAGTTAAATCAAATATTATTTTTAAACATCACATGATGGAGAGTTTTCCTGTTTTAATATTATTTTTAAATATGATCAAGAGTATCATGTACATGGATTTGATGTTTATAGTGACATATATGTTTATGTGTGTGTAAACTTATTGTATAAATACAGTTATTTAGAATAATTGATGTATAGTTATTTTATGCCTAGTGTAAAATAAAAGACTTTGATATTTCATAAAATACACTAATTACTTACACTTAATTATCGTATTGCTATAATACTTTCATTTTATATCACATACCTCTGAGTACAGGCTCTCCAATGTTCGACATTTGGAATGTATGGTACTAAAGACAAATGAGTATTTGTATATAGAGTCAGTCTTAGTTAATCAATTATTAGTCTCATATCATTTGCTTGTATATTTTACTTCTGTTTTTATTGCTCATAGTTATATTGCACTGAAACACATGCCACCATAGAAAAGATTTTAAATTTTCTTTTATTTGTATTTATAGGATGACACATTGTTTTATTTCTAATTTTTAAAAGTATTTAATTGGGAAATATGTAAATGAGTCTGTAGTCTGATTATTTTTTATCCAATCAAATCTTTTAAAAAACCAGGTATAAAAACTATGTATAATTAAGTTTAGGGAGAGTATTTTAGTAATTATTGTATTAAATAAAATCAAGTTATATTACTAGAGATTAATAATATAAAAAAAACTAACAGTAAATTATCCAAATTTTTAATATATTTTTTATTTTGGATTAAATAGTATCAAGTTATATTACTATAGTTTAGTAATATGAGAAAAACTAACAGTAAATTACCTAAATCTTTAATATATTTTTTATTTTAAAAAAAAAAATCAAAAGGATTAAGAAAATTAATATTTAATTCAACAAAATGTGCAAATAAATCCACTAAATTCCCTATCAGTAAACTATTTTGAAGCTTGGTTGAAATTCATTAATGAATTATGGAGCAAAAACCTATCATGTATGGGAGGATTAAAGATAAGAAACCGAAGAGTTTTTGGAAGCACGGTTTTTTTATAGCGCTATATGAAAACTTATATATTTATTTATGTGGAGTATTTCAGAATTGTATGCATATATTATCCAGAGGTATGTTACATATAATGAATATGTCTGTATTTATAGTTAAAACCTTTAAAATACATTATTTGAAGAGAAATTACTGGAAAAGACAGAAATGCAATTTAACTCCGAACTTTATGAGACATTAGAGACGAGCTTTAAAATATATCACTCTCTCTATAATATTTAGGACATTATTTTAAATGATTACAGTTTTAAAAATATTTATCTTTGAAGCAAATTTTATATTTGGACTTGTGAAGAAAGTTATTACAAAGATAAATGCTATGAAAAATATAATTACTTAAAAGAAAATTGTTATATTAAATAAGCAAACATTAAAATAGAATTGCCCGCTGTTCTAAGTGCTATAATTTTATTCTTAAAGAAGAAGAAAAATTGTCATCAGAAGAAAAATATATATTTTTATCAAGAATATATAACCTTTTAGTATTTAAAACCTGGATTCGTTTATTGCCTTCTTATGTGCCATATTGCAATATCAATTGAAAATGGGAAGATGTCTGTTTTATCCCAGAATTACGTATGAATAAATATGACTGCAAATAAAGGCATCTGTTCCCGAACAAATTGGAAACTACATACATGCACAGGAAAAAAAAAGACTTACCTTTCAAAAAGGATTTTTTAAATACTATTGAATAAATAATTGTTATCCTGGAAAGATTTGCAGAAATGGACTGTATTGAATATCTTTTAACAACAGGATGAACAATATAATATTTTCAAGGATTTTTATTAGATTTTAAAAGTCGACAATTTTTTTTTTTTTTACTGTTATTTTTACGCGCCGGAGAGAAAAGTTTGAAAGAGGAAAAAGCTTCGGACAATACTTCTCGTCTAGCAACCACACAACTCCCAGTTTATTAGCAGAACTTTTAAATAAGGACTTGTATGACGAGGAGGAAAACGTAATTTTAAATTTTATTATTAGTTTTTATTTATTATTTTTTAAAAAAAATACTAACATTAGAATTACAATTTATTTTTAAGTTATAATAGATATGTTACATTACTTCTACTTTAACCTGTACATGATTTTCCTCAATGTTTTGCTGAATTTGATCAATCTATTTTCCAACTTTTTTGTTTCATTTCATCTTGATCTTCTTTTACTTTTTGCTCTAATTTTTCTATCTTTTAATAAAAATGTTTTTCCATCATTAATTCTATCTGCTTTTATCCATTTTCTATCTTTTTTATCTCTTTATTGAAAGGTTTTTCCATCTGCTTTAATAATGCACCAAACATCTGCATCATGTCTAATTGTGCAACATTCTTTTCAGAAAGGTTTATGCCTTCACTATCTATTTGCTCCATTGTTTTATACCTTTCTTTGTTTGAACCATCACTGTCTATATCAGAAATCTTTATAACTTATTCTTTTTTTAGGCAATCCTCTTAACAATTTGTTTCTAAACTATTTTCTACAATTATCTCCTGATCCCCTTAAATCATCTCATTTTTCTTGATTTGCAAATTCTCTTTAATATGCAATAAATATAGTTATCTGGATTTACCACCAATATCCCATTGATCAATTTGAAACTGGATGAGTACTTAAAGGCTATTGTTTGTCCATAATCTTCTGACTTATTTTATTTTATTACTATATAAAGAAAAATAACTATTGTTTGGTCATCCATCCCATTCATCCATATCAGACAAAATGGGTGTTTTTATTATAGATAGTTGTGATCCCACCATGGATATTATATAATGGTCATATTATTATAGCATAGTTGATTCGGATACTATCTGACAGTAACATCAAGAAATATCCTAAGAATAAACCTTATTTATATATGTTAATATGATTCATGTAAGCAATATATAATCCACTACATATAATACCAGACCAAATCATGTAGAACATAAATTATTCCAGATAAAATGAACAATGGATATTGACCAGACAATTTTATATAAATAATTCAAAACTGCACATTATTTAAAAAAAAAAAACAACAAAACAATATTTTATTTCCAAATGGATAAAATATAATTATTAGTACATTATCATTTATTTTCTATGCTAAATATACTTTCATTAGCAATTATTTGTCAAGCATAGCCATTAAAACCAACTTTATTACCTATGGTTTAATATAAAATTTAAGTAACTAGTAATGATATTTCAATAATAATCACCTCTAAATTAGTATTTAGTTTGTTTCCCATACACATATAAATAAGAAATGTTATAATATCAACTGTACTTTTTGCAAAATGTCCCAAGATTTATGTGAATTAACTGTAAAATATTAACTGTATAATCACAGCTTATCCTATAAGTATAGTTATATGACTGAGTACACTTGACATAAATATTTCCCAGAACATCACAAATATAATCCTATGTGCTGTTGCATCACAAGTATAATTAATTTATTCAGCTATCTTTAGCTTGATAGTGACGCATATATAAACATGTAAAACAAATTTGTGTCTCAAGTGTATACATAAATAAACTTGCTCGCTTTTTATATAAAGATAATTCCAAGAGATGACTTCTATGGTTCTGCCTTTTTTTAAAACAATAATATAGGCAGAATTCAATGAGGTGGTCATCTCAGAATCCAACCTCAGATACATAAAACCACTTCTTCACAGTGCATATCATATATATAGTATATATCTAATTATATAAACCAATGAAGTAATAACTGTATTTATACCCTAAATTCAAACTCATATAAAAATATACTTTAAGATAATTAATGCAAGGTCAAATTTATATACAAGATGTGCTCGATCATTTTAAAAGGAGCAATCCTCAATTTATCTAAATTATAGTGACTATAACATTGTATTTTCTTTCATATTATAGTGGTATTTTATACTAGTACTAAGACATTTCGTATATATCAAAATATTTTTCATACATTTGCATACAAAGAACATTTATTTACATGTATTCATTGTTATGACTATTATACTATTTGATTAATTTATTTAAATATTATATACTAAACCAAAATATTATAAAAAACTTGTCTTTTCTGTCATGTTTACATGAATTCAATAATTATAAATTATAAGTCTTTTTGTACTCCAGAAAAAGTAAAGAAAATACAACAGAGGAATATATATTTTTTAGATCACTAACTGATAAAGAGTAAAATCAATGAATGTTTGGGTAAAGTAATTTAAGACTAACGAATGTTGTATAATTAAATCAGATAGAAACTAAAAAGGTTTAATTAATGATTAATTTTGCATAGGATTTAACAAAAGAAAATATTTATGTCATGTGTGATAAGAAAATTGCATTTAGAAAATGCCAAGAAATATTTGCTAATTACAAATATTTCTTGATAGAATAAAAGTGGAACCAACTAATTAAAAATATCAAAAGGAAAACAAGATTGATAACAATCAAACATGAACCCTGGATTGTGGGAGGCTAACCTGTTGAACTAAACAGCGTGTGCATCAAAGTGCGTGGCCCTCATTCCAGTGAAATTTACTAAGTGAACTGTCGATGAATATTTTAAGGGAGAATAGCTGAAAGAAGCTTAAATGACGAGGTGGTGCTCTACTGTGGAGCCAACATGATCGTGAGCAGTGGCTGAACAAAGCCAAAGAACTCTGTTAGTTGAGGAGTGGAACCAAAGTGTTTTGGAAACTGAGGCCAAAGAAAACTGTCCAGTAAGCAGCAAGCTATTATGGGCATTGTGGGAAATAAACCATATGTGAACTATATATACTGTATTGGAGTATTTTAATAACATTTCATTATTAATTACAATTCTCATTAACCAGTCATTATCTAAATTTCATTTACGGATTTATTTGTTGGAATTCAGAGTGTCTATATTCAAATGCATAACAAGTTTGGAAAATTTCTTTTTCTTAAATGGAATTAAAGATAATAAGAGAAAAATAGCCGATTTAATATGTATGTCAGGACTAAAAGTTATTGACATTTATAAATAAGTATTTTGACATACCCATAGCAGATGAAATAGGATATGAAGAGATATTTAACAAGCTGAATGAACGTTTTAATCCCAGACCATCAAGACACATTGCCAGATTAGCTTTAAGAAACAGGAGGCAATAAAAGAGAGAATCAATAAAACAGTATAGAATCATATTAAAAAAAATGGCTAAAAGTGTTCTGTTAGACCAATTAATCTGGGACATGTCGGAAGACTGAAAAAACCTAATCGCCAATGCAGAATTAAATTTTGAAGAAACTATTAAAAAGGAAGTGGCTCATGAACTCATTGTGGAACAGGTAGCACTGTTTACTAATGAAAATTACAGCAAAACAAGTTTATAAGACAGATCATGAAACAGAAATTAAAAATAGTTCTTTTGTTAATAAAGATTTAAAAAAAGAATTAAGTGATTTTGCTATGGAAAACCAGGACAAATTGAATTTAAAGACGAACAATGCCATAATTGTAAGCAGAAAGGTCACCTAGCAAGAAAGTGTAGGGAATCACCAGAAAGTGATAGTAAAGAAAGACAAACTAAAACAGTCAAAAATGATAGCATTTATATTAACTAGGCATCAACCAAGGGACAGAGCAAATTTACATTGCAGTTACTACTGGTTAAAAAAATAGACATAGAAAATGGCAGCGGGTCGGAAATATCAATAATCTCGGGGAAATATTAGAGGAGACCGTGCAGACATTGAAATGCGTTAAACATCAATCAGGGCAGTAGATGTAAGTGGCAATATAGTAGAAATAGTAGATGCTGACATAGTACCGATAAAATACTGCAATAAAATAATGACTTTACCAATGTACATAGTACAGAAAAATATCAGTCTGTTAATAGGATGTGACTGATTCAAACATATAGGGTTAGTAAGGACAATATTCCAAAGATGAGATGAGAAAACACATATTAATAAATTTGAAACAGAAAATAATAAGTTAAAAGAAACAGTGAATAGTTTAAATTTCAAACAGAAAATAAAAAGTTAAAAAAAATAGTGAAGTTTTCAGATCCAGTTACAAGGCCAAAAACATAGTTTGAATGAATTGACCTGTAATGTGGAAGATAAAAATGAAGTCAATGCATCATTGCAGACCAAATTGCAAGATTCTGTGAAGTTATTAGAATAGAAATCAGATAAGTTAGAATCCAGAAATTGTGAATAATGTAATGAGTTGGAGAGAAATTACAAGAAAATCAGTGCTTACTGTAGATGAACTGGAGATGGGAGTGTTCTGGATAGAGCTTTTAAATATTTTCTCATACCGCACTTATTAATTAAGATGTGATGTATTGTGGCTTCTCTTCAGCAATTATGCCCAGATAAATCTGTTAGCCACTTTATTTTCCATTCCCCACTCTAAATTTTCCCATATTCTGCTCCATCCCATTACCACAACATAATCTTTGTCAACTCTATAGCCTTTATATCTAAATCCCCCTTATCTTTTCCCAAACCCAGCATAAAAACCAATAATTCCCTTTCTGTATAATCACTTTTTTCATATTTATTCTTCCATAACTTCATTATATGTACCCTTTCTGTTTTCAAGCATTTACGCTCTCTGTATTGCATTTTTGTAACTACAAGCTTATTAAAAGTAATGTCACGTTATATATGAGGTGCTTTTTTAATTATTATAATTTTACCTTTAAGATTTTGGTTATGCTGAGGCTATTAAAATATGGTAGATCTGAATTTAGTTCAGTCCCATATAGCTATTTAAGTTAGATAGCTGGATTTAAAGACATTTTCATGTCCGAAAATTTCAGAGTTTCTACTTAAATGTGCGTATGAAATAAGTGCTGGGTTTTGAGTTTATATTTTAGATCTAGTGTCCGAATATTCTAGCTCTCCACTGACGTGAGTCATAAGCTCAGAACCAGTTGGTCTGAAGATGGGAGTGTTCTGGATAGAGATTTTAAATATTTTCTCATACCACCCTTATTAATTAAGAGCTTGTTTGAGCTATTGGTACGTTCTCTGTATTGCATTTTTGTAACTACAAGCTTATTAAAAGTAATGTCCCATTATACATGACTTGCTTTTTTAATTACTGTAGAATAATAATCAGTTGCTTAAAGAAGTAGAAGAATGTAATGAAAAAGAAAAAGAATTATCAGACCAGATAGTGTTTTGGCAGTAATATGAAATGGAGTTACAAGAAAAGCTGGCCGATAGAGAAAATGAAATGGACATTTTAAAGACTTTTTAGAATAAGAGCAAACTTTAGACAGTGAACTGCCAGATACACAAACTGAAGAACAAAGAAAAACCCAGAGTTTCTCCAAATGGAAGAAAAAAGCACCCAAGCGCGTGAGGGAAAAGTAGAATCTAAATAATTCTCAAGTTTACATTTATTAACCTGAACAAGGATTTTTTACTGGAGTTGGGGTAGGTATTGTGTTTTGTAAAAATATGTACATTGCAATCCAATAATTATAAATTATAAGTCTTTTTGTACTCCAGAAAAAGTATGAAAAATATATTACAGGAATATATATTTTTTAGATTACTAACAGATAAGAGTAAAACCAATGAACATTTGGGTAAAGTAATTTAAGAAAAGCAAATATTGTATAATTAAATCAGATAGAAACTGAAAAGTTTAATTAATGATTAATTTTGTGTAGGATTTAACAATAGAAAATATTTACATCGTGTGTGATAAAAAAATTGCATTTGGAAAATGCCAAGAAATATTTGCTAATTACAAATATTTCTTGATTCAATACAAGTGGAATCGACTAATTAAAAACACCAAAAGGAAAACAAGACTGATAACAATCAAGCACGAACCTTAGATTGTTGGAGGTCAAACTGTGGAAATAAATAGTGTGTACATCAAAGTGCATGGTTCTCATTTCAATGGATTTACTAAGTGAGAGATTTTAAGACAGTAGCTGAAAGAAGCTTAAGTGATGGAGCAGTACTCTAATGTGAAGTCAATGCGATTGTGAGCAGCGGCTGAATGAAACCAAAGAACTCAGGTAAGCAAGCTGTTATGTGCATTGTGGGAATTGAACCATAAGTGAACTAATTATATATACTGTGTTGAATTGCTTCAATAACTTTTCGATATTAATTATATTTCATCATTATCCAGTCCTTACTTCAAATGTAACCAAACTAATTCTATTAAAGAAGACAAAACAAATTTTTGTTTTTTATATTCTTTAAGCAAAATTTAAAAAAAATACCTCATTTAAATTAAACGGTAATCTCTGAAGCTTCTTTTAAAATCTGTATAAAATAGTAAACCAATATCATTCACTTTCTCTTTTATCAATCAATTAAATAATTTACAACAACTATATAGTTTATACATAATGAGCTCTATTTAACTACAAATAATATATATAATCAGAGATCATCACACACACACACAAAAAAATTATTAATGTTCTGGATAACAGTCTAATCTATATATAATTTTTTCCCCCCATTTACATGTATGTATATATGAAACAATAATGAAATTTTTCTGTGTCAGAATTCTTTCTGCAGTTTATTGTGAGTAATCCCAATTGGAACCAACATTTCTCCTTTGGAGACATGTATTATTCAATTTACTTTATTATTACTTTCCTTTCTTTTCCAAGACACTGCTATATTGTCTTTATCAGTTTCTTAGACATGAAGGAATTTTTCTCCTCTGATCTACAGTTTTGTCCAATGTGCTTTTGTAGAAGTACTTCTGGATTAACCATCATTTTTTTAAATTAATGTTTAGAGTATAGACTTCTTTAAAAAATAACATTTGAGGTTCACCTATGTTGGATCCAAGGCAGAATTAAAATGTGCAGTGGTTTTCCTTTTGTTCTAGCCAATCAACATAATAATAGTTCCATGCAGAATGAAGCAAGAATAAAAAAAGAATTTTTTTCAAGAAAAATTTCTACATATATTAACTCCTATTTTCAATAATTGAACAATTTCTTTATTTTAATTATATTTAATTACAAAAAATGCTTTAATTAATTAACTGAATTTTAACCTTGGATTAAACTATTTTATCTTTATGCAATTATACCTTAAATGCAATTTTAAAATTAAAAATCACTTCTAATCTTTTTAATTATTTTTTTTATATTTATCTAAATCAAAATGTAGATTTTTAATTAAATTTTTAATCTATTTCTTTAATATTAACATATCTAATTATGTTGTTTTTGCAATAAAGACTTATACTAAAATAAATTTAAATGTATATTCTTTTAAGTATATTTTTCTAATTCTAAATTTCTGATATAAAAAAAACTAACACCACTATTTTAATCTACTTTATAAAATTTATTAATTAATTTTTCTTAAATTTAATCAGTTATAATAAAACCTATTACATTATTACTTATATTTTATTCTAAAATATTATTTTTCATAACTCCTTAAAACAATTTCTTTGCTACCTATTATATAATTACTTCTAATAATTTATTCTAAAAAATATTATTTTTAATAACTTTCATTAAAATTTTTTTTTTAATAACATTGTTATTGTTAATTATCATCACAATTATAAATCAGCTTACTGCTATATATAAGATCACATGGCTGACTATGAAATAGATAGATAAGGCATTATGTATTCCAATATATAATATTTATACATGCTTAAACACACACATATATATGTAAATTAAAAATGGATACTATAAATAATTCTACTATCAGTGAATTTAATTTCTGTGACACAATTTGGAACTAAATATCATGTTATGAGAGACTGTGTGGCATATATAAATTAATTTTTTAGTTGGCCTAAATAGTATTTCTATGATAAAATTAAATCTACATTCTAGAATAACTTTATGAATGATATTTAGATAAAAAATTTAATTAAGTTTGACATCAATTTATTCTAACATAGATAGCATATTAATAAGATTTTGAATAATTAAGTTTTAAAATTTATTCTAATTAAGAACTGATTGCATTACCCATGATTCCACTGGTATCGGGATTCACCTGTCATTATCAGAACACTTCTCCGTGGTAATACAACAGGAACGTGTTTACCATCAGGATGACGAAAATCCATAACAACCTTAAAATATATATATAAAATTAAAATAACAAATATTCTTGATCAATATCATTAATACATGTAAATTCATAACATACACACAAATAAAATCATTAACTCAAAATACTAAAAAAGTCATATTGCAAAAAATAAAATTAACACACTCTTTCAGATTGGTATCCATCCTTCAAATTTATATAATAACTATTTTTGTTGAATTGTGCTGTCTAAAGCTATTTATTTACTCTTTTATGTTTATCATCTTCTCATAATAAATTTATCTCCACCCACATTAATAGCATATAGGGATAAAAATTATATAACATTTGACAGTAATTAAAGAACTAGTAACCATTTCTTTTGGAGAAAAGCCTTAAGTTCACCGAAAGATTTTGATAAAAGTTATTAACCTTTCATTAGTAGTTACAATAACAGATATAAAGAATCAATGTTGTTTAAATTAAATAATTATCTCAGTTAAGATTATTGACAAAAAAACTGCATCAGAGATTGCATGTATCCAAGAGATATATTCATTAATAATAAGGGTTTGAATACACACACACAAAAAGAAAACTTCAAATTTGCCTTTATTATATTTATATAATAAAATACGTGATTTTTTACTTATTTTCAATTACAAACTAAAAATTATTAAACAGAAAATACAAAGGTCACAGACAAAAAGTACATCTGATAAATATATTTATTATTCATACATTATTGAAATGTGGGGGGAAAAAGAATTAAAATGCTGCAAATTTGCCATTATTATTTTATAAAATAAAATATATTTTAATATTTATTATCAGTTACAATCTAGAAATTACTTTCATAACTACACCAATTCTAATTTCAAACAGACAAAACTCTCCGTACAGTACTATCACTCAGTGGAAGCCAAAGTAATCAATGGATGCCAGAAGGCGGCTTGTGCATAAGATCCCTACCTAGTGCCTACTCATCCAATATCCCCAGACTAGTTTCTGATTTGTGGCCTTCGTCAGTGAGGAGCCTTGGATCTGAGAGCACTGCACCTAGATCTTAGAATCTAATGCAACCCTCCAGCAGTCACCTTTTATCTCTACTTAACTACAAACTATGAGTCTTAAATTGAAACACAATAATATTTTCAATCCAAGCTCATCAGCTTATATAGTTATATAGATCTGAACTCAGTTTAGTACATGGTATCTTTGGTTCTTTAATAACCATAACCACCACTATCCTATTAGGCAGGATTGGTTTTAAATCAATAAACATCACAAGATCACCATTTCTTATGCTTGTGTATAACTGTTATTCAAACAGGCAAAACTCTCCATACATTATTGATTATTCTGGCTTGCACTGAGTGGCAATACTGTATGGAGAGTTTTTCCTGTTTGAATAACAGTTATAGCAAGCATAAGAAAGGGTGATCATGTGATGCTTATTAACTCTAATTTCAGATACAACTTACCATAGAATATCACATATTCTTACAAAATATGGCTACAGTCAAACTGATGGCTTAATTGTTATGGTTTAATATTAGTCATACACAAATTCATAGCTATTCTCGACCCTGAACATATGTGCATGATATATGCAAGAATATTTAAGAAAAAAAGTATGCTTACAACTCTCAGATCAACCACAACCTTTGAAAGATTAAAAAGTTATGAAAAATATGTAACATTTAATCATTACATTTCTCAAACCAATAATTAATCAGAAGAGCTGTATAAATTAAAATATTATTTAGTTTTTTTTAAATTGAATCAGTTAAAATACAAACCTATTACATTATTACTTATATTTTATTCTAAAATATTATTTTTAACAACCCTTATAACAATCTTGGCTATCTATTATATTATTACTTCTAATAATTTATTCTAAAAAATATTATTTGTAAAAAATTTCTTTAAATTTTTTTTTCTTTCAATATTATTTTTATTAGCTATCTTCACAACTGTAAACCAACTTACTGCTATATGTAAGATCACAAAGCAGACCATGAAATAAACAAGGCATTATATATTTCTATATATTTATACATGCTTAAATACACAATTCTTCAAAATTATGATGAGAAGAAAAGATTATTATGATATAGTCACACAAATTTTGACTGTTCCATCACCATAATGATTATTAAACAGAAATATTTCCAGTGGTTTAAAACAGTATAAATAATATGTTTGATTATGCAATATGTTTCAATCATGTTTGTAACAACACAGCTTTGTAATGGCATCTCAGTCATACATATTCTGGTTTTGAAACAAAATAGATTGTTATTATAGAAAATAAACAGATCTGATATATGATGCTCTGCAATAATTTATTTTACTAATTTTACATTTTTTCCCTACAAATTTCATAATGTATGATGGTACTCAGCAAAAGCAAATTTCTGAAAACAGTAATCTTTGTTTTCATCTTTAATGAAGGCAGTCATCATTCTTAAGATTATTTATTAATTTTGAAATAGTATAATAAATCAAGTTTAAAATAATTCATGTAATATTATGACAACAATTGATAATCTGACAGAAACTTCTTCCAATCTCCTTAGATTTTTCTCTCTATATAAATAAAACATAATATAACTGTAGCTCACTCCCAAATACAAAAAATATATAGTAAATGGGGAAAAACCTCCAAATTCTAACTTCATATTAAAAGGGGATTATTACATTATGTGAAGTTAAAAAAACAATTACTTAAAAATATATATATTATCCTAAAGATATAATATATAAAAAATATAAGCAGAGTGGAATTAATTATAAATGAAGGTAGAGGAAGAATATATTAAAAATTAATAGAATATTAGACAGAGCAGAAAGATTAATTTCTCAAATGTATATAATTTAGATTTAGGCTGGTAAATTCTCATTCCAATGAAGTGGAAAACATAAAATAAACATAGAAAATGCTTTTGAATGGACCCCATAACATTTCAATATTGTTATGGGAGAATTTAATGTAAAAACAAAAAAATGGTTTTTAGATGAAAGTATAAGAGATAAATTTGGATAATAAGAAATAAATGATAGAAAGCAAATTTGTGGAATTTGTTATTAAAAAAAATTATATAATATAAAATTCAAAATGTAAATGAATATGTTTTGGCACAAAAAGTGATCACGAATTTATGAGATGTAAGATATGTGTTAATGCAAAACTAGAAAAACAAAAGACTATTTAAAAAAGATAATTATAATAGTTGATATCCATTATCTTCAGAAATATATGCAATCATTAAGAAATCAAAAAAAGAGACAATAAAATCAAATAGTAACAATTCAATAATAAATTTTATATTGAGACAAAAAAAAAAATTCAGTAAAAAAGAAATACAAAAATAACTAAGAGCATGGAGAAATGTTTTTAAAAAAGATAATGATAAAATAGAAAATGCAACTGCTAAATGACAAAAAAAGATTGAAACAGAACAAAAGTCTCAAAGTTATATAAAAGGTGGCAATCTCTTTTATCATTCATTACATGATGAATTTAAACGTGCTGCATTTTTAATGCAATAAATAAATAAATAAAATAAATTATGCCAATGTACATAAAACAAAGCAAAAGATGGTTCTTTTATTAAGTTTACCAGCTCCTTATATAACTGATTTCTTCAATTTTAATATAATGACTGAAAACTACTTTTATCCCTATAATATTAAATCCAGAGTTTTAATTTATAATAATGGATAATAATTTGCTGTATTGACACAAAAAAAGTCCCGTTTGTTTGATATGTCTGCAAAAATAATAAATGGCTGTATGTTGAGATATAATATAAATTTTAATTCTGGTAGCAGAGATTTGTTTTGTAAGATATAACTTTTGCATTTCTCTGAACTTATTTGGATATTACAAGTTATTTTGCTTACTTATACATTTATTATATATTTATTATACAATATGAAAAAAAAAAAGATTTTTTTTTTTTAAATACGCATCAAACTTATTTTTTTAAATTTATCAAATTAATTTTGTAACTTTTGAATAGTATGATAGATTTCATATAATATAATGAGCATGCTAATAGCTCTAAACAAGCTTTTCCGATAAATGCTGCAAGAGAAAGCATTTAAACATCTCTATCTAGAATATTCCTATCCCCAAACCGGTTTCAAGCTACTGGCTATCTTCAATGAAACACTAGGATATTCAGACACTAGATTCAAAATACCAGCTCATGCTCAGCACTTATCTAATATTTAACTATTAAGTAGAAAATTTGAAATTTTCAGACATATATATCTTCAAATCCAACTATCTAATTTAAATAATTATATGAGCCTGAAGAGACTTCAATTACACCATATATTAATAGCCTTAGCAATATAACATTGCCAAAACCTTGAAAGCCAAACTATAACAGTACAAAAATTAAGTCCTACATCACATGACTTAACTTAATAGGGATTTTAAAATGTTTTCTCTTGCAGCATTTATCAGAAAAGCTTGTTTAGAGCTAGTAGCATGCTCATTTTATTACATTTGTAATACAAGCTTATTAAGTTAAGTCATGTGATGTATGATTTGATTTTTTTACTGTGTCAGATTTCATTTATCATTATTCAGTTATGTGAGTTATTCAAAAATAAGTGATCACCACTAAAAGAAAAAAGAAAAAAAAACATTTTATTCAGGGAGAACAACAAAAAAACAGAATGTTTAAGATTAGTAAAAAAACGTAAGTGGCATAAAATATGCAAAAGAATTAATATGATAACAGTGAAAATTCACACAATAACATCAACTAAAACAAAAAATGAATAACAACATCAATTAAAATGCCAAAAGAAGAAAAAATGAGCAATTAAATCTATAAAAAACATAACTCATGAAATATAATGGAAATGTTAGCTATTTATAATTAAATATGTTTTAGAAAAATTCAAATTTGATTTACATCTTTCCAAATATATTTAACTGTTAGTAATAACATACAGGTTAGTATAAAATACTTTTTTAATGATATTACATGTTTTTACTTCAGATGTGTTTGATCTGACCAGTGAAAGTTCAGCACAAAAATTGAACTGATAACCCTTTATAAATATTGAATCTATGGGTATTGCTATAACCAAGATTGTAGTGTTAATTGTCACTTGCTAGGCTAGCAAAACTTGAAAAAGAGAGAAAAATAAAATTACTAGAAGTATATGTGAAGTATATTAATCTGTATAATATTACTAATAGTTGAATATATTTGTAAAAGAAAAAATAAGTTTTGAATTTTTCTAAAAACATTCAACAATTTATTTATATGACAAAAATAATCCAACGTATAACTGGAAAGTAAAACATCATCATAAATCTTTATATAAACATTACAGAGATTTAAAAAAATACGGATAAAAGAATAGGGAAAATGTTGGCAAAGTCAGATAGAAAATTTCTAAATGATGAGTATTTAATACATGATTGGAAGTTACATATTTAGTTAATATTAACATCTTTTTTAAAAAAAAAGATATTAGTAATTATAGATTTATTTTATATCAGTTTTATATATCTAAAATCATTACATTATCATCTTCAGAAGTATAGACTTTAAGTCAATAAAAAAGAAAGTTTGAATTTAAAAGTAGTTACAGGATAAATAATTTGAAAGCAAATGTATTATTATTATTATTATTATTATTATTATTATTATTATTATTATTATAATAATAATAATAATAATAATAATAATAATAATAATAATAATAATAATAATAATAATAATAATAATAATAATAATAATAATAATAATAATAGACAGGGTATGAGCACAGACTTTCACATGACCCACCACTCTCCACACCATCTCATAACACTGATACACCTGAACACACATATGTTGAAAAGATAAATAATCACCAATATACGTATTTCATGCTAAACCAGCAATCATCAGTTGGTCCAGATTACCATCTCTACACATATATGCTACAAGTGCTCAGATATATATTAAGATAGCAAATCCTCCTACTTTAATGGACAGGCTTAATGTGAAAGTCTGTGCTCATACCCTATCTATTACATATATAGACACAGGTATATATAAGCCTGTGTATTTCAGCTATCAAATAATAATAATAATAATAATAATAATAATAATAATAATAATAATAATAATAATAATAATAATAATAATAATTCAATTCATTTATTTACCGTACAAAACTACAGCATAAAGCCAATTACAGTATTGCACCATAACAAATATATAAATACATAAATGAGTTTAAATGACAAATTATTAATATAATTATGTGCCATATTTCAATAAAAGATAATTAACACATTTAAAAATCTAAAGTAAAATAAAATATCAGCATATAAACAATTATTATTAAAACATTAATAATAACAAATAAATAAAAGGGATAAATATAAAGCACGTAACAAAATAATAATAATAATAAAACAATTTAACATATGTATATATAAACAAAATCAAGTTAAACCAATCAAATATGACATTTAAATTTAATAACATTACAAAATTGATTATAATCTAAATTAAAGTAATTAATAATAATAATAATAATAATAATAATAATAATAATAATAATAATAATAATAATAATAATAATAATAATAATAATTCAATTCAATATCCATTTATTATGTGCATTTCAACATTTACACTTTAACAGAAATACACAATAAAAAAAAATAATAATAATAACAATGATAATAATTAAAATTTAAAAAAAAAACAATTATAATCAAATACAAGCTAAATACATAAAATTATATATACATATATGTTCATAACTATACATTTAGTTGTTTTTTAACATTCATCACAATAATAATAATAATAATAATAATAATAATAATAATAATAATAATAATAATAATAATAATAATAATTCAATTCAATTCATTTATTTACCGTACAAAACTACAGCATAAAGCCAATTACAGTATTGCACCATAACAAATATATAAATACATAAATGAGTTTAAATGACAAATTATTAATATAATTATGTGCCATATTTCAATAAAAGATAATTAACACATTTAAAAATCTAAAGTAAAATTAAATATCAGCATATAAACAATTATTATTAAAACATTAATAATAACAAATAAATAAAAGGGATAAATATAAAGCACGTAACAAAATAATAATAATAATAATAAAACAATTTAACATATATATATATATATATATATAAACAAAATCAAGTTAAACCAATCAAATATGACATTTAAATTTAATAACATTACAAAATTGATTATAATCTAAATTGAAGTAATTATTATTACTACAAATCTGATTATATAAATATGGCAGTCTAAATAAAGGAGAAAATCTAAGAACATTGGAATGACAAGTTTTAATGTAACAAACAGAAGCAGACCGAGTATCATGCACATGAGATCTAATTACAACAGTAGAAATTGTGTCAGATAAAAGAACTATTTTATTAACAAGTTTATAAAGATATTTAAGATCTCTATATTGTCTTCTAGAAGAAAGATGAACAACAGTTTTATTTCCCAAAGAAACATATTTAAAAAACTTATTACTCACTGATTGTAATAAGTTACATCCCTGTTTAGAGCTAGGATTCCAAATGACTGAACAATATTCAATGATGGGAAGAACCAATGATAAAAATAATTTAAATTTTGTATCACCACTGAAATGATGACCAAACCTTAGAATAGTACCTATAATTTTTAAAGCTTTACCAATAATCATTTCCAAATGAGGAAGAAAGGATCCATTACTAGAAAATATAACTCCCAAATCTTTTTGGGATTCAACAGAAATAATTTTGTGACAATTAATAAAATAAGAAAAATGCAAAACTTCAGATTTTTTAGAATACGAGACTAAGGAACATTTACTGAAATTAACAGTCATATTATTTAAATCACACCAAGCACTAAAATTATCTATATCCTTTTGAAGAAGAGTGCAATCAAACACAGATGTGATTCTTCTAAAGATTTTACAGTCATCTGCATAGCACAAAAGATAAGAAGATTTTAAGCAATCCTTAAGGTCATTCATATAAATGTTAAAAAGCATAGGTGCTAAAATACTATCCTGAGGAACTCCAAAATTACATTTGAACTGAGATGAAATAGTATTATTAAATTTAATATATGCAGAACGACCATGAAGAAAGGATTGAAACCAATAAACAAGCTTAGTAGAAAAACCCATTTGATATAATTTGCAAAGAAGAATACTGTGGTCTACTTTATCAAAAGCTTTTGATAAATCAAAATAAACAACATCAAGTCTCTGCTGGTCCTCAATTGCATGAGCTATATGATCATAAATTGTTAACAAATTAGTTTCTACGGATCTATTAGGTATAAAACCATGCTGTGAAGAAGAAATGAGTTTACTAACATCTAAAATAATTTTATTATAAACACACCTCTCAAAAATTCTAGCAATAGTATGTAAAACAGAAATAGGTCTATAGTTATTAAGACAATCACGTGAACCATTCTTAAAAATTGGGACCATTTTGGCACACTTAAGCACATTAGGAAAAACACAAGAATTCAGTGATAAATTAAAAATAAATGCAAGAGGAACTGCAATAAATTCAGCTAGCCCTTTGTAAATAAATGAAGGAATATTATCATTTCCCAAACTAGAATGAATTTTAAGTCGCTTAATAGCCATAATAACATCATCCTTAGAAATATGGTCAATCATACAATGAACAGTTGAAGAATTACAAAATAATGCAATATTTGAAGATATTGCATCATGTGATGAATATACATCAGCAAAATGTTTTGAAAAGTCATTTGCACTTAAAGTGAAACCATGAGTAGCTTGAACCTTTTTTCTACCCAAACCAGACTTTTTAATGAAATCCCAAAATTCTTTAGGGTTAGATGAAATATTAACCTCAATTTTTCTAATATAATTCTTCAAATCTCTTTTATAAACATGCTTCACCAATCTTCTGAAATTAATAAAATTATTATAAAAAAAGATATTCTGTGTTTTAAAATAAAGTCTACGATGATAAGACTTCCTTTTAATAATTTTAATAAGATCGCATGAAAACCAACTAGGAAAACCCTTATAAAAAGGTCGCTTATTGGGAATATACAAATCAATAAAACCATTAAGAATCTTTAAAAACTCATCCAAGCAATGATTTACATCATTAAAAGAATACAAAAAATTCCAATTAACTTTAGAAAAGTTTCTACAAAAATCAAAATAATTACCCTTCCCATAATCCTTTCTTAAAATATTAGAAAAATTAATCTTTGAGTGACAAACGTTAATATAAAACTCAAAAGGTGGATGATGAGCAACAATAGGAAAATTAACAGAGACAACTTGAAAATTACTAACTACTGTTGAATTACATAAAATATAATCCAAAGTACGATGAGAGGAATTAACAAATGGGTTATATTGCTTAAGTCCTAAAAATTTACATCATCATCATCATCATCATCATCATCATCATCATCATCATCATCATCATCATCATCATCATCATCATCATCATCATCATCATCATCATCATCATCATCATCATAATCATAATCATAATAATAATAATAATAATAATAATAATAATAATAATAATAATAATAATAATAATAATAATAATAATAATAATAATAATAATAATAATAATAATAATAATAATAATAATAATAATAATAATAATAATAATAATAATAATAATAATAATAATAATAATAATAATAATAATAATAATAATAATAATAATAATAATAATAATAATAATAATAATAATAATAATAATAATAATAATAATAATAATAATAATAATAATAATAATAATAAATATAAATAGAATAATACAAACACTTAACTCCAGGTTCACAAATGCTATGTATCCGATGATTATTTTGGGAGATTTCAACATGACATATCAGACCTTCACTGGCAAATGGTTACATCAGCTGTCCTTTCCGATGATGAGTGGAAGAGGCTTTCTGCCGGAGAAGGCCGTGTCATTTAACAATGGTAGACATTCATCACTTATAGATCTGGTTTTCTATTCGCCATCATTGCATAACATGATATGCATTCAATTAAAGAATTCTCCCCTCTCTGATCATGCAGCTGTTTTAGTGTCACTGGAAATTAATTTTGATAATAGAACAATAATTAATACAGGAAGAACCATCAGAGTTCTACTACCATCACGCACACCAGAATATCTTTTTTCAGAAGTATATATATATCTTCACAAGTTGAAGAAAATTACAATGGATCCAGTCCAAGCATGGTGTGCCTTTACTAGCCTGCTCTCATTTAACATTGATCATCTTACCAGGACAACAACATCCCCAACAAAACTACTAAAGCTTATGGATGAAACCCATAAAAAAATTATTGGCACTTCTCAATCAAATCTTGATCGTCCCTGTCTGATTGCTTTAAAGAAGACATATCAAGAGTTAACAAACCAGCTTAAAGAATATATCTCCATTAAAAAGAAAAGGTTATATTTAAATAAGCCACACATGTATACCAGAAACTTCATTAGATGGGCGCTAGGCCACCCCTCCCAGGTGCGAGTCCCAGCAGCTATTAAAGTTCAAACTGAAATTGTCTATGGAGATTTTATGTTGGAGCAGCTTTACATATTGTATAGAGAAAAATTCCAGAGGGTATCCTCACCAAGTCTAATGGCCTTTTCACAAGATAGATCAGAAAATGAATTTAAAATTTCTTTAAAAGATTTCATTAAAAAAATAGAAGCGATGCCAGATTCATGTCATCCTGGCATAGATGGAATTCCCAAGTTCGTATACAAACATATTGATAAAATCACTGCACAATATATGCTTAACCTAGTCTCCTACCTCACTAAAGACATCTATAAAATACAGGGCTTAAATCAAATTATGCTTGTGCCATTCATGAAAAAGAAACAATTAATCTCAAACACCACTAACCTACGTCCAATTTCAATGTGCTCCCTTGGCATAAAGATAATAGAATCAGTGATAAAAGATAAAATAGAGCCATTCATTTTGCCAAACCTATCAAAAATGCAATTTGCCAAAAAAGAATCCTCAACAGGACAGGCAGCCTTTCTATTCAAGTCAACTATAGAAACTGTTAGAGATAATAAAAAATACAGTCCAGTTGTTATTCAACTGGATATTGAAGCTGCTTTTGACATGATTTCCATCAGTACTCTTCTTAAAACTCTGCAGAAATACTCAGTTCCAAACGCCTATCTAAACTTGCTTGCTAACTTGCTTTTAAACCGTGAGATTTATGTTTCCCTAAATGGGAAAACTTCACCACCAATAGTGCCACATCAGTCCATCCCTCAGGGCTCACCTCTCAGTGCCTTATTGTTCACTGCCTATATCAACCCTCTTATAAAAATAATAGAAAATGAATTTTCAGGAGTCTACGTGCCTACAATCAATGACAACATCTCATGTATCGCATATATGGATGATATAGCAATATTTCTATCATCCCAAAAACAAATTCCCAAACTTCTTAAGATACTTAATAATTTCACAAAAGAATATAAGCTAACATTTAATATGGAGAAATCATGTGCATGGCAGATCTTCACCGGTAATAGCATTACTAAAGTTTTCAAAGGTAGACCAAGCGCATTCCTTGGGTTCAATTTTTATTTACGACATTCACCTATGAGATCGCTCATACAGAAAAATTTGATAGAGAAAGTGGAAAAAACTGTCAATTCACTCTCCAAAGCCTATCTCTCTCTATATACAAAAATGGCCTTGCTTAACATGTTAGTGATCACAAAAATCTCTTATTTTACTCCAACAATCATTTATACCAAAGCATTTACAAATAAGATAGACTCCTTATGCAGGAAATTATTCTGGGGAAAAAAGATTATCTCAATATCAATAAAACGCCTAAGAAAACCCCTTTCACAAAATGGCCTTGGCCTTCACTCAATACATGTCTTCAGAATACAAAAAACATTGAACATAATATCTACATGTGCAAAAAAATTCCCATATTTAGAAATTTCTGCCAAGATTACTCCTACAGATAGACCACCTCCTCTTCAAGGATATCTGAACACACTACTTACACCATTATTAACAATCCACACTCTTAACTTTAAACCACCACAAGCCAAATATAAATATTGGGAAGTTTATCAACTTCTACATCCAAATCAAGATGATGTACAAACACCACTTCATATTAATAATAAACAATTATGTCGCAAATTCAAACTATGGTCACTTGAACCAAAATATTTTGACTTTCTCCTAAAGATAAATCTGGACTCGCTTCCTACACAATACTTTTTGAGATATCAAAGAAACTATAAAGATATAGATGATATATGTAATCTTTGCCATAGGGACTCGGAGACACAAAACCACCTTTTCTTCTCATGCTCAAGTCTAGAAAACATTCGTGAAATCATTAGCACTTCACTCAAAGATAAAAAAATCAATATGATAACCCTTTTTGACTCTTTTAAAAGGGGTGTCTTTGCTGAAATAAGAATCTGCACATTTTTACTCTATGCCTTATGGTGTACAAGGTGTAATTTCATATACAATCATAATCCCAGAAGACATCCAAACACGTTCAGAAATAAGCTGAAAACCATACGTGAAAGAGACAGGAAGATTACAGAACAAACTAAGTACATTGACACCTGGAATATACAAGAACTTATATAAAAGCACACAAAAAAAAACTATATTTAACATGGATCCTTGTGCCAGTTCTAAAGTCAACTGACACAAACTAGACGCATTCCTGCTTTAGTTTAATTGAAGTATATCTAATTGAATATAATCGTATGATTGAGTGAATATCATTGACTTTATTGAACTGTTTTTTTTTTTCTCTTAGATACTTCTAGTTTGATAAAGCATACAGGTACTGATCAAATCATTGTACATATGCAGTTTTGTGAAAACAATTTATATATAAGAAATATGTTGTCAAATGTAACTTGTGTAACCTTTTAGAACACTAATAAAGTTTATCCTTTGAAAAAATAATAATAATAATAATAATAATAATAATAATAATAATAATAATAATAATAATAATAATAATAATAATAATAATAATAATAATAATAATAATAATAATAATAATAATAATAATAATAATAATAATAATAATAATAATAATAATAATAATAATAATAATAATAATAATAATAATAATAATAATAATAATAATAATAATAATAATAATAATAATAATAATAATAATAATAATAATAATAATAATAATAATAATAATAATAATAATAATAATAATAATAATAATAATAATAATAATAATAATAATAATAATAATAATAATAATAATAATAATAATAATAATAATAATAATAATAATAATAATAATAATAATAATAATAATAATAATAATAATAATAATAATAATAATAATAATAATAATAATAATAATAATAATAATAATAATAATAATAATAATAATAATAATAATAATAATAATAATAATAATAATAATAATAATAATAATAATAATAATAATAATAATAATAATAATAATAATAATAATAATAATAATAATAATAATAATAATAATAATAATAATAATAATTCAATTCAATTCATTTATTTACCGTACAAAACTACAGCATAAAGCCAATTACAGTATTGCACCATAACAAATATATAAATACATAAATGAGTTTAAATGACAAATTATTAATATAATTATGTGCCATATTTCAATAAAAGATAATTAACACATTTAAAAATCTAAAGTAAAATTAAATATCAGCATATAAACAATTATTATTAAGACATTAATAGTAACAAATAAATAAAAGGGATAAATATAAAGCACATAAAAAAATAAAAAAAAAACAATTTAATATATATATATAAACAAAATCAAGTTAAACCAATCAAATCTGACATTTAAATTTAATAGCATTACAAAATTGATTATAATCTAAATTGAAGTAATTAATATTGCTACAAATCTGATTATATAAAGATGGTAGCCTAAACAAAGGAGAAAATCTAAGAACATTGGAATGACAAGTTTTAATGTAACAAACAGAAGCAGACCGAGTATCATGCACATGAGATCTAATTATAACAGTAGAAATTGTATTAGATAAAAGAACTATTTTATTAACAAGTTTATAAAGATATTTAATATCTCTATATTGTCTTCTAGAAGAAAGATGAACAACAGTTTTATTTCCCAAAGAAACATATTTAGAAAACTTATTATACACTGATTGTAATAAATTACATCCCTGTTTAGAGCTAGGATTCCAAATGACTGAACAATATTCAATGATGGGAAGAACCAATGATAAAAATAATTTAAATTTTGTATCACCATTGAAATGATAACCAAACCTTAGAATAGTACCTATAATTTTTAAAGCCTTACCAATAATCATTTCCAAATGAGGAAGAAAGGATCCATTACTAGAAAATATAACTCCCAAATCTTTTTGGGATTCAACAGAAATAATTTTGTGAGAATTAATAAAATAAGAAAAATGCAAAACTTCAGATTTTTTAGAATACGAGACTAAGGAACATTTACTGAAATTAACAGTCATATTATTTAGATCACACCAAGCACTAAAATTATCTATATCATTTTGAAGAAGAGTGCAATCAAACACAGATGTGATTCTTCTAAAGATTTTACAGTCATCTGCATAGCACAAAAGATAAGAAGATTTTAAGCAATCCTTAAGGTCATTCATATAAATGTTAAAAAGCATAGGTGCTAAAATACTACCCTGAGGAACCCCCAAATTACATTTAAAATTAGATGAAATAGTATTATTAAATTTAATGTATGCAGTACGACCATGAAGAAAGGATTGAAACCAATAAACAAGCTTAGTAGAAAAACCCATTTGATATAATTTGTGAAGAAGAATACTGTGGTCTACTTTATCAAAAGCTCTTGATAAATCAAAATAAACAACATCAAGTCTCTGCTGGTCTTCAATTGCATGAGCTATATGATCATAAATTGTTAACAAATTAGTTTCTACAGATCTATTAGGTATAAAACCATGCTGTGAAGAAGAAATGAGTTTACTAACATCTAAAATAATTTTATTATAAACACACCTCTCAAAAATTCTAGCAATAGTATGTAAAACAGAAATAGGTCTATAGTTATTAATACAATCACGTGATCCATTCTTAAAAATTGGGACCATTTTGGCACACTTAAGCACATTAGGAAAAACACAAGAGTTAAGTGATAAATTAAAAATAAATGCAAGAGGTACTGCAATAAATTCAGCTAGCCCTTTGTAAATAAATGAAGGAATATTATCATTTCCCAAACTAGAATGAATTTTAAGTCGCTTAATAGCCATAACAACATCATCCTTAGAAATATGGTCAATCATACAATGAACAGTTGAAGAATTACAAAATAATGCAATATTTGAAGATATTGTATCATGTGATGAATATACATCAGCAAAATGTTTTGAAAAGTCATTTGCACTTAAAGTGAAACCATGAGTAGCTTGAACCCTTTTCTTACCCAAACCAGACTTATTAATGAAATCCCAAAATTCTTTAGGGTTAGAAGAAATATTAACCTCAATTTTTCTAATATAATTCTGCAAATCTCTTTTATAAACATGCTTCACCAATCTTCTGAAATTAACAAAATTATTATAAAAAAAGATATTCTGTGTTTTAAAATAAAGTCTACGATGATAAGACTTCCTTTTAATAATTTTAATAAGATCGCATGAAAACCAAGGAGGAAAACCCTTATAAAAAGGCCGCTTATTGGGAATATACAAATCAATAAAACTATTAAGAATCTTTAAAAACCCATCCAAGCAATGATTTACATCATTAAAAGAATACAAAAAATTCCAATTAACCTTAGAAAAGTTACTACAAAAATCAATATAATTACCCTTCCCATAATCCTTTCTTGAAATATTAGAAAAATTAATCTTTGAGTGACAAACGTTAATATAAAACTCAAAAGGTGGATGATGAGCATCAATAGGAAAATTAACAGAAACAACTTGAAAATTACTAACTACTGTTGAATTACATAAAATATAATCCAAAGTACGATGATAGGAATTAACAAATGGGTTATATTGCTTAAGTCCTAAAAATTTACAGAACTTTAACATTCTAGAAGCCTTAGAAGACAAAACAGAAAAGTGTGTAGCAATTCTACCCTGATATAAATCCGGAATATTTAAATCACCAGTAATAATAATATTATCATAGCCAATCAGAAAATCTTCAAGAGATGTCAAAAAATAATCAAACTCTAACAACGACAAAGTGGGTTTGAGGTAAACATTACCTAAAATAAATTTAAAATTGTGATTTAAAGTAATTTCACACCATGTAGATTCACAAAAAGAAGAAGAAAAATAAAGTTCTTTATAAAAAACATCTTTATGAAGAGCAATCAGAGTACCACCACCTCGAGAAATATTATCCATAGATCTGTCAGTTCGCAAAATACTGAATCTATCATCAAGAAAAGAACAATCAGGAAATTGTTGATTTAACCAAGTTTCTGTAAGTAAAATAAGATCAAAATGTTCTGTTTCAAAAAATTGTTTAATTTGAACACATTTAGTCCTCATACCTCTGACATTCATGTAAAAACAAGAAAGGCCTACCATGTTACCCACAAAGATAATGGAAACAACACAAATAAAAACAAAAAGAGAAAAAGAAAGAGATAAAGAAAAAATAAAAATAAAATAGATAGTAAAACAAAATAAATTCTCTTAAAACCTTAGAGAACTGGCCAGAGATCCATAAAAAAAAGAAATAGAAGCACCGCAAGGCCATAAATTAGGGGATATTATATCATTATGTTTATGTGCAGAAACAGAAATATAAAAACAAGAAGACTTAGAATTATTCATATTAACTTTATGACAAACAATACTAGTTTGTAAATTATTTTCAAGAAATACTGTAATATCTTTTGAACTGAGATCTACTGGCATATTAGAAAGAAAATATCTATTATAAGTTATATTAGTATTAGAATAAACATTAGCAAAATTAGATTTATTAAATCCATCAGATATATTAATATTTTTAGTTCTTGAAAAGTCATTTTTACTAGAAGATAAAGAGGAGTATCCAGAATGATTTAACCGATAGTTGCTATTTGAATGAAAGTCAAGTGAATGTGATCTATAAGCTGGAATGAATTTGGGAACATTATCTGGATAATTAAGAATTTTATGTCTAACAGACTTAGAATAAACATTAGCAAAATTAGATTTATTAAATCCATCAGAAATATTAATTTTTTTAGTTCTTAAAAAGTCATTTTTACTAGAAGATAAAGAGGAGTATCCAGAATGATTTATCCGATAGTTACTATTTGAATGAAAGTTAAGTGAATGTGATCTATAAGCTGGAATAAATTTGGGAGCAGTATCAGGATAATTAAGAATTTTATGACTAATAGACTTTAGAGAAGATAAATTAACAGGAATACCCCCATTATATCTTTTGTCCATAAAAGAAGCACTCTGTAAATTATGAGCTGGAATGACTTTAGGAACTGCAGCCGGATAATTTAGTATTTTAGATTTCACAGACTTTAAAGAAGATAAAGTAACAGGAAAACCTCCATTATCTTTTTTCCCCATAAAAAATTTTTTTTGTGATTTAAATTTACCATGAGAAAAAAAAACCAGAATCAGAAAAGCAATCATTAATGGAATTTACCTCAAGCCAGGATGAGTTATAAAAACATCTACTTTTAAATTTGGAATGAGGCAAATTCCTAAATACATTATTATTATTATTATTATGAGGCAAATTATAAATACATTATTATTAACTTCAGGAACACAATCATCCAATTTGATATTTTCACCAAGATCTTCAGGGCAATAGGCTGAAGATGAACATACAATGCTACCATCTTCAATAGCAGAAGAATGATCCCTAGCAATGGAAGAACTAAAAATTTGATCAGGATATTTGCATTGAATGCCAATATCATTAGCATTAACATTTTTACCAAGATCTTCAAGGCAATTGGATGAAGATGAACATACAATGTTACCACCTTCAAAAGGAGAAGAATAATCTCCAGGAATAGAACTAAAAATTTGATCAGAATATTCAGAAGATGACAAAATGCCTTGAGTGCCAATATCATTAGTATTAACAGTTTTACCAAGATCTTCAAGGCAATTGGATGAAGATGAACATACAGTGTTACTACCACCTTCAATAGCAGAGGAATAATCTCCAGGAATAGAACTAAAAATTTGATCAGAATATTCAGAAGATGATACCATGCATTGAGTACCAATATCATTAGTATTAATAAGTTTATCTTTGATCACTGAAGAATTCCTACAATGATGAGACATTTCAATTATTAAATTATATATAAAAGAAATAGGAAGAGATAAAATCATTTCAAAAGAAAAATTGCTAGAATCATGAATAACACTGTCAATTAAACTATCTATATTCTCCAAATTATTAGCAGAGTCAAATTCATTAAATGCAAAGTTTCCAATATTATTATTTCCAATCTTAGGAAATAAGTCAATATTATTAGTGGATAAATCCATATCAACATCTACATTAGAAAGATAGTCTAAGGATGAAACAGCTTTATTATTGTCAAACTCATTTATAGCAAACTTACCAACACTATTATTTCCAATCTTGGGAAATAAGTCGATATTATTAGGAAGTAAGTCAATATTATTAGGGGATAAATCAGCCTCAACATTAGAAAGATCATCTAAGAATAAAACAGTTTTATATTCATCACATTCATTTACAGGAGAGTTTCCAACATTATTATTTCCATTATTGATTTTATTTTTGTCAAATTCATTTACAGTAGAGTTTGCAACATAATTATTCCCATTATTAAAAGATAAGTCAACATCTACCTTAGAAAGATACTGTAAGGACAAAAAATCTTTATTTTTATCAAATTCATTTACAATAGAATTTCTAACACAATTATCTCCATCAATTTTACTATCCATATAATTAGTTGACCTAACTATCTCAAACTCATCATCTAAAACAGGATTATCAGCAATATTATCTGCCAAAAATACCTTAGACATATTATTACACTCTATACATTTATAGAAGCCAGAACCAATCGTATGAAAAATATCAGCATCAACTTTACTTAATCTAAGACAAGAGGTATGAAACTTCCCCTGACATTGACCATAACAATTGATACAGTTAATAGGATCCAATATAACAATAGAACACACTTTACAAACAGATGAAACTGAGCTAGAATCAGAGATTATATCAGTATCAGATAAAACCGAAAGAGATGCATTCATCGTAGAAGTTTGGGAGACACAAGAATTCAAAATAACAGAAGCCTTCTTATAATAAGAGCTACAGTATTCACATAAAAATTCAGAGGTATTATTAATAGAATCAATGGAAGTATCTTTATTAAATAAATTATAACATACTATATGGTATCTAAGGCCACAAAAACCCAAGCATTTTAAAAATTTTTGTCTACCAAAAATATCAGACAAACACAAACCACAAGGAAATTTAAAAGGTGCCATCTAAAATAAAACTAACAAACCAAAAAAAAAAAAAAATTAGATACAGGATAATAAATAAATCCCTTCTAAGTACCCAATTAAATCCCTACAACTAAAAATTATAAAGTAAATAAATACATTATAGTAAAATAATTTAAGTATAAAACAAACAATAACAATATCTGTTACTTAACAAAAAAAATTAACAAAATTGGAAAAAAAAACATATTCAATGGTACTATATATATAAAAACAAATAATGTCCAAAATAAAATTATTAAAAATATCAAAATCACTATGTCTTAATTATTTATGAAATAACATTTTATATCAATTGAAAATAAATCAGACAGTCTTTCTCCAAAACAATATAATAAATAAAATTTGTTATTTCTATTAACAAAGAATCCCTTATAAATGTTTTGTCTTCCATAAACATTGCATAAAGTCAAAGGACAAGCAATAAAAAATGATGCCAAATCTTGTTATATATTATAAAAGTGAAGTAATATATATGTAAATAAAATATCCAATTGTATACAATATATCTATAATGCTCTTCATATCCATAAGCAAATTTACATATAAACACACAAACAAGTTTAAAGAAAAGATAAATATCCTAAGGTGAAGTAATTTGGAACACTCTAGATTGAATGAAGATAAGAAATCACTAAGTAATTAAAAGCAATAAGTTATCAATCTTATGCAAACTGAAGAAATTAATTAAAACTAAAAAAAAAAAGTAAAATAAAATGTTAAATTAAAACTTTAGAGTAGATTTTTGTATAAATCGATATAATAGTCAATAGATCCAAAATATAGTAGATTTTTGTATAAATCGATATAATAGTCAATAGATCCAAAAATAGAGTCTTATATGCTTTATTAATAAAATCCTCTAGGCTTATTAGTTCCAACTGAAGATCACTCAAAAAAAACAAAAAACAACAACATTTATTTGTAAAATCCCCAAGGCGTAAACAATCCATTAAAAAAAAAAAACATTTAAAATATCCATTAAAAGAAGCTACTTCAAGTAATTAATTTTGACGTCAAAGAATGTCAGCAGTTATCAAAATATCAATTATATTAGACCAATAGAAAAATTGAATATCAATAAAAAAACATATTTTGATCCAATTAATTTCACAAAAAATATGAACATATCAATCTTTGAATAGAGACTTATAAAATGTAAAAATCTTAAAAACATAGTACCAAATTAAACGATGTCAGCCATAAGAATAACGTTGAGATAAGCCCTTTGTCCATGTAATAACATAGAAAAAAAACAGTATGATATCCAAAAAACTAACGAAAGGCTCTTTAAAAAAAAAAAAATTCCAATGGTTTTAAGAGAAAGAAAAAAACACATCCTACTTCTACAAGAGACAGCAGCAGCAGCATAATAATAATAATAATAGTAATAATAATAATAATAATTCAATTCAATTCATTTATTTACCGTACAAAACTCCAGCATAAAGCCAATTACAGTATTGCACCATAACAAATATATAAATACATAAATGAGTTTAAATGACAAATTATTAATATAATTATGTGCCATATTTCAATAAAAGATAATTAACACATTTAAAAATCTAAAGTAAAATTAAATATCAGCATATAAACAATTATTATTAAGACATTAATAGTAACAAATAAATAAATAAATAATTATTATTATTATTATTATTATTAATAATAGTAATAAATAATAATAATAATAATACCGCCGCCGCCACCACCGCCACCACCACCACCACCATCATCATAAAATCACAAAAAGTTAAAGATAAGTTCTATGACAAATACACAAATCAATCTGAATCCATAAATACATCCACACATGACACACATTTTTAAATCTGTATTTAACACCTTCTGCAGCAAATTTTTTTATTTTTTTTATAAATATCAACATCTTGTCTACCCAAAGCTAAATATTTACCTAATGAGTCAATACTGCACCTGTTGGAAATGAATTGAAGATAATATTTATAATCATCAAAAATGGAAAGAAACTGAATCCATTATGCTGGTTTTACATATATTTTTAAATAAATCACACAATATAAAAATATTATATAAAAGCAAGAATTGTGTATATAAGAATAATACAGTAAAGATTTTTCACTAAATATTTTTTGTTCTTATTAATGTGATGAAAAGTATTTTAAAGCTTCAATTTACATTACATACAGAGTATCATCTAACTTATTGATAAAATTAATTAGAATCAATAATAATAATAATAAAAACAACAATCCAATGCTTCTAAATATAACATACAATATAAAAATTTATTTTTTCTTTGTTTCATCAATTAAACTACTTTTAACAATCCTATAAAATGTACAGAGGATTAAAAAAACACTATATAAATATATACTACATAATTTTCCAATAATTTTTAATTAGCTAATTATTAATTAAATTAATTGATGTTTTATACATATTTATACAGTTATATTCGTTGTTGTTAATAAAATTTGTTTCATATTTTTTCTTTTATTAGATACTTTAATATCATTTAAAGGTTTTATGTTTTTTTTTACTCAATCTATTTTATGACTATATTTTAAATAATAAATATATAATGTAGATTTGTGACATTTCCTATTAATTGCATTGTTATGTTCTGCTCTTTCATCTAATTGTTTCCCTGTATGTCTATAGTAAATCATATTTTAATTTTCACAATTAATTTTATTTACAATTCTTTTTTTTATATTTTACATAATCTTTTATTTTATAATTATATATTAATTTGTCTAGATTTTTATTACTTGACCATCCTATGTTTATGTTTTTATTTGTATAATTTTTATTTATTAATGTATTATAAATTTTAGGTAAGTACAAAAGTTTTATCTATTTTTTATTAGAATTATAATTATTATTATTTAGAATAGAAATATTATTTATTTTAGATGGTTTGTTATTAAAAAAGATTTTTAATACTTTTAGAGTTATATTCGAAGTTTTTGTATAATTAAAATAAACTATTCCTTTTATTAGTTATATTTTTTTCTGTACTATATTTATCATTTTTATGTCTAAAATTTTTAATAACTATCTTTTGTATCCATTCTTGTTATTAATCTATAGGAATTATTTTTTTTAATTTATCATCTTCAATGAAATGTTTTATTATAATTATCATTATCTATATTAATATCTACATCTAAATATTTTATAATACAAACCAAGTCTGCCATTCTCTTAAAAATTATAATAAAGTTCAGCTAAAAATACTTTTTTAGAAAATTTATTGTTCTTTAACCATTTCATATACTCAATTCAATGAAAAAAATAAGATTCAGTATTATCAGATCTTGTAAGCTAAATAACGTATTGACTGGTGCTGCAATCATTTTCTCATTATATTTTCAAAATAATAGAAAATCCTAAAATGAAATTTTTCCACCTGAAGAGAGAATCCATAGCTCATTTCCATAACAATAAATTTAGCAGAAACACTGTGCAACTTATGCAATAATAATGTGGCAGATACAAGAGTAAAAAGTTTCTGGATTGAAGCTCAATCTGTCATTTTAATCCCCTGAACAATAACTATTCCATTAATAATCTTTATTTACATAATTTGACAAAATGGTGACTCTATGTACAACCAATTTAGCTGAAATAATTATATCATAATAATAAAATAGATTAAACCATTAAGCATCACATGATCACATTTCCTATACTAGCACATTAATTGTTGATAAACAGAGCAAAACTCTCCATACATTATTGCTACCTGTGCTAAACAGAGTAATCAATGGATGCCAGAAGGCTTGTGCATAAAATCCCTATCTAATGCCTACTCATCCAATATCCCCAGACTAGTTTCTGGCTTGTGGCCTTCGTCAGTGAGGAGCTTTGGATCTGAAAGCACTGCATCTAGATCTTAGGATCTAATGCAACCCTCTAGCAACCACCTTTTACCTCCACTTAACTACAAAACTATGAGAATGAAATTGAAAACACAAAAAATATTTTCAATCTAAGCTCAATAGCTTATATAGTCATATGGGTCTGAACTCAGTTCAGCACCCATACATTTTGGTGTCTTTGGCTCTTTTACAACCATAGCCACCACTATCCTATTAGGCAGGATTGGTGTTAAACCATTAAGCATCACATGATCACATTTCCTATACTAGCACATTAATTGTTGATAAACAGGGTTGCATTAGATCCTAAGATCTAGATGCAGTGCTCTCAGATCCAAAGCTCCTCACTGACGAAGGCCACAAGCCAGAAACTAGTCTGGGGATATTGGATGAGTAGGCATTAGATAGGGATTTTATGCACAAGCCTTCTGGCATCCATTGATTACTCTGTTTAGCACAGGTGGCAATAATGTATGGAGAGTTTTGCTCTGTTTATCAACAATTAATGTGCTAGTATAGGAAATGTGATCATGTGATGCTTAATGGTTTAACACCAATCCTGCCTAATAGGATAGTGGTGGCTATGGTTGTAAAAGAGCCAAAGACACCAAAATGTATGGGTGCTGAACTGAGTTCAGACTCATATGACTATATAAGCTATTGAGCTTAGATTGAAAATATTTTTTGTGTTTTCAATTTCATTCTCATAGTTTTGTAGTTAAGTGGAGATAAAAGGTGGTTGCTAGAGGGTTGCATTAGATCCTAAGATCTAGATGCAGTGCTCTCAGATCCAAAGCTCCTCACTGACGAAGGCCACAAGCCAGAAACTAGTCTGGGGATATTGGATGAGTAGGCATTAGATAGGGATTTTATGCACAAGCCTTCTGGCATCCATTGATTACTCTGTTTAGCACAGGTGGCAATAATGTATGGAGAGTTTTGCTCTGTTTAATAAAATAGATTTTCTTTTAATTTGTTAAGTGTAGCTGCAAATTAGAATCTGTGCTATATGACAATATCCTAGTTTGCCTGTCTATCTAAAATGCTATCACAGTATTAAGTGCTTCATATTCCGAAGCTAATGCCCATGCATGTCAGAAATTGATTTTTATTTTTCCAACACTAGTTAGTAAAACATTTGGATTTTTGAACATAATTTCAAAGTCAAATTCTTTACAGATTGCATTCATAATACTTAAAATATTCTACAGATTATACTTGGAATTGTAAAGAATAGATCAGTTATCAGTATACTTTTAAATTTAAGGGTGAAGAAGATAAAATTCTCATTTCTGGTTTTAATCTGTTCAAATTAAAAATTGCACTATTAATGTGCTTGATGTCTGCATCAAAAAGCTGCATATAAAATGTTCCAAAAATAATTGTCATAACATTGGAAAGTAGAGTTAATGAATATTTATATTTAACACTTTATTTTAAATGTTACTGGATCATATCCATGTATTAAGTAAAGTTATAAAAAGAATTGATAAATGTCAATTATTAATTTGCAGTGAATTTACAGATTATGAAAAGAGTATTTTTAAATCTATAAACACTCTATAAACACTTAAAACACTTTTATGAAATTGTAGTTTAAATATGACACTCTAAGATTTTCACATGATCACCATTTCTTATGCTTGCTCATACATAGTAGGGATAAAAGGTGGCTGCTGGAGAGTTGCATTAGATCCTAAGATCTAGGTGCAATGCTCTCAGATCCAAGGCTCATCACTGACGAAAGCCACAAGCCAGAAACTAGTCTGGGAATATTGGATGAGTATCCACTAGGTAGGGATTTTATGCACAAGGCTTCTGGCATCCATTGATTACTCTGGCTTGCACTGAGTGGCACTACTGTATGGAGAGTTTTGCCTGTTTTAACATCTTAAAATTTTGTTATATTCTGAAAAATGTCTATCAAAATGCAAAAATTGGGATTATACTATATAATGATAGTAAAAAAAAAAGAAAAAGAGCACCAGTGAAGATGTTTGATAGAGAAATTTTATCTCTTCAAAATACAAAATATTTTATCGATATATATGTTTGTTTCATGAAAAAATAATGTTGATATTGCAGGAGATATTACAAGTTATTATACAAAAGCAAAAAAAAAAAAAAAAAGAAAAGGAAAGGAAAAAAGAAAGATAAATGTGAAAAAGATTAAAGTAACATTCAATAGATCTCAAAAAAAAAAAGATTAGGAACATAATATGGCAAAATTAATATTTATCATTTCTATTGGGATATTGTACTTTCACTAAAAATATTAATACATTTATATGACTGAAAAGAAAATTTTTAATTGATATATTCTACTATTGCTTACTTTATGAATCTGAAACTAGAAGAGTAACAAAACATGGAAAAGTATGTTAAAATTAACAGAGATTAAAAGTAAAAGAAATAGATCGAAAAAATCAAGTATTATTGATATAATTAAAAATTAAAACTAAAATGTAGTATGTTGGACAAATTTCTAGAAGAGATGGCAACAAATGGAAAACCGAGTTCCTAAACTTAATCCCAAGAGATTGTTAAAAGACTTAGGAAAAAAAAGGATGAGATGAAGGAGACAGTAAAGAAAATATTGATTGAAAAAATCAAATTATATATTGAAAGACGATTTTATAGTAAATTACTAATGGTGAAATGCTGATGATGATTATAGCAAGCATTCCAATTATTTTGTCCAAACTTCTATTGTAAGACCATAATAATAATTACTTCGCTATATCATTGACTAATCATATTTTATTAAAATATGCTGAACATTCTTACTCAGATAATGGTGATTATATCACATTAATATGTAAAGTTTATAAATGCATAGGTATATTATTTACCTGACTACCCAAACTAAGTGCAACAATGCAATCATCAAATGCTGAATGAGTATCAATATGAGGAGGGATTCCTATAACATAAAATATAAAAAAATTCAATTTTTACAATAAAAATAGAAGGGAGGCATGAAACATTTACAAGAAAAATAAACAAACAAACAAAAAAAACTTTTAATAACTATTAAATCCTAATATGCTGGTTTAAAGTATTATTTAAAATTAAAAAAAAATGGAACTAATTAATATAGTCAACTAATGATCATTAATCAACTCCTAAATTTTGAATGAAATGTATAAAATTGGAACATTTTAAAATTAATTTTAATTTTTATAGTATATATTATTTCTTTATAGTGAGTGTATTACTCATAAAGTAAAAACAGCAATAGATTTAAAAAAGCAAGAAATCATAATTATAAAAAAAATCTGTATAGAAATGAGCATTTATTTTTCTTAAAAATGATTCATTTCCACTTAATTACTTAAAACAAAATGATTGGATTATTATTTTATTATAAAAAGTTAACATTGCTAAAAGCAGCCATTAATAAAATATAATAATCAAAAATAATATAATAAAAATGTTTTCAAAGGAAAAAAAATGTTTTTTTTTAATTCATTTACATTTCCTAACTTTAATAATGTATTATACTATTCTTATTACTTCTAATATAATTTCTAGTTTGAATTTTCCATAAATATGTAATCTGCTATGTATTTGTATTGCGTTATAAGAATATCAGCAAGTAATAGAAAGTTAAATACTTTAAAGGTACAGCGTTATAATACAATATCAGCAAGTGATAGAAAGTTAAATACTTTAAAGATACATATCTAAAGATAAGAGATAAGCATTTCCAGTTTTATCCCCCCCCCTCTGCGCGGGAAACTCACGAACCTCAGAGAAATAGCAGTTTGGAACACGGACCCGAAGCAAGACAGAGCTATCCCAGACTCCTGTGCATGAATGAAAAGAGTGGTATTTAAGGCCCAGTGAGAACAAGAAAATTGTCACGAGATAGCAGTGTAACCAGAGGATAGCATGCCGGCTGAAATCAGAATTCATGATCCAGTGAACTCCGCCACTGAAGGTCCCAAAGCGGAACTAGGGATTTATAGAGACCACCTGTGCTTTATTATTATTTGTCGTAAGCCACAAAGCCAGATTATGTAAGCATATTATTAATATATTAAACTTGTTGTAATCATAAAGGCCAGTACTGTAACTCGTATATTAAATAATTAGTAATAGTATATATGTAACCTAAATACACTAATGTCAGTTGTTGTAAATATGTTAATATCGTTTTGTTGTAAATAAACATTTATTATTATTAATTATCAGTAGTTGAAATTATTTAGTTTATGTGATTATGAGAAGTGGGGGAGAATATTACATAATCAAACATTATGTACTATTGCAAGTGAATGTTGTTTCAAAAATTTATTGTTCCGAGTGAAGAGTTTTTTAAAAAAATTTCATTTGACTGTATTCAAATTACTAATGGATACAAGTGATATTAGTAAATCAGAAAAAGACAGCCCAATTTAAGCTATTTTACGATTATTGATTAGAAGAAAAAAAATGCTCATGAAATAACAAAAAATCTTTACTGGTATGTGATTTCTCCCAATTATTAAAAATAATCATTGACTATTATAAGTATAAGGTAAATTATAGTAATAAACATGTTCTGTGTCACAACAATCATATAATTATTACATAAAACATGGATCATTCAAAGGCAGTTCAATGTATGCCAATAAAGCATATTGATATTAATATACAAAATTATTATTAAAGATTTTAAAAGGTTGCCATTTTCTGTTGATTCTATATCATTGAAAATTGCGGCAATAGACTTGATATTTGAATATGAAGTCTTAAAAAATAAATTTAATTCAGTAATATTTTAATACTATTTTGAAAATATTTTTTTCACTAGGCATGAAAATCATTAAACTAAAATTATTATCAACAGTTAATAATAATTTTGTAATTGCACAATTACAAAATAATTCATTTTGTAGAGGTTAGTTGAAAAATGAATAAAAATAGATTTTCAGAAATTGTAAAATTATTGAACAATATATTAGTGAAGTTATAGAAAGGTAATGAATGTAAAGCTTTATATAACCTAAAGAAATACTTAATAAGATATGAGAATGATAATAAAGCCCATTGATAAATATTCATTTTAAATTCCACTAACTAAAAAACTCAATTTTTAATAATTAAGGACATTCAGTTATATGCTTGCTTCATTCTAGAAATTTTTTCAATTATCAGATTATAATTTTACTAAAATAAATATATAAAATCAACAAAATATTTTTTTCTTTTAAATTCTTATTATTTATTGTGCACCAATACATTGTTTATTCATTCCTATATTATGACTATGTAATTAAAATCACGAGTCATGGTGTCAAAAATAGGGGTTTTAAAGGGATTTAAGTTAAAGAATGATAAACTTACATTAGATAAGAGGCATATGAACAAAAATTAGAAGTAGAGAATGATTATGTTAAAATAGCATATAAAAGAAAGGTAATTAAAACAATTTTTAGAAATCAAAATATAAATAGTAGAAATAAGTATGATAAGAATAAATATAAACATTGCAAGTGGATGTCTATTCCATATTCAAGGGATGTGTATAAAAAGTTAGTAGGAGAGAAGTTACCCAGATGATATAATAGCTTGGGAGAATAGTAAGTCTTTGAGTAGATGGTTATGTAATACAAATAAGATAGATGGTATGAATAGTAAGAGAGGAATGGTTTATAAAATTGAATGTGGAAGTTGTAATAAGGTATATATAGGACAGATAGGACAAATGATAAGTGATAGAAGGAAGGAGCATGATAGAACGATTAATAGGAAAGATATTATGTCAGATCCATATACACATTATTTAAATACTGGTCATAAGATGGAGTGTGAGAAGAATATTAGTTATAAAACATGTAAAAGATTATCAAAAAAGAATGTTATGAAACTTTATACATTCAGAAAAAATTGGATAGATGTGTAAATATAGTTAAAGGTCCAGCAAGATTAGGTGGAAAATGGGCGTTATTAGATAATTGGAAGATTTAAAAATTATAGCAAAAATGTCAGGTTGAAATGGTGAATGAGGGTTTACAAAAGGGGAGAAGTCGTATATTTATTTATATAGGTATAGAGGATTTGAACTCAGATTTTCAAGCACCCTTCAACTATCCACACAATCTCATATAACTGATACACATGACCACACACATGTAGAAAAGATAAATAATCACCAATATACATATTTCATGCTAAAACAGCACTCATCAGTTGGTCCAGATTATCATCTCCCACACATATATATAATCAGTGCTCAGTTTATATTAAGATAGCAAATCTTCATACTTTAATGGATAGGCTTCAATCTACTCCAACCTCCAACCCTTCAGCCATCTATATCATTGAAAATCTGATGATGAAAACTCAAATCCCATGCTGATGCTAATATTATTGCCATGCCCATGTTGACCTGAAGTCACTCTGACCCCACATGTATAGGACAGTATTTATTTAAATACATATAAAAGAGATGGACAGGATACAAGCTTGATATGTAAATATTTGAAAACCAGGCACTCTTCACAAACCTACTTACAATTAAGCTCCCAGGTTTGTGAAGAGTGCCTGGTTTTCAAATATTTACATATCAAGCTTGTATACTGTCCATCCCTTTTATATGTATTTAAATAAATACTGTCCTATACATGTGGGGTCAGAGTGACTTCAGGTCAACATGGGCATGGCAATAATATTAGCATCAGCATGGGATTTGAGTTTTCATCATCAGATTTTCAATGATATGGATGGCTGAAGGGTTGGAGTAGATTGAAGCCTATCCATTAAAGTATGAAGATTTGCTATCTTAATATAAACTGAGCACTGATTATATATATGTGTGGGAGATGATAATCTGGACCAACTGATGAGTGCTGGTTTAGCATGAAATACATATATTGGTGATTATTTATCTTTTCTACATGTGTGTGGTCATGTGTATCAGTTATATGCGATAGTGTGGATAGTTGAAGGGTGCTTGAAAATCTGTGTTCAAATCCTCTATACTTACAATTAAGCTCCCAGGTTTGTGAAGAGTGCCTGGTTTTCAAATATTTATATAGGTATATGAAAATATATGTATTTATATAGTTTTAAGTTGTTATTATTCTTATTGTTATTTTTTTATTTTATGTCATTTGTTTATGCATTTATATGTTAATGTTAATTATATTGTTGTAGGTAAAATAATGTCTAATAGACGGAGTAAACGTAGTTAATAAGTCATGTGATGTATTAAACTTTATATCTTGAAATGGTCTCAATAAAAGATGAAAGCCAGGTTGATAATTAAGTAGTTGTACATCTAATTAGTTGTTTGTTTCAATTTTATGTAATTGATTATTATATACATGACACTCATTACATGAACTAAATATTTCAATGCAGAACTGAAATAAAAATATATATTATTCTAAAATTAAAAAGTAAAACACATTAGTCCAAAATGTAAATGAATATATATTTATTCTATTACTGTAATCTGAAATGTGCAGTTATAAATAATAAGTCTGCATATCTATATATAATTGTTAATATAAATAGTTTTATTATGGAAAATAACTACCCCACAACATAATTATTGTTATTCACTCTATAGAAAAATTTATAAAAAATAAGCATTGATAAAACTTAAACTATTTATGCAAATGAAGTATATATATTGTAACAGTATGGACTGAACCTGGACTGATGGCACTCATCATCATCATCCCGAGTCAATACAAAATTTAAATACAAATTAATATAATGAGCACGAGAGATGAGATATCAAAGATCAGTATTGACTATAAATAAGTATAAGTTCACCAGCATTACACAAAAAATAAATTAACAATCAATCTTGTGACTGAATTTGAAATAGATCTACTATAGACCAGGCTAATTATTTAGCCCTTGCCAGATTGGGGCAGATTATTTAAACATTAATTTGGATGCACAAACTTAAATGCTAACCCATCACAATGTATAACAATAAAAACAATAATGCTGGAATACTAAAACATGCAGATCATTATCAATGTTCTGGCCGCTTAGTACCTTTAATGTACTGGCCAACTATAAACTTAATTTCTAATAAATACTAACTAAATAAAATATAGTGCATGGATTTTAAAGGATATCCCCTTTGCGTCCATTCAAGATCATCATCAACTGCACATCTATAAACATCAAATATAAATTCCTTTTATATATTACACTGTTATGCATGAATCTAGTTCAGAAACAAAAACTCTATAACTGTTATTGTGAACAAGATATATTACAACATATAATATTCTAAAGCTATTTAGGATTGAATAAATTCACTGGAATAACTTTAACAATAAAATTAAGGTCTGCAGAATACAAAGAAATCCCCTATTACATTGTAATTTATAAATATGTTTTAATATGTTTACATGAAAACACATATATAAACACAGATGTGTAGCATAATAATTTACGAACATATTTGTCATATAATAATAAAAAATAATTAATTTTAACATATATGTATCAACCTGACTTGCATCTATATAAGCACTTACATGTACCACAACAAATGGAAATTATCATATAATAATAATAAAATAAGTTATCACATTTTAATGATACATAAATAATGACTGTTTTCACATGTATTGATGTTTATATCATATTTTAATTTGTTAAATTAATAGACTTCTACAATTAATTCAATGTTGAAAATATATATAGAACTCAAACATATAGAGAAGCACTCAGATGTGCTATATAATAATTTAAAAATAATATGTATCAGTTATTAATTTATTCATTATCTAACGGTAAAGAAAGTTTTTTTTCTTTTTTAAAAAAAAAGTAATATTAATTCTTTGAGAGTCCTTCATAAAACTTTTCTTTTTTTACAGGTTATGCTTGATTAATTATAAACATCTCTTTAAAAAAACTCCAGTAAGACTTTTGTTTTCCAATCTAGAAAGATTTTTGGAGTTTACTTTTTATCATAAAATGTACTGGAAATGCATCTCACTTTTTGTTAAATAAAGTCATTTAATTAAAGCACATGTGCAGTGGAGCAATATACTATTATTATTACAATTCAAAACATCATGCTATATAAATAAAATATTTGTTAAAATTTTTTTTTGTAATTTAAAAAATTAAAACTCATTTTTACTAAAAAAATATTTAAAATAACTCACCAGTTATACTTTACATATATATGACACAGTACCTTTATCTTGATTCTCTGCATAGATAAAACAATATGTATATAAACCAATTCTTCAGCAAGCTGATGAACTCTCAGGGTAAGCTGGTCCTTCTAAACAGTAGACTGGCTTGCCATTTTTGAGAAAAGTATAATCCAAGTAACTGTTGACCTGCAGTGAGCTCCCTTGAGTCTCTATGCTGTCTAATACATGCATATATACAGGCTGTAAACACATAGAAATTGGGTCTTGCTTCCATGTGAATCCAAACTCTACTGTTGCTAGCTGGATTCACTGTCTTGCCTCCAGTTATATCTTAAAGGTAGTAGTACTATCATATTTTGTAAATCAGTAAAAAACTCCCCTAGTCTTTCCCATCTTTTTTATAGTCAGTGCAGATGTTTGCTCTCATGCTCATTCCTTTTGTATTTTGACTTGAAGTTGATGATGATGGTTGTTTGTCATCCTAGATGCATCCCATAAAGTTTGCCTGTACTGTTACAAATGGCTACCCAGCTATGGGCTGATGATTATGTACAGGTAGTTATCACTACAAATTTGCTACTCAACTTGATCTTAATATAACCATATGTGAAAAAAGAGTATGCATAATTAATTTTAAAGTATTACTGTGAAATATATGATAAGAGTATTGATGATTATAAATTATAAAATAGTAGTTTTAATGTATATTTAAACGGTTCATGTTTAGAGTTAAACAGAACATCTATGATTTTAGAGTTTGGATTGGGTATTTGATTGGAATTTGTTTAGCTGTACTTTCAGTTTTGATGATAAATCGAGGGTTTAGTCAATGGCTTGAGGATATGTTTTCATGCAACTCTGATGTTTTCTATCTCAGCCATTGCTCCAACCCACCTTATGATTTCCTATTGCTTATCATGGTGCAGTTAATGTAGCCCTGCCATAATCCCAGCCTCTAAGTCTCTAAGAAAAGGAGCAAGGCATAATTCCATATTTCCCAGCCCTTTAAGATTTAAAGAAGCAGGGTATAGTTTTGTATTTTCCAGCTCCTAAGACTCAAAGGAGCAGAGCTTTGCAAAGACTTTTGCATTTTTATTTCATATCAAGGATTGTAGTAGTGAGTAGCCCTATTGTTCATAGTACATTGCGTATTTATAATCCAATGGCTGAATGCTTTATCTCAGAATTGCAGGTCACTGTTCATTTTGGTAGCTGTCAGATCTCTAAAAAAATGATGACTACATAGTTTGAGTTAAAAACTTTGTGTTAATTATACATGTATATTATGTAAAATGTTAGATTAATGTTTCATTTCTATTTTCCTTTTCCCCACAAGGTAGGTTATGAGAAGGTTGTGTCTTATGGCATATAACATAGTACTGTGTGCGTGCATGTATATATATAAAGTTAACGGAAAAGACATATACACAGACAAAAATTTTTTGTAGATATTTTCTATATTACACTGAAATAACAATTAAGAATTAAACAATTTTGAATTTAAATTTTTTTTATTATCAATTAAACATTTAAAAAAGTCTAATTAAAATTTTGTGATTTTGAAATTAAAATGAACATGTTTTTATGTTACAATAGATATAATGTAAATAAGCATTTATTTTATATAGCATATGTTTACAATATTCCACTATCTATTATGATTAAATTTTTAATTAAAGCTTGAATAACATATTTTAATTTACAAGGTAGTTTTCAAAGTAAGGTAAATTGAAAGAGTCATTAATTTTTTTTTCACTGAAGAAAGAGAAAATTATTTTTAATCACTGAATTTTTTAATTCTACCCCGACTATAAAAGGATTGGGAAAAAAGATTTGATGGGTTTAAGAGTTTTACAAATTATGATAGTTACCATGAAGTTATAACTGAAGCTATAAGAGTGCACGTTTAGCTACTGCTACCATTTCATTACAGTAGTTTGGATTCACATGGGTCTTCTTTCTGTTCCCCACAACCCATATTGTGTGCCTGAAGTAGTCTATCAAATTCAGACTAAAGGGAGAAGATTGTAGGCCACCAGTTACCGATTATACCTTTCATGAAGATGACAATAAAGCATTCTGTTTAGAAGGGACCAGCATACCCAGAGAATCCATCAGCTTGCTGAAGACCTAGTATAGATGTATACTGTTTTATCTATATGCAGAGCATAGATAAAAAAAGATACTGCATCATACATATGTAAAGTACAGGTGGTGAGTTATTTTAAATAATTTTAGTAAAAAGGAGTTGTAATTTTTTTTATCACAAATATTTTTTTTAAGTAAATAACTAATTCAATAAAAAGATGCATTTCCAGTAACAAAACTCCAAAAAATCTTTCTAGATTGGGTGGAAAGGGGGATGACTTGCTGGAGTATTTTTTTTAAAAGATGTTTATAATTGATTAGGAGTAACCTGTGAAAAAAGAAAACTTTTACTTACCATAAAAAAAAAAAAAAAATTATAACTTTATTTCTATCATCTATTTTTGATTAGGAGTAACCTGTGAAAAAAGAAAACTTTTACTTACCATTAAAAAAAAAAAAAAATTATAACTTTATTTCTATCATCTATTGTTTCATATATAAACACATATTATTAAAAACAAATTGAATTTTTTATATAAATCTATGGCAATTTGAATATGTTGATTATATAGCACATCTGAGTGTTTATGCATATATGTGTGTGAATTTTATGCATATTTTTGACATTGAATTATGTATTAAGAAAATATAATATGGTTTTAGGTTTATTTTTTTTTTATAAAAGCCAAATATATTCATAATTATTATACTGCATGTCTGTGTGCTTATATATATATATGTTTTATGTATTGACATATTCACAATGTGATAGCTTATTTTTTATTATTATGTTAATTCAAATATATTCATTTTATATTTTACAGGCATATCTGTGTGCTGATATATATATATTACGCAAATCTATTGGGACATATATGTAAATTACAATCGATTTCTTTTTGCTATTAATCAAAATCTGAAAGCTTAATTTATATGTATAACATATCCTGCAGATGCTAATTTCATTTTTATTGTTATTAATAAATTGATATTTCATGGTTAGTTATTCCAGTGAATTTATCTAATCCTAAAATATTATAAATTATTATTTGTTGTATTATATATCTTTTGTTCACAATAAGTTATAAAGCTTTTTATTGTTATTCATAAATTGATATTTCATTGTTAGTTATTCCAGTGAATTTATTTAATCCTAAAATATTATAAATTATTATATGTTGTATTATATATCTTTTGTTCACAATAAGTTATAGAGCTTTTATTCCCAGACTAGATTTGTGCATAATGGTCTGTTATACAAAATATACTTATATTTAGTGTTTATGCATATCCATTGATGATGAGCTTGGATTGGCACAATGGGGATAACTTTTAAAGTACATGCACTATATTTTATTTAATTTAGTATTTATTAGAAATTAAGTTGAGGTTGCCAGTACATTAATGGTAATAAGTGGCCAGAGCATTGATAATGATCAGCATGTTTTAGTATTCCAGCATTATTTTTTTTATTATATTCTTATGGATTAGCAATTAAGTTTGTGCATTCGAATTAATTTAAATAATTTGCCTCATACTGGCAAGGGCTAAATAATTAGCCTTATCTGTAGTAGAACCATTTCAAATCCAATCACAAGATTGACTGTTGATTTATTTTTATTGTTGCTCATTCATTATGATGAATAATTATTACTTTTGTGTATAATACTGGTGAACTTATAGTTACATAATATACTTAACTGTTTTGATCTCTCATGTTCATTGCTTTTATATTAATTTTATATTGAACTGGGGTTGATGATAATGATTTCCACTACTCCAGCTACATAGAACTCACACATTAAAATAGCAGTAGCAGATGCATGTATGCAAAAAGTTGAAAAATCAGAGGTAGATTTTTTTATTATCAAATAAGGTGTATACAGAAGTTATATATACACTAAAAAAATGTTTTGTTAGTGGCTGTTTCAATTAAATATTAATAATTAGTTTGTTTACATATATATATATATCATGACTATAATAAACTCACATTCACTGATTTGTGTTTGTTTATTTAATTGTATCCCCATGGTATAAAGCAGATGGGTCCAGTCCAGTCGACAGGTGACCTAAAATACAGCAGATGGCTGCAAATGATGAGAAATAGTTGTTAATGCAGTTAATAGAACCTTTAAATTAATAAAAGTTTGCCGCAGGTGATTAGCATGTCAATATTGTAATTTAAAAAATTGTGATGTTTGTATATAAATTAAACAAATTACATTTCACAATATTAAGGAATTTTATGTTAATGACATAGCAAATTGGTGTTTGCATGTGGAGCACATAGAGAAATATATGCTTGTTAAAAAGATAAAAGATGACAACTTAAAGATAATGACAATGATGAGGCTGGTGGGCAAAGATGTTCTGCAAATAGTGAAAAGACTGTGAACCAAAACCACCAGAAGTACATACCTTGAGCATAAAAGACAAACTTCGAACTGGCAACATCTAAATGGATGTTATGTCTACATTTTATCAATAGGAGACAAGTACCAAATAAGAGGTATTAGCAATATGATATAACACTGCAGGAATTAGCAACACACTGTGAATTAAGTGTTGAAGTGGATGACATGTTCCTTGGACAGTGGCTATGGGGGATGATTGATAATAAGTTATTCTTGGCAAAGTAGCCTTGACAATATATATATAAGCAGTAGTAGATAAATGTATAATACAATAATTATTCTTAGAAGACATTGCAGAATTGAAAATAATACAGATGTAGTAACATATAAAATCCATGGTGAATAAAGCTAAAATTCAGACTACGAGCTGTCAAAGCTTTATGAAGTCTTTTGTATGCTATTATTATAGTGAGAAAGGACAATTAAAAAAGGTATGTAAATTTATGCGTTAAATGTCACACATGTGGAAAAAATGGTCATCTACAATGTATTTGTTGCACAAAAGATAAGATAGAAAAAAGGGAGCTACGAGCGGATTTCAAATTACAGGGAGAAGCTAAAAGAGTAAAATTGAAGTAAAAATAATACGCCATGCAGATAATAGCTATATCTGTTTAAGTGTATAAATTATCAGACAAATAACTGATATGGAAATTGATAGTAGACAGGGATTGTCCTTAATTTCACCAAAAAGATTGCACAAAATTAATAAAGAAGGCAAGAAAGAGCTTCACTATGGAAAAAGGGAAGGTTATGGTCATGGACGTAAATAAAAATGACATATGAGGTAAAGTAATGTTAGTGGTTAAACTGAAGGCCAAAATAAAATTTCTGCTATTGTATATTTTGAAAAAAAAAAACCTTACCCCAAATCTTAAGAAGAAATTAGTTCCGGCCACTATGAATTCAAGTAAAGAAAAAAAATACAGACAATTTACAATGATACTGCAAATTGTGGAGGGGAGTTTGGACCATTAAAAAAAGACAGCAACAGCAAGAGTTTAAACATAGAGATTGTACAGACTGCCAAGTGATGCAAAGACTGAATCTACTTTTATGATGTCTCCTAAAAAGTTAGAACTTTGGATTAAAACAAATAAGTTATGGGAAAGACTCCATATAGATCACATTGGCTCACTTACTGAAAATATATTCCTGATACTAATAAACTCTTACCCCAAATAGCCAGAATAGAAAAGAGTTAAGAGTATGAGTGTTGAAAACTCCATGAAAGCTTTAAATGAAATTTACATATATTATGGTTACACTAAAATTATTATTTCAGATAACACAATTGGTTTTATGTCTGACTTGTTTAAAGACTTTTTTAATAACTAGAGAAATTCACGACGCATTAATACCCCTATGTACCCAGAATCTAATGTCCTGGGAGGAAAAACAGTACACCATTTGAAATAGGTCCCAAAGAAAACGTCATGTAGCGATATTAACAAAGCTTTAAGTAACACTATATTCCCATCAAGATTTCAATCTGTATATGGCAATTAAAAGGACACTGACTTGAGATGTTATTACATTGAAAATACTGAAACCCCCCCCCCCCGTTTGTATTAATGCTTAATAATAGTACATTGAGGCAAAGTGACTTGGAAGAAGACAGCTATAAAGTCAACAAGGCTATTTGGGTATACAACATGTTGAAGGGAAATTTAGTTTCTGGAAATAATAATCAGCATTATTTCAAAACAATTAAGAGAAATGCAAACTTCAATTAAAAGAAGAGTTAGAAGACAAAGAAATCATTTGACAGTTAGCTATCTGGAATTGTTAGAAGTGTTAATGCTAATTCAATGATAAGTGATACTATTTCATTAAAAGAAAAAGGAAGTATTGATACAGCACAAGAGTTCCTGGACTTAAGTTTAATTAATGAGAAACATTTATTTGAGAAAAATGATATGTTAAATAAATGGAAAATTTTTCCAGAAGTGGATTTGTCATGTTCAAAACAATTTTCACAGTAAGATGAGTTACCAGGCAGGAGAGATCTATTCGAGAATGCAAAATCCTAAAGGATTGCAAGATTATTTTTTGTTGAAATAAAAGTTGAATTTTCTAGTGATGAGAAAAAATGAAATGTGTATAGTGTTATAAATAATATGTAGCTATATATATGAAAAATAATTACCGCACAACACTTATATTTAGCAAAATTTGCAAGAAATTAGCATTGACTGAACTTAAATTATTTATGCAAATTAATTATATATATGCAGAACTCACACATTAAAAAAAGCCACAGCAGATGGAGTAAGCATGTGTACAAAAGCTTATCAGGTCTTTTATTTGCAGATGAATGTCTTTTTGTGCACAGAAAGAAGGGAAGATATGGAAGTTATGCTGAGGACATGCGAAAGGGTGGGTAAAGAGATGGGGATTAAATTTAGTGAAGAAAAATCAAAAGTAATGATGATTAATACTGGGGAAAGAGAAGACAAAGAATTTTTATTGGGGATATAAAGTTAAGTGTGGTGAATAGATTTAAGTATTTGAGAATTGTCTTAAGCAATCAGAGAAATTAATTGGATGAATGGGAGAAAAAATTGATAAATGAAGTAAAGAAAAAAAAGGGTTTGATAATAAGAAATTAACAGTGTTTTCATATAATAAATAGAATGAAACTAGAATTGTATGGAAGGGAGTGGTGGTAGCAGGGTTAACATACGGTAACAATGCGTTATGTGTAAGTAAAGGGATATTAGATTACTTGGAAAAAGTACAAAGAGAAATAAGAAGAAATGCAGATGTGTGGATGGCAAAGGAAGCAATTCAAGAAAAAATGGAATGGTCAACTTTTTATATGAGGGATGCAAAAAGCAAAATGAAAATGTTCAGTAGATTGTAGTTTGTGGATAATAAAAGAATAGCCAAAATAGTATTTAATTGGGTTATGAATAAGAGGTAACAAGATAGGTGAGAAAGGTAATGCGGTATGCAGAAGATATGGATAAAGAATTTATGTCAGTATATTTATACAAAAGGTGGGATGATTGTGTTAGGAGAATTGTTGAGGGTTATAATGGTAAGGAATGGGATAGAAGAATAGATGCATTAATAAAGAATAGGGAGTTGGAGAACTAGTATGGAAAGTAAAAAGAGTTTAAATATATATAGAAGTAAATGGAATATTAGATGTGAGTTATTTTATGATAATAGCAAGGAAAGTAGTTTATTGTTTAAGGCTCGAATGGGATCTTTTGCAACTGGGAATTATACACATAAATGGAATGTGGATGATTTAGTCTGCAAGATGTGTATGTGTAAGGAAGACATAGAAAATATTAGGCATTTGTTAATTGAAAATAAATGCCTGAAAGCAGAAAGGATACAAATAATAATGTTGTGGAAGAATAAATATAAGGAAAGTGATTATACAGAAAGTGGGTTATTGATTTTTATGCTGCGTTTGGAAAAAGATAAGGGGGATTTAGATATAAAGGCCACGGAGTTGACAAAGATTATGTTGTGGAAATGGAAGGGAGCTGGATATGGAAAAACTTGGGATAGGAAATGAAAAGGGAAGGTAAAATGACTAACAGGTTTCTCTGGGCATAGTTGCTGAGAGATTCCTGACTCCATATAAGGAGAAGTCACAGTGCATCACATCACATGAAAAATCAAATGTAGATTTTCTTATATCAAGTAATATATATACAGAAGTAATATAGACATTACAAAAGATGTTTTGTTAGAGACTTGCAATTAAATATTAATAATTAGTTTACTTATATATATATATTATCATGAATATAATAAACTCACATTCATTTTATTTGTTGTTTGTTTATTTAATTGTGATCAGACTGATATGCATATACCCTCAGAATACACAGTTTAATACTATATTTTTTAATTCATAAAAACAATCCTATTCTTATTGTATAATATGTTTTTGTATCGTCACTCAAAAACATTTAAATTTCTCCAAGTTGATTTCACATTAAAAACATTATAGTAATTTGACTATATCATTATTTTATTTTTCTTAAATCATTTAGAAAAACATGTAAATTCCTTCTTTACCATTTATTCCATTTAATACAAATTTGATTTTGCTTCTATATATAAATGTTCATTTAGAAATGTCTCTTGGTAAGATCTTAGTTTCTTTAATACATGACTAAATAAAATATATATTGCAGCATATAAAATAACAAGTTTTTGGAAAAAAATTTGAATACTTTTATATTTTATTCGATCAAATGTATCAAATTAAAAAATAAATAAATTTTAGATTGTGATATGAATTAGTGAATTTTTGAATAATACATTGTTTTACTTCATATATGAAAGTCTTGATTCAAATTATTAAAAAATTAAGTTTCTAATAATATAAATATTTTTTTGTTTCTTAAAAATTATATTTTTTTGCTATTTTTTCTCTGCTAATGATAAAGACCTTTCCATATAATATTGGATTTAAACTGTTCTTTTATGAACTTGTTAAGATCTTTTTCACAAAAAAAGAAGAAATATTAATAAAAAATCACATGATCACATTTCCTATACTAGCACATTAATTGTTGATAAACATAGCAAAACTCTCCATACAGTATTGGCACCTGTGCTAAACAGAGTAATCAATGGATGCCAGAAGGCTTGTGCATAAAATCCCTATCTAATGCCTACTCATCCAATATTCCCAGACTAGTTTCTGGCTTGTGGCCTTTGTCAGTGAGGAGCTTAGGATCAGAGAGCACTGCATCTAGATCTTAGGATCTAATGCAACCCTCTAGCAACCACCTTTTATCTCTACGTAACTACAAAACTATGAGAATGAAATTGAAAACATAAAAAATATTTTCAATCTAAGCTCAATAGCTTATATAGTCATATGGGTCTGAACTCAGTTCAGCACCCATACATTTTGGTGTCTTTGGCTCTTTTACAACCATAGCCACCATTATCCTATTAGGCAGGATTGGTGTTAAACCATTAAGCATCACATGATCACATTTCCTATACTAGCACATTAATTGTTGATAAACATAGCAAAACTCTCCATACAGTATCGCCACCTGTGCTAAACAGAGTAATCAATAGATGCCAGAAGGCTTGTAAAAGAGCCAAAGACATCAAAATGTATGGGTGCTGAACTGAGTTCAGACCCATATGACTATATAAGCTATTGAGCTTAGATTGAAAATATTTTTTATGTTTTCAATTTCATTCTCATAGTTTTGTAGTTAAGTAGAGATAAAAAGTGGTTGCTAGAGGGTTGCATTAGATCCTAAGATCTAGATGCAGTGCTCTCAGATCCAAAGCTCCTCACTGACAAAGGCCACAAGCCAGAAACTAGTCTGAGGATATTGGATGAGTAGGCATTAGATAGGGATTTTATGCACAAGCCTTCTGGCATCCATTGATTACTTTGTTTAGCACAGGTGGCAATACTGTATGGAGAGTTTTGATACTAATATTTTGATAAAGATCTACTGCCAGAATTTATGCAACAATTTAAATTCTTATATTTATTTATTGGACTATTTCCATCATCTAATATCAATTATTGAATGTTTTTAGAAAAATTTAACTTTATTTAAATTTTCCAATTACATTCAACTGTCAGTAATAGCATACATGTTAGTATACACAATATTTCGAGTGATATTGTTCTCTTCTCTTCTTCACCCAAAACATCATTCATATATTTAACCTGTGTGCTATTACTAACAATTGAATGTAATTGGAAAATTTAAATAAAGTTAAATTTTTCTAAAGACATTCAATACTTAACATTAGATGATGGAAAAAGTCCAATATATAAATACAACTAAAATAGCATCTTCACAAATCTTCAGGAAAACACATTTTAAATTCTTGTCTACATCTTTTAAAAGATAAAAAATTCCAGTATCTGAAAAGATATTCACCTAAGTCAGTAATTCTCAAATTCAAATGAATTGTCAAATTATCAGTATGTGTCAATAAGTCTGGTGAAACTTCTGATATAAATAAATTATTCCAATTAAGTTTCTAACATAGATAATCCTATGTAATTAAATCATACTAAAGAATTTCTGATATTTGTTTGGCCAATTTTACACCATGAGTACTAGTAGTAATGTATTAAAACAAAAGCAATTTTTTACTCTAGGGCCAGCTTCTGGAAATCTCAGTAATTAATCAATGTCCAATTGCATTTTAAATCATCATTTGCATTTTAAATCATCATTTTCAAACTAGTTTCTGGCTTTTGTCTTCATCATTGAGGTTTAAAACTAGAAAGAATGCAGTTAAACATCTAAACATCTTTACATTATTTTACCATTCAAATTCAACCTAAGATTTTGAAATTACGTTAATGTAACCATCTTAAGAATTGGGAATTAAAATAAAATATTTGGTAATCATTAATCATTCAGGCATATAAAAGATGATAGTAGAGAAATAAATTTAAAATTCAGTCATTTGTTGTTATTATTAACATTCCTAGTTGGAGAGAAAATAAATTTATAGACACTGAGCAGATTGACTTGGATTCAAAATCTTAGGCTGATTTCAATTTTAGGTTATTAATTTGAATGATATAATAGAATTTTAATGTGGTTTCTAAATGCATAAACAATATTATTTCTAGATTTGAATTCTAAGACTCATTTATAGAGGCAAAAATCAAAACCTGACTCAAGGATTTAAAATGCTGTAGGACATCCAATAATCGTAGACTATTCAAGGATACAACATATGGCATTAGAATAGAAAACTGTTAATGTTTATCCTCCACTGTGTGAGTTGATGAATTAATTACTTAATCTGTTGTTAATAGATTTTCATACTGCTATCTAAAATCTATCAATTATTCAAATTTACAATAGATGACAGCACTGGAATAAACTAATCAGAGTTTTCTTGTGAAAAACATTGGATAATCTGGGATAATGTGATGCTTTTTCATTTCATGTTTTCATACATTTATTTGTTAAATTTTGATCTCAACCAGAAATACAAAAAATTAAATAGTAATGGAAACATTTATATATATATAAAAGACAATTCAATATTTCAGAAATTTTTTGTTCTGTTAAGTTAAAAAAAAATATAGCATGTTCATAAAACATTAAAAATGATGTCATAAAATAGATTATTTTTCTTTCTAAATAGTATATCCAAAGATAATCTTTATTATGTGAGATATGAGTTATATGATAATTATTGAGCTATTGTTTAATATAAGTAATAATAAACTTTATATGATATGCTATATATTTGCAAAATAAACTATTAAAATATCACATCAAAATAGATTAAAATAGTATTCAATAAATTTACAAACACTATTACCCTCAATGATACAAAATTCTAAACTGCACAAGTTAAAAATGAAATTTCTCATGCCTTTTTTTATTAAATACAGCAATCCTTAACTAGAGACAGCTACTATTTTCTACATCCCAAAAATTTATAACAATCAAACAATATATGTTATCATTTGGTAGTAAATCTTCAGAGAGCCTTGTCAGGTGTATATGAAATAATAATAATATCAGGATGATCTGTATAAAAGTTCTAAGTGGCTCATTCTGCAGCACTTTTTTTTCCCCATTCCTTTTATATCTCTGAATTTCTTCTTATCTTCTCACTAATTAAAATCTGCATTTACAGATTCAATTAGTGTATTTTAAATTATTTAGACAGATAACTCATTTCCTGTCTTATTAATTAAAGTTATTTCCCCCCAATTTCATATTTTGTTAATTGCAGATTTAATCAGTTCATTTTCTTTTTGTTAATAAAACTAGGATGTCTTACATATTTTCTCTTTATCATTTCAAAACAAAAAAAACAAAAAAATCATAAATAATTATTTCTATTTATACAAATACCTCTATACAATTATTCTCATTTCTTTAAGTCATTCTTTTTTCCCAAATTTTTATCTTTTCTTCTGGAGTGCTTTTTTTTTTCTTTTAAAAATTCAATGTGCCTTTTAAAATTCCAACTTTCTTGTTTCCGGTACTTCAAATTATATTGTAACATTTCTTTTTTACACACCCCTTTACATAAATATAACAGACCCCCCCCTCCCCAATCCAGAAGAACACCTTCTATGAGTTTTATAGATAATCTAATTTTTTTGGCTTGTGCTTCTCACACACTGGCTGATTTAATTTACCATCTGTCTTTTCCATCATTTCGCTATCAGGGTATAATTTTGTTGTACTTTGCAGCTTTCCTTCTTCATTTTTCAATTTCTATACTTTCATTCACATTTGGTTAGACTTTCACCTCTAGTTTTGTGTCCAATGGCTATAGTTGTCATCTTCTTCATGCCTTCGCATGTTTCATGTGTCTAGTATATCTAATATTATTCTGCCCCTAAATTGTGAAATTTGATTCGCTATTATCTTATTAATAACTCTTTTCATCCATTTCTTACACAAAATATCATGTACCCATACTCTCTCCCCAACACTAAAGTTTGTATGCAGTTTGCTATTGACTAACTGATCCTTTTTTGTTGATTGAAATAGCGACAACTTAGCTTCCTTTCTAAAAACAGTTCTAACAGTGATTTCCCTGTTGCTGTGGATGGAGTCGAATGTTGTCATAATATTATCTCTTGTAATACTTCTTGAATATGTGATGTATTCGTCTTCTGTAAAATTTTTCTTCCATTTGTTAAATTGCTTTTTCTGCCTGTCCATTCAACTTAGAATGGTACGGTGGTATCCAAATATGGTTAATGCCCTTACTTTCACAATACTGTTGCATACTGTGTCCCCTAAACCTGCTTTATTGTCGGATACAATGACTTTGGGAAAATCATGTACTGCAAAAATCTTATTACAACATTTCATAATTTCATCTGTTCCTATATTATTTACTATATGACATTCAATCACTTTGAAAATTAATCAATCATTATCAACAGTATTATTCCTTAATTGGTCCTATGTGATCGATGTGAACTCTTTCTCATGATCTGGTTGATAAAAGCCAAAACATAAAATTCTTTGTAATTAATAATACGCTAATGCATTGAAGGTGAAACTATTTCATATAATAATTTATTTGGGCTTAGTGCTTTCAGAGTTTTGTTACTCCATAATCATAGCCTTGTAGATTGTTGTTATTATATGCAAATATATGCAAAACTATTTTTTATATTATCCATTTTCTAAAAATGGCAAAGCAAGCATCTTTTCTATTTATTGAATTGGTGTCACTGATAATAAACCAAGCTTCCTTGATTTTTCTCTTGATGTCATTCCTCTCTGTACACAATATATCAGCTTTGGAGGGCTCAAACCTATGGTTAAGCTCTTGCTGATGGTCAGCAAAAATGGAAATACCTTCTTTTTTGGTTGCAGCTCGTGTGTATGTATATCTGTGTTGAGCCAATCTATTGCCAATTGTGACATGAGTCTCCCATAGTAAACAGCACCACATCCCATCTGAGGGCACACAATTCTATATACCACTTGGGGGGTTGCTTCAATGTTTATTTTATCTTTAGTATTACTGATAAGCCTATTGGTGTTTGGAGTGTTTCTAAATCCCAGTTTGAATTCTTTATGTAGATTTTTTATTAAAGTTTTTTGCCACTGTAGGGATATATGGCACCATCAGATGTTGTCTGTCTTCTTTTTTATTGTTTTGCTGAAGATTTTTATGAAAGCATTCAATCCTGTTGGCTATTGTTCTGTAATTAAAAAACCACGTCTATTAAATCTCTGATGTAACTGGTGATAATGTTTTTCTTACCCGACTCAAATTTATTTAGATGATGATTGCGAAATAAGAAAGCAGATAGCCCTGCAAGTTTATGTGATTTGGGGGATTTTGAGAGTGATGGAGGTAATCTCTAATGCGCAAGGGCTTGATCATCATGCAATAATTGAGTACAGCATTCTCTCTGTTAATCTTTAAGTCAAAGTACTTATCTACCTTTTGATTGTCCTCATATGTACAATTAAAAGTTAGGCCAGAAAGAATGTGGAGTTCTTGTAAAATATCTACGGTAGTGTTTTCCAGTGCTGCTATGAATATATCATCTACATATCTGATATAAATTGTTGCCGGTAGTGCTGTTTGGAGTTTTGGAAGCACTTGTTGTTCAATGTGATTTAAAACAATGCTGGAGACAATCCCACTCAGAGGGAAACCCATTGGCCAACCATTGTTCATTCTATACCAGTTTTTTCATATAATGCCAAAATATTTCCATCCAGCCATTTCATAAAGTCTACAATAAACTGTATCTTAGGAGCTGGACAGTCTTTATTAATCAACTCATGTTCAATTATTCTGATTGATAGCTGTCTGTCACGAGAACCATATAGTTCTGTGATATCAACAGCTGTGATTCTGAATTCTTGAGAAATTGCTGCATTCTTAATTCTATCTACAAATTCTAATGATGATTTAATTGTAAACGAACCAAAACCTAGATAGTCAATTAGCCATTCATTAACCAGTTTAGATGCATTAAAATAGTGGACGCCATCGAACTCCAACATTAGTTTTGGCGGCACTCCCTGTTTATGAAGCTTTGCATTAGCGAATATTCTTGGTTGTATGTTTGCGGATGGATAAATCCTATAATAATCAGCTCGGTTGAGGCCTTTGTCCTTATGTGCACGCAAAACCGAAGTGATGAATTTATCTCTGTTAATTTTATTATTGAATGATGTAATTGCCTCAAATTTCAATCTTTGAATCTGCACGTCACTCATTAAGACAAACTTGTTGTCTATGTCTTCTTTCATACATTTAATTTTGTTGTTGCTAAGAAACTTTTTGGCTTATATATATATATTTTTCCCATTTGCCATTGTCGCTCTTTAACTGTTTATTTCTAATAGATTTAGTTACTGCAGTGATGATATGTTCTCTGCGTGGCTTATTAATTAACCCTGCTTCGATGTATGCTATGAGCTTCATTTTAAGCTACGTCCAAGGCCCTCCCATGAATCTAGGTCCAAATGCTAAAGTGGATACGACCTCAGGAGGCGGATGAATTCTAGACAAGTTGACATAAGTTTCTCTTTTCCCTACATTAGTTAAATTAATGTCCTGTTTACGCGCAAGAAAATTTTAATTTCTTCTCAAATTTCACTGCCAGTCTCCTTTCAAATCTATTACATTTATTAATAATCCAATTCTTTGCCGGGAGTTGAAAATCCCTCCTGAAATGACGAACATTTCTTTTAAACTTCTCAATGTCATCATTAATTCCAGGCCACCAGACATAACTGCATAAGTTTGAAACTACTTGTCTACCAGCAGTAGATATCACTACTGTACCCCCCAAAACTATACAGTCATTGCATACTGACAATTTATCTCTGTTAGCTTAAAACCCCTGTGCAAGATATGTAGGTTTTTGTTTGGCCAACCTGATCTAATCCACTTTGCCAAAATTTGATATCCCTTATCCTATTTAGTTTAACTACCTACTATCCAACTGTTTAACATTTTTGATTTTATCACATCTATGTGATTTACCTCTACTATATTTGATACAGTTTTCTGTCTATCTGGCAATCTGGATAACGTATTTGCATAGGTTATTTCTTTTCCTTTTTTAAAATTTAATTCATAATCATATCCAGCAAAAATATTTTGCCATGCAACATTCTCAGGTTTAAATGTTCAGCAACTATCCAATTGTGGCAAAAAATACCTAATAAAGGCTTATGATCTGTCACTATTTTAAATTATCTTCCAAATATGTATTGGTAGAACTATTTTAATGGAAATACTATAGCCAATGCCTCTTTGTCGACTTGAATATAGTTCCTTTCAGTCTTAGATAGTGCGCATGAGGCATACGCTATTGGACACTCCCCATTATTGGTTGTATGCGATAAACATGTCAGTTGTAATTTGAACTGGTTGATTATTGTTAAGATGCACTAACAACTTATCAGACACTAACAGTTCCTTAGTCTTTTCATAAATTACATTTTGTTTATTGGTCCACTCCCATTTTTGCTTCTTTTTTAGCCACTCGTATAACAGCTGGGCCATCATTGTTTTATTTTTAAGAATAGTTCAAAAAAATTAATCAAGCCAAGAAAAGCCTGTAATTGATTTACATTTTTTGTTTTATCAGCATTCTTAACAACCCTCACTTTTTTGAAAAATAGCCAATTCCCCTTTTCTGAAATATGTCCAAGAAAAACTAATTTATCCCATTTGCCACACTGATTTTTCAGCATGTAATGTAACCCCACTCTATTTAACCTTTCACATACCTTTCTTACTCTTTTGCACAATACTTCCTATGATTCTGCAGAAATCATTATGTCATCATAATACAGTATCACTTCCTCCAAACTTTGTAAAATATTATTTATTTTTGTTTGGAAAATATTAGGGGCTATAGTTATGAAGAACTGTAATCTGTTACATTTAAAAAAGCCAAAAGGCATTGCTAGTGTTAGCATTTTTACCATTCTTTCTGTCACTGCTATTTGGTGGTATGCTGAATGTAAATCCACCTTTGCAAAAATTTTTGCATCTGGTAATGACGCCAATACTTCTCTCACATTTGTTACTAGATAGGCCCATGTATTTAAAAACCTATTTACAGTAACTCTGTAATCCCCACAAAATCTGATCTGTCCGTTCAGTTTTGTTATAACTACAATAGGTATGGTCCACTCTGAAACTCCAATAGGGATTAATACTGTGTTCGCAACTATGTTGAGCGAATAGTATCTTTCTTGCTTTACATATTGTTGGAGTTGCATTTTCCATTAGCTCCACATCCACCGGGTTTGTACTCATCAAAATAAATGTTCTGTTAACAAATATTTCAGTTCACTGATAAAATATAATATTTAGATGATAAAAATATAATTAACATAAATGTATAATTTAAAGCGTTATTTCTCCCCAATTACTTTAATATTATATGTATAGATATATAACAATACCCACTGATTCATATAATATGCATACAAGTCATTCATTTTTATATTAAATATTTTGCTATATCCACATATAATATCAATATAAAAACATTTCTTATTTAACATAACTTTAAAAAAACAAAATTACCTTGTCCAGGTTCATACTGATTAACAGTGAGCTGATCAACTCTGTGCTGAATGTAATTTTCTTCAAGCAATCTATCAATTACAGCCTTACATGTTTTAGGAATGCAACAATCCAAAGGATTATCCGTATCTACACTATTTGTGTTATAACAAAATTTATAACCATAATGGCAAACACGGCGATGCTTAAGAGATTGTTGAGCTAAGTACAACATAAAATTGTTTTACATTTAAATAAAATTCATACAAACATGGTTCAGTATTTGATATAAAATTGAAAAAAAAAAAAAAAATACATAGAAAGAAATATTTGAATGGTAATTTAGCAATTCATATTAACGAACTAGTAATCTAGTTTTTTATTAAACATATTATTAAAAGCTTTTGTAAATACTATTAAAAATAATATTGTGTACACACATACATATATATAATTTTTAAAAAAAATGCAGAACTAAAGAAGAAAGCCTATGAAAGTATATAATCAACTAATTGTAATTAATAACAATAGTCATAAATAAATAAATAAAAAAGAAATATTAAAAAAAGAAACAATATGAAAACAAAATCTCAAATTAAAAACTGATTATTAAAAAGATATAAAATATTTTTTGTATCACTGCATCATAAGGGGGGGGGGGTATAAATGTAAAGCAAACATTAATTTGCTAAGTCTAAGCACATTGAAGTTTGTATGACTTGACAGAGAAGACAAATTAGTCCACATGTGATTGAAAAAAAGATTGTAGTATTATAAAAATATGTTAAAAAAAAAAACAAAGAACATTTTTGTATTATTGTCATATAAGAATGAAAACATAGATCATACAAATTACCAATATTATAATATTTATAAAACAAAAAGCTAGATTAGCACATGCTAAAATGACAAAGCCAAATGATATAACTTGATATTTAAAGTGAAAAAGTTATGTATTTCATTCTTATTACAATATATATGAGAATAAGAAATAATATAAAAAGAGAATTAACTCAATACTTAAACTATAATGAATTATTTGTAAATTCGTCTAAATTACTTATACAATAATAAATATAAACAAATAATGCAAAATATCATTATATAATAGTTAACCAACTATATATATATAATATTAATACATAAAAACTTTTTTCAGAAAACATTTGCTGATCTTTTGAATGTAAAAGTAATATATTTTAACCTTTAATTTATATCACAGCAATATCTCTTTTTACATATATAAAAAATTAATCAAAATTAATAATAATAAAATTATAATAAAGCAATCTAAATAATACAAACACAACTAAAATAAAATTTATTAATTGTTCAATCCATAATAATTATTGTCATAATAATATGATTTTTCTTATATTTATCTTTTAACAATGGAAAAAAAAAAATTGCTCCAGTATTTATTTAAACCATAAAAATTCTGATAGCAAACAGATTCTCTAATTGCTTTATTAAGTGTTCAAATCTACCATTATATATATATATTGAAATGTAATTATGAAATTCATGATTGGTGTTTGCTCACAAATGCAGCAGTCATATGTTAAATTCTATCTCTGACATAGATCAACATAGAAATAATGGTCAGTCATAAACCTACTGACAAGTATATACTTTTAGATTAATTATATTTATTGAACATTATCTTCATATTATATAACTTATCACATAAATTCAGCCTTACATATTAGTGTTTTAGTAGCATACTTTGCCACTTTCTGTAATGTTTATTAAGCAATGACAGATGCAAAATCCAAAGCTTGTCACTATTGAAAGCCATAGGCTTGAAATTAGTCTGAGAATTTTGGATAGAAAAGACTAGGTTAGGAATTTATTAAGCTCTATCATCTGGTATCTATCATTGCTTATTAAAGATTACAGTAAGTGGCATAGAGAAGGTGAAAAAGTATCTTAATATTTAAATATCAACATAATATTGTGAAATTTTCATAACTTAAGTATTTGTAAATCTAGTTTAATATTTTTTTAAATTCAATTTTGTGTTAATATTTTTAAAAATATAATATAAATAATACTAACATATTTTTGCATGATGTTGGATTGGTTTTTGTTTTTCATCATTATTGGTTCTAATTAATTTTATATTTAAAAAAAAAGATAAGTGTCGATAGATATGGATTGTGTTTGTGTGGATTAGAAATTCAAATCCATACATTACAAAATCAATGCTATAAAACATTTAATTTAGAAAATAAAAGTAATGGTATTTTCTGTATAAAATTATCAATTATTATACTTATTTATATGCTTAAATTTATATGCTATTTATAATTTGTACAAATTAGCTTAGTGATCTACAAATCTTGGCTTCATAAGCTGCTGCTTATTATTTTGTCTAAACTTATAGCAGGTCTTGTTCAAAATTATCTACTGGAATTGATGGACCCTAGATGGCAAGGTTGTAGACTTTTGGGTGATTATACAGAAAGTGGGTTCTTGTTTTTTATGCTGGTTTTGGGAAAAGAGAAGGGGGCTTTAGATAAAAGGTCATGGAGTTGACACAGATTATGTTTTGGAAATGAGATGGAGCAGGCTAGAAAAGAATATGGAAAAAACTTAGGGTGGGGAATAGAAAGTAAAGGTAAAGTGGCTAATAGATTTCTCTGGGCATAGTGGCTGAGAGATTCCTGACTCAGAAAAAGGAGAAGTCACAGTACCTCGCATCGAATGTTGCTATAATGTATATAGCCACTGGACATAGCCAAACTATAATGGAATGGAATAGTAGCATATATATATATATGTCTAGTTAAGGATATACAGAGTTTCCAAAAAAAAAAAAAAAAAAAGAGGAAGAGAATGATGATTATAGGGGATATGAATGGGCATATTGAAGATATTGATGATGTAGATAACAAGAATAGACAGGTTTTGAAGAATTTTTGTAGAGAATAAATTTGAGCATTGGAAATTTATCAAATATTTATGAGGAACAATACACATACTCTAGAAATAATACTTTCACACAATAGATTATGTATTAGAAGAGAGAGAGGGAATGAATAAAGTACAGAAAATTAAAGTGTTTGATAATGAAGAGAGAGTATGTAATAGTGATCGTAATTTCTTTAGAATAGAAATGATTAGTAATGTGATAGAAAATAGTATAAAAGGCACACCTTCTCTATTGTCTTCAGTTTTTAGAAAGTTTTTGAGTTCAATTCAGTTAAAGAATTATTAAAGAAAATGAGTGGCTAGTACTGAATGTCATGTTCGCCGTTTCCTCCGCTCATCTCCTGTGTACCATTAGTAAAAATGCCATGATAAATTACTCTAACTCGCCTTCTGCCGAAGTTCCAACCTGCTCTACCAAATTAAGTAAACCAGACACACCAAAAACAAGAAACTAAGAAGCTGCCTTTATGTTAAAATACCATGACCAAGAAAACTAACCGGATTCGAGGAAAAAGGGGTGATCACCCACATATAAAGAAAAACCAGGAACTGTGTAAACCCAGATACAAAAAACCAAGAACTGTGTAAAATGCCTATGAAACCAGAGACAGTGTTTCAACCACAAATAAACTCCAGAACTAAGTAAAAATCCTAGATAACTCTATTGACATCATTATGAAAACTTAAATTTTATCTGAAATAAAATTTGTAACCATATGCATGCATACTTATTAAGTGTATACTTTCCATTATGTGTTTTATATTTAATTATTTTTATTATTATCATTACATTTATAATTACTATTTTTTAATAAATGTGTTTAAATTATTAATGTCATTTTAAGTCTTTCTCTCTCTCCCCATTCATCTAAGTAAAAGTGTAGCTGGTCTCATGTTAAAAACTAGCCATGGGTCAAGCGCTTGAAACATGTTAATGACATTTCATGGGCTCCAGTGTAAGTGTTGGATGGTGCCCTGGGTTTAAATCCGTTATAAATATCCCCATGAGATGTTTCACGTTTCATGCAATCGGGGAGCTACTTCGGTCTGGAAAAGTGGCTGTCAGTTTAATATTTTATAATCGCGGTCTGACCGGGGTATGATTGATATGTAATTATTAGTTATATCTACTCTGCTTGTGTAATGGGTACTTTAAAAATTACTGCAAAATCATATGAGTTTTTTTAAAAATAGTATAAATAAATAGAAAGTTTAAAATTTAAGGAGGGGTAATTCCCGTTACAATATATAGAAGTAAACAGAATATTGGATGCGAGTTGATTTATGATAATAGCACGGAAAGTAATTTACTGTTTAAGGCTTAAACAGGATCTTCAGGAACAAGGGAATATATACATAAATGGAAAAATGTGGGTGATTTAGTAGGCAAGTTGTGTAAGGAAGGCATATTGATGTCTGTTAATTGAATAGAAATGCCTGCAAGCAGAAAGGGTACAAATAATGAAGTTATGGAAGAATAAATATAAATAAAGTGATTATACAGAAAGTAGGTTCTTGGCTTTTATGCTGGGTTTAGGAAAAGATAAGGGGAATTTAGATATAAAGACCAAGGAGTTGACAAAGATTATGTTGTGGAAATGGGATAGAACAGGATAGAGAAGAATATGAGGAAAACTTAGGATGGGGAATGGAAAGAGAAGGTAAAATGGCTCACAGGTTTCTCTGAGCATAGTGGCTGGGAGATTCCTGACTCAGAATAAAGAGAAATCACATTGCATCACATCACATGATGTGTGGGATTTTTTTTTATTAGTAAAAGGGAGTTATACAGTAGACAGATTACATTTAGCAAAACAAGGAAATGAAACATTAGGGGATTTGATTTAGTAAAAATATTATAGTTTGGGAAACTTATAAAGGGGGTAGGGTTTCGAATTATAGTATTATCAAACACATGAAAACAAACTAATTACAAATATAATAAAAAAGAAAGACTTAAAAAATTTTATAAAAGAGTAGTAAGAAAAGAAGAAATTGTTAAATTTGGATATTTAAACATGCAAGATGGTAGGAGACCAGAAAAGTGCTGGAATTAAACGAAACAGTTAAAAACGAAGAGCTCGAGGTAGTAGCAGTAGTGGAGACATCTAAGAGAAGAAGAACCTACACTGAAAAATTTGGTATGGCAGGATATAAATAGAAAAGGGAAAAAAAGATAGTGGTATAGGAGTTATGTCAAAAAAATATTTGAATACTGTAAAGTATCAAGAACATCTGTGGTATGAAATAAGGTTATGAAGATAAGAATGGATGGTTGGCTATAGTGTGTATGGCCACGGAAGATAGTCAAACTATAATGGAGTAAAACAGTAGCATATATGAATGCCTATTTAAGGATATACAAAGTTTCAAAAAAAAAAAGAGCAAGAAAATAATGGTTATAGGGGATATAAATGGCATATTGAAGAAATTGATGACTTGGATAACAAGAATGGACAGCATTTGAAAGTTTTTTTATCAGAGTGAATTTGAGCATTAGAAATTTATCAAATATTTATGAGGGGCAATATACATGATCTAGAAATGAATATATTTCACACAATAAATCATGTATTAATAGATAAAAGAGAGAATGAATAAAGTACGAAAGCTTAAAGTTTTTGATAATGAAGAGAGTATGTAATAGTGATCATTTCTTTATAATGAAAATGGTTAGTAATGTGATGGAAAATAATAATAAAACTAGAAAGGATAGTGAAAGATGTCGATGGAGAATGAATGATAAAAATAAGTTAGAAGAATATAAAATAAAAATAGAAAGAATTATGGAAGAATTTGTTGGGGATAAATATAAGGACAGGTGTGGTAATCTAGAAAAAGGGCAAATAGGGTTTTAGGTGATAATATTTAGAAGAATAAAAGTAATAGAAAAGTGAGATATTATAAAAGTGTAAGAGAAAAAAAGTATGCAGAAAATATAAATGTGCTATTAAAAACAAAGTGAAAAAGATGTTAATATTAAATGAAAAAACTATTTAAATAAAAAAAAGCTGGCTAAAAAGATAATTATAGTGAGAGAATGAAATTAAATAGTAAATTATTAGAGGATATTAATAAAAGTGGAAGAGATAGGAGTAAAGATTTTTAGAAATATATTAAAAGAAGGAATGTAGGGGAGAAATAGTATTACTAAATGATGAGGAAAAAGAGTGTAGCTCTAGAGAAGAATTAGAGACAATCTTAAATAAGTATGTAATGGATATAGAAAAGATGTTAGATGTGAAGGACAGAATGATAACAAACATAAAAGCACATAGTAATGGAAATATTAGTTTTACAGAAAATGAATTGAATGAGGCAGGGAAGAAATTGAAAAGTGGAAAGGCAAGAGGTTTAGATGGATGGGCAGCAGAGATGGTGATGAATTTGGGAAATAGGGCAAAATTAAATCTATTATCATGTTTTAATAAGGTGACATAGAAGACTGAATTTCCAGATAACTGAAATAATACAAGGGTAAAGTTATTATTTAAAGGAAAGAGTAAAAACCATAGAAAGACAAACAATTATAGACTGGTAGTGGTAATGTCAGTGTTATATAAAGTTCTTGCATATATGGTAACTAGAAGGATAGTAAAATGGATGGAAGAAAATAATATAATGGGAAAAATGCAAGGAGATTTTAGAACAGATATGCATATAGGACATAGTTTATTTGTAGTCACACAATTTATAGATATGAGTAAGAATACTGGTAGGCAATTATATATGGTCTTTATAGATATAGAGAAGGCATATGGTAGAGTAAATAGAAATAGATTATGGGTAAGTTTAGTAAATTTGGGAATGAATGGAGCTTTAGTCAATTTTATTAAGAGATTGTATAAAAATAACTACTATACACATCAATTAGAAAATATAAAATATTAGAATTAAAAATGGGATGAGACTAAACCAAGGATACCTTATGTCACCTATTTTATTTTTGTTACATTTGAGAGAAATGGAGAGGGCAATAGAAAGATTAGAAAGAGGGGTAGAGATATCATTAATAGATGTCAAGTGAGTGTATACATTGTCAGATCTTTTACTTGCTGATGATATTTTCTTGTGCACAAAAATTAGGAAAAATATGGAAGTTGTGCTGAAGCTTTCTGCAAGGGTGGGTAAAGAAAAGAGGATCAAATTTATTGAAGAAAAAAAAAATAATGATGATAAATGCTGGGAAAAGAGAAGAGAAAGAATTTTTCTAGATAGACATAAAGTTAAATGTGGCATTTTAAATAGTTAGAGGAATTGCTTGAATGAATGAGAGGAAAAAATGATAAATGAAGCAAAGAAAAAAAAGGGATTGGTAAAGAAATTAACAGTGTTTTCATATAATAAATATGATGAAGCACGAATTGTATGGGAGTAACAGTAGCAGGATTAACTTATGATAATGATGCATTATCTGTTAGTAAAGGGGTGTTATTTAGAAAAAGCACAAAGAGAAGTAGGAAGACATGCATTAGATGTAGATGGGTGGACAGCAAAGGAGGCAATTCAAGATGAGATGGGATGGTCAAACTTTTATATGAGAGATTCAAAAAGCAAAATGAAGATATTTGGTAGATTGTAATTTATGGATAATAAGAGAATAGTCAAAATAGTATTTAATTGGGTTAAGAGTAAAAGACAGGCAACAATATGTGTGAGAAAGGTAGTACGGTATGTAGAAGATTTGGATAAAGACTTTTTGTCAGTATACTTAATCAAAAGGTGGGATGATATTGTTAGGAGAATTGGTGAGTGTTATAGCAACAAAGAATGGGATAGAAGAACAGATGCATTAATAAAAAATAGACAGTTGGAAAGATGGAGAGTAAAAAGAGTTTAATATAGAAGTAAACAAAATGTTGGACGTGAGTTAATTTGAGACAATAGCAAGGAAAGTAATCTACTGTTTAAGGCCTGAATAGGATCATTAGCAACAAGGGAATATACACATAAATGAAGAAAATGTGGATGATTTAGTCAGCAAGTTATGTAAGGAAGGCATGAAAAATATTAGGCATCTGCTGATTGAATGTAAATGATTACAAGCAGAAAAGAGACAAATAAGAAAGTTGTGGTAGAATAAATATAAACAAAGTGATTATACAGAAAGTGGGTTCTTGGTCTTTATACTGAGCTTGGAAAAATATAAGGGAGATCTAGATATAAAGACCATGGAATGGACAAAGATGATGTCATGGAAATGGGATGGAGCAGGATAGAGAAGAATATGGCAAAAAGAGAAAGTAAGGCAACTAACAAATTTTTCTGGGCATAGTGGCTGAGAGATTCCTGACTTCAATAAAGAATTAGTCATATCACGTCACATCACATGAAGCTTTAAAATAGTATACAATCAGATTGAGAAGGACATATAATATTAGCCAAAAAAACTTTTCTGTATTATTATAATAAATATATAGAATTATTGCTGTTACATAATATCTTATATTACTTACTTTAAGTTATATTAAAAAATGGCATGATGAATTAACTTCCATTTTTAATAATAGTAAAAACTAATGTCTTCAATTTTTAAGATCTTTTTTTTCTTTCTTTCTTATAAAATTCTACAAATATGTTGTTTAATAATTAATATATTGTTTTTTTGTAAGAGTGTAAAGATAGAATAAAAATTACATTAATCATGAGGCAGTTCTTTTAATTGTGTTCCTTTGAAGATTAGTGTAAAATTTATCTTTACTGAAAAAGAATTAGAAAATTTTTGCAATATATAATGGATATCTTCTCTTATACTTTCTGTTCCTAGATAGATTTAAATTCATGATTGAAATGGATTTTTTCTTTTTTAATCATTATTATTATAAATGCATCTGTGTTTCTGAATAGTCTGGCCAAACAAAAAAAACAGTTTCAATGTGGTATTTACTAATCTAATAACCGAGTAACCATATGATAAATAACATAATGATCAATTGATTCAATTTACAATTAACCAAAAATCAGCTTGTCATAATATTTCAAAAAATCCACACAAAATGTATTTCTCAAAGATGTGTATATATGTAATTTTGTAAAAATTAAGTCATAAACAAGGGGGCAATATGTATATTTTCTCTTGTACTTTGACCACATTCAGAATCTGACTTACAGTATGTAGATTTTGAAGAATACGATACTTTATGCAATTCTGATAAAAATACCCATCTTATCATGGCCTGCATCTTTGAACTTGATCTCCAATACATTGTATAAAATTTCATATTTTTTTAAGGACAATTTCATTTTTAATTAATAACAAATAATATTTCAGTGAAGCATTAAACTTTTTAAGCAGATATTTTTTTAGTAATATTTAAACTTCCATTTAAATTTAATATAACAAATGTTCATTATCGTTAAGCCAGAAATGAAGTATGTAAGCCTCAGCAAAAATATTTTCTTTATAAAATCAATGGGGGGGGGGGTGTATTGAATATGAATTATTAATAAATAATACATAAGATTTTATCTTGATAAATTCACATAATTATCTGCATTTATCCTTTCAAGGCCATTTTCTTCCTCTTTACACTGAATATCTTGTTTTTCTAATATTTTTTTTCCACTTTTTATATCCTTTCTAAATATTCTTTATAATATCTTTTAATTCTTAAAATGTGTCTACTTAATCCTATTTTCCTTTTTCAAATTTCATCAGAACTAAAACATTTTGAAAGTATTTCCCACTTCTTTCTCTCTCTATATATATATAAAATAAAAATTCATATAACATTATAATACTATCAAACACAATAAAATTTTACTAAAATTCTTACACAACCATGATTTCATTTATTAACAAATAAATATTCTCAAGTGAAATTCGACTAAACATACAGCATATATATATAAAACAAAATAGACTTCCCATCATTCACTTCAATAACCAACTTCCTTTAACATCAAAGGATGTCTTCATGAGATTGATGGCCTCAGATTCAAAAAAATTTTATCATCAAAAGTTTTTTTTATTCTTCTTTTCAATTCACTTTTTTCATAGATGATAACCTCTGCATTGTCAAATAATAGTTTATGATCTGTAATCAATTCATGAATATACAAAGCTGAGTTTTGATATCTATTTTTAACTCTACTCTTATGAACTTAAACTCTTTCAATTAAGACTTAATTTACTCTGACTTATATAAATTTTATGATAACTACAAGATTTGCAATCAATTGACTGTTTTAAACTATTTAGTAATAAATTTAAATTCAGGCCTTTCTTCCAGGCCACTTTCATACAATCCAATAAAAAACTATTCTTATAAATCAATTTATTAATTGATGCCTTATAAGGCAAAGAAATAAACTCTTTATTCATACTATCAATTAAATTTTTATTATTAAATGATTTATAGATATTTTTATTAAATATAATATTAGTAATAAATTCACGATTATATCCTAACTCAATATAGTCAGAAGCAAATTGACTCCTCTGAATATAACTTATTTTCAAAATTATTAAGTCTTCTATTCCTATAATAAAAAATCAATAAAAAAAAATTATTTTGAGTTAAAGGTTGATAACTGTCTGGCCTTATCATATTTCTTAAATTTTTTGCCTTAATAAAATGTTACAAAATAAAATATTATCAACTTTAGCAACATTTAAATCTAAAAATTTTAACACATCAAATTCAAATGTACCCCTCTCAGTAGTAAATTTAATATTAGAATCGAAAGCATTAAATCTATCAACAATATCCTTCAATTTATCTTCCTGCATAACAAACAAACAATCATCAACATATCTAACAAATAATTTTAAAGAACCATAAATATTTTGTTGTTTTGGTTAGTATTATGGTGCTATCTAAATTTCTATTTTATTTTTAATTGCTAGTATAGTAGGCAGTATTTAATTTCGTTTGACTATTAATATATATATATATATGTACATACACACCCTTACATACAGTGACTGGTCGAAACGAAATTTGATAAGCATATATTTTTAAAAAATTATCTTTGAGACTTGTAAAAATAATTATTCATAGATATTCAATAATAACAAAATATAATACGAGAAAATTCTAGTTTTACCTCCACTTACTTTCTTGTTTTTCCCAATTAACACAATGAATTAATTGTGATTCTTCTTCTTCATTTACAAAGTTTTTCAAAAGGATTAATCCATTAGGCAAAGATGAAAATATTGGTTCCTGAATATCTGGAACTATAAACAAACTTGAATGAATTATAAATGAAAGAAATACCAACAAAAAAAATAATTTTTAATATTCTATTATATAAAATATAGACACTGTATTTTATTTACATATATAATACTTTTGAAATTTTGAGATAGGTCGCTATTTGTTTCTTTTGTATTTTATGCTTTAAATTTTTTTTATACTTCTCCTTCCTAATCTATTTTTGGAGTATTAATAAATGTTTTTTTTTTTGGTTTCTTGAAACTTTTTATATGTTCCACTTTAATAACAATAACCTCTAGAATAGTTTACAAGTAATTTCATGAATAGGGCATCAAGATGCAATGCTGATTTGATGGTAATAATACTTAATATTCTGATTATTGTGTTATTCTCTCTAACTGACCATGTTCTTAATTTTTTAAATATAACTTACGAATATTAGGTTTAATAAATGGGGAAAAAATCTTTAGCAATTTTAGCACAAAAATTTAATTAAAATATCTTGGTAGTTTTGAGGCAGAAATATTTGACAAGAAGATAGAGCACATATTTCATTATTGTATATCATTACTTCACTTAAATTGGTTATATACAAGGCTGTCTGCCAAATTTATAGTTCAGAAGTGAACCATTGACTTTTATTGACATAAAATAAAAAAAAAAAATTTCATTTGAAAATTCTCTATTAATATTTAAAAATATAATAGCAGAAAACCAATCAGTATATTTTGCAAGTTGCTTAATATAATAAAATTGAATCTACAATTGTAAAAATACAGCTCTGTGGTATATATGAAATAAATGAACAGTATTATATTTACTAAAGCAGAGTATTACAGTAAATTTGAGCATAATTTTTATGAGAGAGACAGAGTGTTTTTATATATTGTAAAGATATTTTAGTGACACTATCAAAAGGTGCAATATTTCAAGACGTACTATACTAACAGTTATTTTATTCAGTGTATTTTCATCTTTAGTGTGATCATGTTAGTTATTTGAAAACTTAGCCTATTCAGTAACCAGACAGGTTTGTGTCATATTATTCTCACATGTGGTTTAAAATATATAATTTTTAAGTAGTTTTATTCTGAACATTATCTTATGAATTTACATATATTAAATACAGAGTAATCAATCATAAGCAATTATCAGTTCTCTTTACGACTAGAAAATATTTTTATGAATATCTTGGCCATAAGCTCTTCTGATCTTAAAAAAAAAACAAATTACAATCATTATTTTAATTATTCTTAACATATATATCAAATACATAAAATTAAGTCTTGATATTTCAACAACTAGAAATATAATCTTATTTATTACTATAAATCTAATATATTATTGAAAAGCCAGATTTACAAATTATACAATTGCCTAGGTATGCTGAATAATATAGAATGCTTGACATTTTATAAATCATAACAATTATTAATTTATTTTTATTATGGTTTAATCAATTGAAAACAAAAATCACAGAAATCAGTTCCACTATACATTCATTATCTATTTAGATCTTTATCTCTTACAACTATAACACATAAATTGTTTTATTTAAGTTGTATACATTTAGTGAAACCATCACTTTTAGTAAAGAATATCACAAAATCTAAAATTCATTAATTGATGAGTGCCTTAATCAATATTTACATTTATCTATTACTTTTTATAATGCTTCATGCTTGCATGCAAACACATTACTCATAAATATAGCATACAAATACTTAAATTTTTATTTCTTACCTTCAGTAATATATGATAAATATAAAGAATATAGTTTATCATTGGATTCAGAAAGAGAAGAGCCATTGATAACTGCCATAGCTTGAATGGAACTTTTAACAGATATATATTCCACAAATGAATATGGTTTATCTGGCACCATTATAATCCTTTTTACTGGTCCAAATGGTAGAAAAGTTTCTAGCAATAATTCATTATTCATCTCACATACAAGGCCACCATTGGCAACATATAAAAACTGCAAATCAAAAAAAAATGTAAATACAAATTATTAAAATTCATCCTTTTCTTATAGATTCATTACTGTTTTAGAACTAATTATCAATTAATTTTTTTTTTTTTTTGCAAAATTTATCACTAAAAATAAAAATAATTTTAATCAAAAATTCTTTAAAAAAATTATGTATAATGTCTGAAGCGTATGACTTTTTTCAAATATTTTGTCCTTATGCAATTATTTTAATTTACACATTTTTGAGAAAAACTATAAAATATATATATATATCAGAGTGAACTGACATTTTCTTATTTAAATGCTTTTACATTAACTTGTCCAATATGTATTTCTGTAGAGATGCCATTTTTTTTGCATTTTTAACAATTAACAAAAAATCTGGTCCAATTTAGATCTGAACTCATAACTTTACTTTTCCTAAGAAAAGTGCTTAAAACTGAGCCAATGCCTAATATAAAATTTATAGAATGAAATTTGGTTAATATTAATTTACTTAATTGATTAAAGGTAAATATTTCAAACTAAAATCTGAATTGTTCTTAAATAATTCATATTTCATAAATGGGTTGTGAAATAAATAATAAATGTGTAAAAAAAATGTTAGAGAGATATATGTTTTTTTTTTTTTCATTTACAAAATCAAAACAACTGATGTGATGTGATATGACTACTCCTTTATCGAAGTCAGGAATCTCTCAGCCAATATGCTCCCCAAAAATATGTTAACCACTTTACTGCCCCTTTCCATCCCCCACCCTAAGTTTTTCCCATATTCTACTCTACCCTGCTCTATCCCATTTCCCCCAACATCATCTTTCTCCACTCCATGGCCTTTGTATCTATATCTCCCTTATCTTTTTCCAACCCCAACATGAAGACCAAAACCCACCTTTCTGTATAATCACATAGATTATATTTATTCTCCCATAACTTGACTATTTGCATTCTTTCTGCTTGTAAGCATTTACATTCCCTTAGCTCAGCAAATGTCTAATATTTTCCATGCCTTCCTTATATGATCTGCAGACTAAATCACCAACATTTCTCCATTTATGTGTATATTCCCTTGTTGCTAATTATCCTGTTCGAGCCTTAAACAGTAAATTGCTTTCCTTATTATTATCATAAATTAACTCACACCCAATATTCTGTTTACATTTATTCACAATAATTGTGCATGGATAGTTTTGCCTGTTTTTTACAATTAACTTTATTTCCCCTAAGAAAAATTCTTTCTCTAACATTTACCATCATTACTTTTGATTTTTCTTCACTAAATTTGATCCCCATCTCTTTATCCACTCATGCACAAGTATTCAACACACTTTCCACATATTTCCTATTTTCTGAGCACAAAAAAATATCTCCAGCAAATAAGACAGATAATGTATACATGCCCTTGCTATCTACTAATGGTATTTCTACCATCTTCCAATCTTTCTAATGCCCTCTCCATTACTCTCAAATATAACAAAAACAAAATAAGTGACAGAGGCCTCCTTACATTAGTCCCACACCAATTTTAACTCTGATTCTATATTTCCTAATTGATACTATAACAATTATTTTCATACAATCTCTTAATAATATCCATTAAAGCTCCATTCATTTCTAAATTTATTAAACTTACCCATAACCTATTTCTATTCACTCTATCTACACTTTTTCTATATCTATAAACATCATATATAACTGTCTACCTATATTCCTACTCATATCTATAAGTTGTGTGATTACAAATCAACTATCTCCTATATGCCTATTCATTCTAAAACCTCCATTCATTTCTACCATTATACTATATTCTTCCATCCATTTTGCCATCATTCCAGCCTCCATACATGCAAAAACTTTATACAATATGTATGTTACCGGTACCGGTCTATAATTATTTATCTTTCTATGATCCTTACCTTTTCTGTTAAATAATAGCCTCATTCTTGTATTATTCAGGTTATCTTAAAATTGTGTCTTCTGTGCCATCTTATTAAAACATGATAATAGATTTAATTTAAACCTATTTCCCAAATTCATCACCATCTCTGCTACCCAACCATCTAAATCTTTTGCCTTTCCACCTTTCAACTTTCTCCATGCCTCATTCAATTCATTTCTCTAAAACTAACATTTCCATTACTACATGTGCAGTATATTGACTCTTCAATTACTGCATACAAAAGTTAATTTGTGAACTAGTTGGTTTAATTCTCAAAACAGATCGATACTAACTGATTTACAGTTTATACAAAGTTCTGATTCCCGCCGAGCTGTGTTAGAAAAATACACTATGAACACACGATAATTCTGAACGTATAGTTTCTATGTCTAACTTCTCTTCTTTCCCCACGAGGGTAATACGCAATTCTCACGCTGTTCTTTGCAACTAATGCTCTGCTCTAATTCACTTAAAACGCTCTGTATTCATTCTGTTGATCTTTTCAAAAATGGCCTCCCTTTTATATCTTTTCTTTGTTTTCTGGAGTAACTTATAAATTAAGGTGGGATTTAATTAGATTGGGTTTTGCTAATTAAATTCCTTCATTATCTGTTTAATTAGTTTGTTACAATTGATTGCATTTCAAGCTAACGTCTATGATTAGAATATCAGTAGCAAAATTTAAAGATTTAACAATAAAATAATATTTTAGAATAAAGATACTTTCGTATGTACGTTTAATTTAAACTGCATATATTACAATACCTCCCCTTACTCCAGAAAACCCCATGATGCGACTCCTCGGTGCTTTATTTTTTCTTTTTCCAAACTGGAGAAAACTTTATTTTTACGATTAACTGATGTAACCTTGAAATTTGTGCAAATTCTTTTTCCTTGCCGGCCTGAGTGCTTTTTTCTCCTGCTTGGAGAGAGAGTGATTTTTTCCTTGCTCTACAGTTTTTGTATCTGGCAGCTCACTGGTTAAAGATTGCCGCTCTTCTAAAAAATCTTCAGAAGTGTCTTCTTCCTTTTCACTTTCGGCCATTTTTTCTTGTGGTTCCATTTCATACAGCTGCCAACTCTCTACCTGTTCGGATAATTCTGACATTGCGCGTTTACTTTGCAATTTTTCACTAAGTTCTGAGTTTTGTTGTTCAAGTTCTATTACTCGTTGTCTAGAAGCCTTCAATCTTACTTGAAATTCTTCGAGTTCATCTGATTTCTGTTTTATGACCTGCTGACTTTGTGCTAGGGATGACTGCAGCTTTGTTTTTTCTGCGACCAACATATCTATCATCTGTATGTGAATCTGGAGTTGCTCTTTCATAGAATCTTGCTCTTTACACTGCTTCTGTTCAGAGTCTTTCCGATCATCTTCAAATTGATTTTGTAATTTAATGATCTCTGTGTTTGCAAAATGGTCCTATCTCTTTCCCCCTTGGTAGATATATATTTAATACTATGAGCTCTACCATTTGTGTCTGGACTATATTTCCTTTGTCGACCATCCCTTTCTGGCGATTGTCTGCATGCGCGTGCCAGGTGGCCCTTAGTTCGGCAATTGAAACACGTTTCTTGTTTCCATTTGCAGTCTTTAGCTATGTGGCCTGTTTTCCCACAGCAGTAGCACTTAATTCCGTAATTTCTCTGGGGTTCCCATTGAAACGAATGTATTTCTGCTTTATCAGTTTTGAAAACTTGCTCGTAACTTTTCTCTTTTGATCTGAAGGCCTGTGCCTGTTCTAGAATTAGCTCAAACGTTATTCCTTTCTTTATAGCGCTTTCGTAGGTTAGGTCTGCGTCTGTTAACAGCTGTTGTCTGAGCCTGTCATCAGACATTCCCCATAACAGTTGATCTAATAATATTTCTTCTACGAAATCACCGTACACACAATCTTTCACTAGCTCCTTGAGAGCTAAATTATACTGTTTGATTGTTTCACTATTTAGTTGTTTTCTATTTCTTAATTGTAGGCGTGCTATATGCCGGGATGGGCGAGGGCTAAAAAATTTGTTTAGCCATTGGGATAATTCCTTGAATGGTACATTCTCATCTATGGGATTTTGGTATAATTTATTGGCGATTTCAATCATTTTTTCCCCCGAGAAACATAAGAGGGCGGCTACTTTCCGCTTGTTGTCTTCAATGCCATTTAATATGAAGAAATTTTCGATTTGTGACAGGTATAGTGGCCAATCGACCGCGTTTTCCATGTCGAACTCTCCAATAGAGTTTTGTCCGAAAACTGACATTTTCTTATTAATAGCTGGTTATTCACTGTGGTTTATAGGTTCGACTGCGCCAGATTGCAGTATATTGACTCTTCAATTACTGCATACAAAAGTTAATTTGCGAACTAGTTGGTTTAATTCTCAAAACAGATCGATACTAACTGATTTACAGTTTATACAAAGTTCTGATTCCCGCCGAGCTGTGTTAGAAAAATACACTATGAACACACGATAACGAATACCAGCACGATAATTCTGAACGTATAGTTTCTTTGTCTAACTTCTCTTCTTTCCCCACGAGGGTAATACGCAATTCTCACGCTGTTCTTTGCAACTAATGCTCTGCTCTGCAACTAATACTCTGCTCTAATTAACTTAAAACGCTCTGTACTCATTCTGTTGATCTTTTCAAAAATGGCCTCCCTTTTATACGTTTTCTTTGTTTTCTGGAGTAACTTATAAATTAAGGTGGGATTTAATTAGATTGGGTTTTGCTAATTAAATTCCTTCGTTATCTGTTTAATTAGTTTGTTACAATTGATTGCATTTCAAGCTAACGTCTATGATTAGAATATCAGTAGCAAAATTTAAAGATTTAACAATAAAATAATATTTTAAAATAAATATACTTTCGTATGTACGTTTAATTTAAACTGCATATATTACAACATGCTTTTATGATTCTTATCATTCTGGCCTTCACACCTAACATCTTTCATATATTAATTATATGTTTATTTAAGACTGTCTCTAATTCCTCTCTAGAACTACACTCTTTCTCCTCATCATTCATTAATACTATCTCTGCCCCCTATATTCGTTCTTTTAATAATTTCCAAATTTATTTATTCCCATCTCTTCTACTTTTATTAATATCTTCCAGTAATTTACTATTTAATTTCATTCTCTCTATATAAAATATCTATTTTAGCAAATCTCTTTATGTAGAGTTTTCCCATGTAATATTAACATCTTTTTCACTTTCTTTGCTCTTAAAAGCAGTTATATTCCCTGAATGCTTTTTTTCCTCTTTTACATTTTTACTAATTCTTACTTTTCTATTACTTTTGTTTTTCTGAATATACTCACCTCCAACCTATTTGCCAACTTTTTCTACTTCACCACACCAATCCTTATATTCATTCCAACAAACTCTTCCATAATTTCTTCTACTTTTATTTTATATTCTTCTAACTTATTTTTATCATTCACTCTCCATCCATATCTTTCACTCTCCTTTCTACTTTTATTATTTTCCATCACATTACTAACCATTTCTATTATAAAGAAATTATAATCACTAATATATACTCTCTCTCTCTTCATTATCAAAAACTTCAATTTTCTATAATTTATTCATTCCCTCTTTATCTACTAATATTTAATCTATTGTGCAAAGTACATTATTTCAAGATCATGTGTATTGCCCTTCATAAATATTTGATAGATTTCAAATGTTCAAATTCACACTATTACAAAAATTATTCAAAACTGCACATTCTTGTTATTCAAGTCATCAATTTCTTCAAGATGCCCATTCCTATCCCCTATAACCATTATCCCCTTCCCCCTTTTTTGAAACTCTGTATATCCTTAAATAGGCATTCATATATGCAACTGTTCCATTTCATTATATTTGACAATTTCCAGTGGCTATATACACTATAGTCACCATTCATTCTTGTCTTCCTAACCTTATCTCAAACCACAAATGTTCTTGACACAGTATTTAAATATTTTTTTGACATAACTCATATACCAACACCCCTTTTCTCTTTTCTATTTATACGATACCATACCAAATTTTACAGTATACGTTTTTCTCTTAAAAATATTTCCTCTACTGCTAATACCTCAAATCCTTCATTTTTAACTGTTTTATTTAATTCTGGTCTCGTAATACCTTGCATATTCCAATATTCAATTTTTAAAATTTCTTCATCCTTTCTGCTCTTTTATAAATTCTTTTTTCTCTATTACATTAGTGATTAGTTTGTTTATCATTAGTTTTACAGACCCATTGCCTCTCCACATCTACATTTATAACTATATAAGCTACTTTTTGTTTACTTCTTATATCTCATCGATTCCTAACCTTCTCTTAGTTAATACTGTAATTTAAAACCCTAACACTCTTTATAAGTTTCCCGAACTATAATATTTTTCATAAATCAAATCACCTAATGCTTCACTTCCTTGTTTTGCTAAATCAATCTTTATTGTGTAACTCCCTCTTACTAATAAAAAAATCCCACACATCCACAAACATAACATTATTACTACTGCATAGTTTTTCCAATCTCTCATTTATAGAATATACCATATCTACCATATATCTTTATCGAATCTTGGTAGTAAACCAACTACTACTACTCTTCCTTTAACCATACTCAAAATACAAATCAATTCTTTGTACTCAAATATTACTCTCTCCAATGGATCCGACAAATTATTTGTCCCCATCATAACACAAACAACTCTACTCACCTGTTTATTTACCTTTTCTGTAACATCCCTAATTCTAACTACAGGCAAATATATTCTTACATATCTAAAAATTTTCCCTTTTAATTACATCTCCACATACATCCTCTAATTAGCGAGATTCATATCAAGACTGTCTCATAGACTACTTTCACTATTTCGTCTATCATTTTCTCCAACCTTCTGAACTTTCTTATCTATTTCTTCCTTATCATTTCTATTCATTAATTCCTTGATCTGCTCATACTTCACATCTAACGCTTTTAATTTTACTTCCTTTACTTTTTTCCCTATCTTACGTATCCTTTGGCTAACAATCTCCATTGCACTACTTATTTTCATCTATATTTCTTGTCATTCTACTAAACATATAGTCCATGCTATTATCCTTATCTATATTTTCCTCAATTTCTCCTGATTCTCTCTTAACTATCCACACTTACAAACCATTTTCACCTCTTTTATCACATTTATACATGATCTACACAATCATACACCTTCCATATCCTTTCTAGTCTTATTTAAGCACTTCAGTTAGAAAACCTTATCACATACTGTACATGCTACCAAAGCATGCCTAGCATCTTTCTGATCATGATACATACATTGTGATAAGTGATGCACTATGGCTTCTCCTTTCTCAAAGTCAGGAATGTCCAGAAAAACCTGTTACCACCTTATCTTCCCTTTAAATTACCTGCTTAAGTTTTTCACATATTATTCTCTATCCTGCTGCACCTCATTTCCATAATATTACCTTTGTTCATTCTATGGCCTTTATATCTAAATCTCTCTTATCTTTTTCCAAATCCACCATAAAAACTAAGAACCCACTTTTTGTATAATCATTTTGTTTATATTTATTCTCCAACAACATGATTATTTGTTCCCTTTCTGCTTATAAACATTTACATTCAGTTAACAAATGCTTAATATTTTCCATGCCTTCTTTACATAAATTGCAGACTAAATCACCTACTTTTCTCCATTTATGTGTACATTCTCTTGTTGCTAACGATTCTATTCGATCCTTAAACAGTAAACTACTTTCCTTGCTATTATCAAAATTAACTCACACACAATATGTTTATTTCTATATGTATTTAAACTCTTTTTCCTCTCCATACTAGTTCTCCATTCCCTATTTTTTTAATAATGTATCTATTCTTCTATCCCATTCCTTGCCACTATAACACTCAATAATCCTCTTCACAGAATCATATCACTTTTTGATTAAGTATATACTGACATAAAGTCTTTATCCAAATCTTCTGTATAATATACTATCTATCTCACCCAGTTTGCTGTCTGTCCTATACTCATAAACCAATTAAATACTATTTTGGCTATTTTCTTATTATCCATAAATTGCAATCTACCAAATATCATCATTATGCTTTTTGCAACTCTCATATAAAAACTTGATCATCCCATTTCTACTTGAATTGCTCCAATTGCCGCTCACATATCTGCATTTAATGCATGTCTTCCTACTTCTCTTTGTACTTTTTCTAAGTAATCTAACACCTCTTTACTAACACATAACGCATTATTACTACAAGTTAATCCTGCTGCAGCCATTCCCTTCCATACAATTCTAGCTACATCATATTATATGAAAATCCTGTTAAATCAGTCCCTTTCTTTTCTTTGCTTCATTTATCAATTTTTTCTCCCATTCATCCAAGCAATTTTTCTGATTACTTAAGATGATTTCCAAACAGTTATACATATTCACCACATTTAATTTTATATCCCCCAATAAAAATTCTTTCTCTTCTCCTTCCCCAATATTTACCATCATTACTTTTGACTTTTCTTCACTAAATTTAACCCCCATCTGTTTACCCACATCTTCAGCAAATAAAAAACCCGATAATGTATACACTCCCTTGCCATCTATTAATGGTATCTACTCCTCTTCCTAATCTTTCTATTGTTCTTTCCATTTCTCTCAAATATAAGAAAAACAAAATAGGTGATATAGGGCATCACTGCCTTAGTCCACCCCACTTTTAATTCTACTTGATTCTATATTTACTAACTGATAAGTAATTATTTTCATACAATCTCTTAATAAAATTCACTAAAGCTCCATTCATTCCCAAATTTATTAAACTTATCCATAATCTATTTCTATTTACTCTATCTTATGCTTTCTCTATATCTATAAAGACCATATATAACTGTCTACCTGTATTCCTCTTCAAATCTGTCAGTTGTGTAACTACAAATAAACTATCTCCTATATGTCTATCCGATCGAAAACCTTACATATTTTCCACTATATTAGTTTCTTCCAGCCATTGTACTACCCTTCCAGCCACCATATATGTGAAAACTTTAACATCGACATTACCGCTATCGATCTATAATTGTTTCAACTGTCTATGATCCTTACCCTTCCCTTTAAACACTAGCCTTACTCTTGTATTTTTCCAGCTTTATGGAAATTCTCTCTTCTGTGCCATCTTATTAGAACATGAACATGATAATAGGTTTAATTGTGTCCTATTTCCTAAATTCATCACCATCTCTATTGCCCATCCATCTAAACTTCTTGTCTTTCCAGTTTTCAATTTCTTCCCTGCCTCAATCAATTCATTTTATGTGAACCTAATATTCCCATTACTATATACTTACTTCCTTCACATCTAACATCTTTTCTATATCCCTTACATACTTAAGATTGTTAATTCTTTTCTAGAACTATACTCTATTCCTTCATCATCTAGTAATATTACTTCTCTCTCCCCTACATTTCCTTCTTCTAATATGTCTAAATTTTTTTACTCCCATCTCTTCCATTTTTATTAATATCCTCCAACAGTTTACTATTTAATTTCATTCTCTCTATATAATTTTAAAGAAATGTTTGATAATTCATTAATCAGGTAACTGTCAAAAGAATGCTGACTTTGTTTAATTTAAAAAAGAAAACCTAACTGTAATCATAGAAATTGATAGCTGATTTTTCTTTATCTATACATGTGAATTTTACTAGTAATTATAGAAATATCATTTATTATTACAAAATTAAATATGTATTTCTGCTAACCTGGAAATGAAAAATATATGTCATTGAAATTTATTTAAAAGAAACATATCCTGATATATGGGTCCTGTAAATGGATTATATTAACCAAAGAAGAGTAATAATTTTATTTACCTGGATTAAATATATGTGACTTAAAGCTGCTTCTATATAATGTGCCAATGTACCTGCATCTACACCTGGATTACTTAAATGCTTATATATATTAATTTAAAATGCTTCTATCTATTTTTATATACTATATGTCTATATACCCGAATACTTCTACATACCCAAATTGATTAAGTGAATTAATTAACATGCTTGTATCTATTTTTATATACTATATGTCTACATACCTGAATGAATTAGAAAGGCTTCTATATAATAAATGTCTACATACCTGAATGAATTAGAAACGCTTTTATATAATATACGTCTACATACCTGAATGAATTAGAAATGCTTGTATATAATATATGTCTAAATATCTGGATGAATTAGAAATGCTTCTATATAACATACATCTACATAGCTGAATAAATTAGAAATTCTTCTCTCTGCTTCTATATAATATGCATCTACATACCCGAATGAATTAGAAATGCTTCTATATATGTCTACATACCTGAATGAATTAGAAATGCTTCTAATACCATGAAATATTGAACAAAGAAGGAGATTAGAAATACAGAGAATGAAGAAAAATACCAGTGATGTACACATGGATATGTAAGCTCCCAAAGTATAAACTGTCATTGAACTTTGTTTGGAAGGGCTTACTACCCAAAACACCATTAGTTAAATAAATTATTGTTATAATAATAAAACTAATCTATTTAGTCAGTATCATTACATTTCACTCATCATTCAGTGTACTTGTTCACAAGAGTCTCATGTTTCCTGAGCTATGTCCGACATAACCAGATCTAGTTGAGTAAGTTTGTAGTAAGTTGGGACCCTAGTGGCCCAGTTTGGAAATCCAAACAGATACATCTTTAGATGTTCCAGGCTCTTTAATGCTACACCTTCTGATGAGCAGGAAATATTGTTGTAGGGGGGGGGGGTGATTTCAGCATCGGGTAATGCCAATCGATATCTCCTTCCTACAATATGCTCATCAGGAAATAAATTGACCAAGGAACGGTAAGGAAGATCTAGTCCGTTTACAGTATATTGACTTAAATTCTTTATCCAAATCTTCAGCATAGTGTACTATCTTTCTCACCCATCTTGTTGCCTGTGCTTTATTCATAATTCAATAAAATATTATTGTGACTATTCTCTTATTATCCATAAATTGCAATCTACTGAACATTTTCATTTTGCTTTTTGCATCTCTCTTTGAATTGCCTCCTTTGCCATCCACACATCTGCATCTAAGGCATGTCTTCCCACTTCTATTTGTACTTTTTGTAAGTAATCTAACACCCCTTTACTAACATATAACACATTGTTACAAGTTAACCCTGCTACCCCCAATCCCTTCAATACAATTCTACTATCACATTTATTATATGGAAATATTGTTAATTTCTTTATCTGCCACTTTCTTTCCTTGTTTCATTTATTAATTTTTGCTCCCATTAGTCCCAACAATTTCTCTAATTACTTAAGATAATTCCCAAATAGTTATACCTATTTACCACATTTAATTTTATATCTCCAAATAAAAATTATTTCTCTTCTCTTTCCCGAGTATTTATCATCATTACTTTTGATTTTTCTTCACTAAATTTAATTCCCATCTGTTTACCCACTCTTACGCATGTCTTCAGCATAACTTCTGTATCTTCCCTTCTTTCTGTGTACAAGAAAAGATCATCTGCAAATAAAAAAAACCCCCATAAAGTATATACTCCCTTGCCACTCATTAATGGTATTTCTATCCCTCTTCCTATTGCTCTCTTCATTTCTTTCAAATATAATAAAAACAAGATAGGTGTAATAGGGCAATCTTGGCTTAATCCCACCCCATTTTCAGCCTTAACTGATTTCATATTTCCTAACTGATACATATAATTATTTTTATACAATCTCTTAATAAGATCCCCTAAAGCTACATTCATTCCCAAATTTACTAAACTTACCCATAATCTATTTCTATTTACTCTATCTTATGCTTTCTCTATATCTATGAAGACCATATATAAATGTCTACCTGTATTCCTGTTCATATCTATAAGTTGTATAACTACAAATAAACTATCACCTATATGCCTATCCGATCGAAAACCTACTTGCATTTCTTCCACTATTCTTCCATCCATTTTGTGACCCTTCCAGCCACCACATATGCGAAAACTTTATATAACACCGACATTAATCAATCTGTAATTGTTTAACTTTCTATGATCCTTACCTTTCCCTTTAAACAGTAACCTTACTCTTGTATTATATCAGCTATATGGAAATTCTCTCTTTTGTGCTCTTATTAAAATATGATAATAAGTTTAATTTTGTCCAATTTCCTAAATTCATCACCATCCATGCTGTCCATCCATCTGAACCTCTTGCCATCCAATTTCAATTTCTTTCCTGCCTCATTCAATTCATTTTCTATAAAACTAATATTTCCATTAACACATGCTTTTATGTTTGTTATCACTCTGTCCTTCAAATGTAATATCTTTTTTATTTCTATTACATACTTATTTAATATTGTCACTACTTCTCCTCTAAAGCTACTTTTTTTCTTCATCACTTAGTAATATTATTTCTCTTTCCCCTACGTTCCTTTTTTTTACTACATTTCCAAATTTTTTTACTCCAATCACTTCCAATTTTACAAATATCCTCTAATAATTTACTATTTAATTTCATTCTCTCTCTAAAATTATTTATTTTAGCCATCTTCTTTTTTTAAAGTATTTTTTCCATTTAATATTAACATCTTTTTCACTTCTTTGTTCTTAATAGCATATTTATATTCTTTGCATGCTTTTTCCCTTTCTTTTACACTTTTACTAATTCTCACTTTTCTATTACTTTTATATTTTTGAATATTCTCACTTAAAACTCTATTTGTCACTTTTTCTACTTCACTTACACCAGTCCTTACATTCATCCCCACCAAACTCTTCTACAATTTCTTCTACTTTCATTTTATATTTTTTTAACCTATTCTTATCATTCATTCCCCACCCACACTCTCTCTTCATTATCAAACACTTTAATTTTCCATACTTTATTCATTCCCTCTTCTCTACTAATACTTAATTTATTGTGTGAAATACATTATTTCTAGACCATGTATATTATTAATCATATATTTGATAAATTTCCAATGCTCAAATTTATTCTCTGACAAAAATTCTTCAAAAGCTGTCTATTCTTGTTATCTACATCATCAATTTCTTCAATATGCTCAATCATATCTTCTATAACCATTATTTTCTTCCCCCTTGTTTTTGAAACTCTGTGTATCCTTAATTAGGCATTCATATATGCTACTGTTCCACTCCCTTATAGTTTGACTATCTCCAGTGGCTATATGCACTATAGCCACCATTCATTCATCTTTCTAACCTTATCTCAACCCACAAATGTTCTTGACACTTAACAGTATTTAAATATTTTTTCAACATAATTCCTATACTACCACCCCTTTTTTCTTTTCTTTTTTTTATTTATATTCTGCCATACCACATCTTCCAGTATAGGTTCTTCTTCTCTTAGATGTATTTTCACTACTGCTAATACTACAAGCTCTTCATTTTTAATCGTTTTGTTTAATTCCAATCACTTTTCTGGTTTCCTACCACCTTGCATATTCAAATATCCAATTTTAACAAATTCTTCCTTCCCATTTGCTCTTTTATAAATTCTTTTGACTCTTTTTTTCTTCATTACCTTTGTAAGTTACTTGCTTATTATTAATTCTATAGACCCATTCCCTCTCCATATCTACATTTATATCCAAATCAGCTACCCTTTATTTCTTACATCCCATTCATTCTTCTTCTTTTTGATAATATTGCAATTTAAAATCCTACCCCCTTTTATAAATTTTCTGAATAAAATATTCTTTATAAGTGAAACTCCCTAATACTTCATTTCTGTTACTAACTGCAATCCATCTTTACTATATAACTCCCCTTTAGTAATAAAAAGTCCCCACATATCCACAAACATAATATGATTTCTCTCACATAATTTTTTCAATCTTTCATTTATAGAACACATCCTATCTAACATATACCTATTGTCAAATCTTGGTAATAATCCAACAATTCTTACTCTTCCTTTAAAACTAATCAAATTCTATGTACTCATCCATTACTCTCTCCGATGGCTGTGACAAATTATTTGTCCCTACCATAACATACACATCTCTATTCCCTTGTTTCTTTACCTTATCTGTAACATTCCTAATTCTAGCTCCAGTCAAACATATTCTTACATACCTGTTTCTATTTTCCCTTACAATTATATCTGCACATCCTTTAATTGGCGAATCCTCTATCAATACTGTCTCATAATTTATTTTCTCTACTTCATCCGTCACAATCTCTTCCACCATCTGAACTTCCTTATCCTATTTCTTCCTTATTATTTCTATTCATTAATTCCTTAATCTGGTCACAGTTCATCTCTAATGATTTTAATTTTACTTCTACATCCTTTACCTCTTCCTCTATCTTACTTATTCTTTGGCTAACCATCTCCATTTCACTATTTATTTTGTCATCCATATTTCTTATCACTGCACTAAAAACATTCTATTCTATCTTCCCCAACTACATTTTGCTCCAATTCTCCTGACTTTCTCCTTAAACTTTCTATACTTAGAAACCATTTTTTGACCTCTTTTATCACATTTACACAGAGCTACATAATCATATACCTGTTACAGCCTTCCTAGTCTTATTTATGCATTTCAAATGATAAACCTCATCACATATGGTACACTCTACCACAGCATGCCTAATTCCTTTTTGATCTTTATATATACACTGTAGGATGTGTGATGTGATGCACTGTGGCTTCTCCTTAAACAGAGTCAGGAATCCCTCAGCAACAATGCCCAGATAAACCTGTTAGCCACTTTATCTTCCATTCCCCACTCTAAATTTTCCCATATTCTGCTCCACCCCATTTCCACAACATAATCTTTGTTAACTGTATAGCCTTTATATCTAAATACCCCGTATCTTTTCCCAAACCCAACATAAAAACCAATAACCCACTTTCTGTATAATCACTTTTTTCATATTTATTCTTCCATAACTTTATTATTTGTACCCTTTCTGTTTTCAAACATTTACATTCAATTAACAAATGCTTAATATTTTCTATTTTTTCCTTACACAATTTACAGACAAAATCGCCCACATTTTTCCATTTACATGTATATTCTCTTGTTGCTAAAGATCCCGTTCTAGCCTTAACAGGTAAACTACTTTCCTTACTGTGATGTGATGTACTGTAGCTTCTCCTTAAACAAAGTCAAAAATCTCTCAGCAATTACGTCCAGAGAAACCTGTTAGCCACATTGTTTTCCATTCCCCAGTCTAAGTTTTCCCATATGCTGCTCCATCCCATTTCCACAACATAATCTTTGTCAACTCTATGGCCTTTATATCTAAATCCCCCTTACTTTTCCCAAACCCAGCATAAAAACCAATAATCCACTTTCTGTATAATCACTTTTTTCATATTTATTCTTCCATAACTTCATTATATGTACCCTTTTTGTTTTCAAGCATTTACATTGAATTAATAGATGCCTAATATTTTCTATTCCCTCTTTACATAATTTACAGACTAAATCACCCATATTTTTCCATTTACATGTATATTCTTTTGTTGTTAAAGATCCCATCTGAGCCTTAAACAATAAACTACTTTCCTTACTATTATCATATATTAACTCATATCTAATATTCTGTTTATTTCTATACACCTGGATCTCGTTTTGTGCGGATTATTTTAATGCGATTTTGAAATTATGTGATTCATGTTTCTTCTTAATATCTTTCATATTTCACTATATTTATTAGATATCAAGAGATTTAAATTATTAATAACTTATTTTGACTTGAAATATTTTTTTTTCCTTCAAAAATATAATGTTATATTAGCAGCTAACGTGAATATGGCCTGAAGCTTTATTTAGAATCTTAGCTTCTATGTAAATAAACTACTTATACTAATGAGTAAATAATAATAATAGATTTATACTTACATATAAAAATATCGCAATAAATATTCAAAAATTTTAAACTTTTAAAACGTATTTTGTTAGCTATAACAGAAATAAATAATCTTTTCGATTTTTAAAATAAAAAACAAAGATTTTATTGATTTTATAAACTGAAAATAATCTTTCTAATGACAATGTATAATCTTTTTGTTTTTATAGCGATCTCATTTTTTTAATATAGAAACAGAAAACCATTAACACAGCACAAGACTAAAAGTGGTGCTAGTTGTACATCACATCACGAATCTGATTTCTTACCAGTTTACAAATGAACCCATATTGTCAAATAGCGATAATGATTAAAATATGTATGAAAAATGTAAAATTAAATAGTGTAGTTAATAAAATAAGTAAAAAAAGTTTGTCTTGTATTAATTTTTTTCAAATATTCAAAATTTTTTATTAGTCATACTTTATTTGCTTATTTTTTTAATGCGAATTTTAAAGTAATTTTTCCTTGTTGCTTTGCTTTTATGCGAATTCTGAAAATTACTGGAATCTATTCCCCATTTTTCAAGGTAAATTAAGTCTATTTTTGTGCGACTTTTTTTAATGCGGGTTTTCTGTGGAACCTATCTACCGCATAAAACGAGACCCAGGTGTATATATTTAAACTCTTTTAACTCTCCATACTAGTTCTCCATCTCTCTAACTCCCTATTCTTTATTAATAAATCTATTCTTTTATCTCATTCCTTCCACTATAACACTCAACAATCCTCCTAACACAATCATCCCATCTTTTGTACAAATATACTGATATAAATTCTTTATCCAAATCTCTTGCATACCGCATTACCTTTCTCACCCATCTTGTTGCCTGCCCTTTACTTATAACCCATTTAAATATTATTTTGGCTATTCTTTTATTATCCATAAACTGCAATCTACCAAACATTTTCATTTTACTTTTTGCATCTTCATATGAAAACTTGACCATCCCATTTCTCCTTGAATTGCCTTCCTTGCTGTCCATACATCTGCATCCAATGCATGTTTTCCTACTTCCCTTTGAACTTTTTCTAAGTAATTTAATACCCCTTACACATAATGCATCATTACCATATGTTAACGCTGCTACTGCAACTCCCATATAATTTTAGCTACATCATATTTATTATATGAAAACACTGTTAATTTCTTTATCAATCCCTTTCTTTTCTTTGCTTCATTTATCATATATTAATAGGTGCTCTCTTGTGGACAAAACAAGAAACATATTAAAAAAACACTAATGAAAAAAATTTTTTTATTTAAATGGAAAATATCAAAAAAAAAAAAAAAAGATTTTTTTAAAACTAATGCTTTTATGTAAATAGCCCACTAAACAATAGAAAAATAAGAAAGTAATAATATGTTTCATAAAAGCATTTGAGGCTCAAATAAAACATAAAAATTAAGCCTCAAATGGTTTTATAAAATAGATTATTACTTTGTTATTTTTCTACTTTTAGGACTATTTACATAAAAGAATTATTTAATAAAAATTTTTTTTAATATTTTTTCTCACGATTTAATGAAAAAAATAAATAAATGATAAGACATATATAGTTAACACAATAATAATAATAAAAAATTACAATATATCAGAACATTTTAATTAACAAATCATAAATGTATTGACAATTTTATTTACTATTTTCAAATATGGATATAATACTGTTAATCCAGATTCCTAGAATTCAGTGATCTCTAACAGTCTGACAAAACTGTAATAAAGTTCACTAATTTTTTATGATTATCACTGAGCTCAATTTGCTTACGATGCAATTTTTATTTAATTTTGAATACACACATATTGTCAAGTATTTTAAATGAAAAGATGAAACAAAAGAGATAAAAGCTTCAGAAAATGATACAATTCTTATTAATACTTTAAAAGAAGCAAATGAAAAAATACAAAATTGTTGGCAAAGTTATATCCCAAAGTTTAAATAAAAAAAATAAACCAGATGATAATAAAGATATTAGATATTACTGATCTAAACAAAGGCAAAACTCCCCATACAGTAGTGCCACCCTGTGCCAAACAGAGTAATCAATGGATGCCAGAAGGCTTGTGCATAAAATCCCTATCTAATGCCTACTCATCCAATATCCCCAGACTAGTTTCTGGCTTGTGGCCATCATCAAAATGTATGGGTGCTGAATTGAGTTCAGACCCATATGACTATATAAGCTATTGAGCTTAGATTGAAGATATTGACAATGTTTTCAATTTCATTCTCATAGTTTTGTAGTAAAGTAGAGTTAAAAGGTGGCTGCTGGAGGGTTGCATTAGATCCTAAGATCTAGGTGCAGTGCTCTCAGATCCAAGGCTCCTCACCGATGATGGCCACAAGCCAGAAACTAGTCTGGGGATACTGGATGAGTAGGCACTAGATAGGGATTTTATGCACAAGCCTTCTGGCATCCATTGATTACTTTGTTTGGCACAGGGTGGCACTACTGTATGGGGAGTTTTGCCTTTGTTTATAACAAATTATGTGCTAGTATAGAGATGGTGATATCATGTGATATTACTGATCTATGAATTTCCTATCAATTCTACACAAAATCATTAAAATTACAATGTCTATAATGAATTCTGTGAAATAACCTATAGAATAAATTGGGATTTATAAGTGGTTTTAGCATAGTTGTTCAAGTATTGAGAGAATTTATACTAAAAAACAATGAATATAAATTGTTATCATGCTTTGCATTTGTAGATTATGAAAAGACATTCAATTCTTTAAACATTTTACACAATAATTAAAGTTTGGATCATCAAGTAAAAGACTTGGAAAAGTGTCATATTTTGAAGAATATTTACTGAAATGCAACAGCAGTGATTAGAATACATGGTAATGTTTCCATATTTTGTACATTAAAATGGAAAGTTAAGGGAGTACTTCAGTCATCTAGATTTTGCAGATATCTTTTTTTTTTTTGCAAATAATACTTCAGAGCTTCAGGAAATATTGCAAGAATTATCAGATGAAAATAAGAGAATAGAACAAGATAAATACTAAGAAATCTACAGTAATGATCAATGAATTTTTACAGAAAAAGAAACTAAAGATTAATAATCATATATTAGATTTAGTTAACCCTACAAATACATTATTCAGATTATTAATAAAGGCAGAAACAAAAAGAAAAAAAAATAATCATAGAGTTAAACTTTGGAAGGGCTTTTGACGGAATAACTTATTATGAAAAAGAAATATACCAATTTGTTTGAAAAGGTAGATTTTTAATATTTGTGTTTAACAATTCTGACATGGATTTGAGACTTGGAAACTTAACAGAAAAGCAGACTTCAGATCACTCAATGAAAAATGGAGAGATATTTGTTAGGAATAACAAGAAGAGACTGAAATAGAGTTGAGCCAGACACATGGCTATAAGAGATGATAATAGATAAGTAGTTGACATTTTTTAATTGGATATTCTTAAGAGATTGTTAGAAAATTAGAAAGAGATCACACGTGAGATGGATGGATGAAGAGCTAGAGATTGGATAAACTGAATTAAATTTGGAGAAATATTTATCCTGCAGTGGATTGATAATGGCTGAAAATGATGATGTCACATATAATGAAAAAAAAAAATAAACATAGTAAAAAAAATAATGTAATAAATATATTCACATGAAAATAAAATTAATAAAACAACAACTCACAATTCAATAAATACATGTAAGGCTATATGATGTGAGTGCTGAATTTTATTTTTCTCAATCATAGTCCATCTTAAAATTCAATGCAGATCTCAATAAATTATACTACACCAAATTTTATTCTTATTATTATGTTATTCAAAATCTTCTTTCCTATAATTAAATATCATCCTATTTTTATGAAAACATAAACTGTTTCTCCACTTATTATCATATATATCCCCAATCCTGACATGTTCTTTTATTTTCATAGAGCCACAATACATTCTTATATTTGATATTTTTCTTTCATATTTCTTTCTTTTTTATTGAATATAATCCTATTCATCTTTTCTCCGATTACCCATAATGATCTCTAATAAAAATGTTTTTTTTTTTGGCATCACAATTCTTAAGCATATACATAAAACAAATTCAATATTGAACATTTCCTAACTATATGGTTAAATTTATTTCACTATACTATCTTTATTCATAAGTAATTAATCTACCACAAATTTTAATTTGCTCTTTAGCTCCCTCAGATAAATAAACTTGACCCATTTCTTCCTGAATAATCTCCACTGCCAGACATCTATTTGCTCCAATTACATATTTTCCAATTTTTCTTTGTGCATTTTTCCCAAAAGATCCATTATTCCTTTCCTCTAACATACACCCTCACCACTACATTTTAAGTTTGGGATACAGTATTTCATATTTATTATAAACAAATAATGTTTATCTTTACATTATATTTATTTATTTTCAAAGTTTCTTTCTAATTAACTTTTCTTTATTTAGCTTAATTCCTAAATAAGTTTGTCTATAGTTTCTATATTCAACCTTCTCAATATCCATCTTTCATTCATTCCCCTTTCAATTTACCAATAACATTTTTGATTTAACTTCTTTTCAAAACTTTATATACTTATTACATTTTTTTGTTTCAGCAAAAAACCTAGCAAAATACCAAAATATACTGTACATAAAAAAATAATCACCAATTCCACTAATTCTGAATTCGATATACTCAACATCTAATAAGTGTAATTTTTTTCAAATACTATAAATTATAAAAAACATGGAGATAATAAAAATCATTGTCTTAGACCTTATTTATCTTTTTACTTTTAAAAACTTTAAACCAACGAACTGACATATATTCAGTCATATTGCACATATTTTTTATAACTCTAATCAAAATCTTTATCACTTCTTTCCAGTCTGTTTTTTTATATTTTAAAAAGTTATTAATAAGCAGGGCCAGTGGAAGGTGATAAGCAAAGCATGAGGGCACTGATATAAGAGGCGTGAAAACTGTGCAGAATTAAGAATATATTTTTGTTATTAAGAATATTAATTAATTTACCAATATTAATTAATGTGACTTGATTCATTATTTCTACAAAATAAGGACATATAAATATATTAAAATAACCAATCATTTCTTCCCTCATGTGTCATAGCATCAGCCTGGAAGTGAACCCGCTAACCCGGGACAAATGTTTGTAAAGCAGCTGTCGCTGACAAATGTGATTTGTCAGTTAGGACTTTTTATGCTGGGTTTACACAATATGTATTTCACATCATGCTGCTATGTGATATGCAAATGGAACAGTCCATTTTACTATTACTATCCATTCCTTTATATATATATATTGTGGTTATTTGGTATCTCTAAAATAGTAATAATAAACATAACTTCAAAATTTTTATTCGTTTTTTATAAAAATAATATTATCTTAAATTTACCATATCAAGCAAAATAAAAATAAAAAATGTCTCCCCCGTACTTTTATAGCTTTGAAATTCTTGTAATAATTTTGGAAAAATCGTGGTTTTCTATTTAGTTTTAAAAACAGCACAAAGATAATTTTAAAAAGAAAAAAAAGGGACAATACACTAATAAAATACATATTATTGTCTATATGTCAATAAATAAATTAAAATAGGATCACTAAAGCAATATTTATATTAGTGTACACATAATGATAAAATTATTTACAGTAGTGACATAAACTTTTAATGCAACAATTAAATGTGAATGTGCACGTATATTCAAATATAAAGCAATACTATTTTAAAATATTTAGGTAAAGTTATTTTAAATTGAAATAAAATATCAATAAAATAATAATGTGAGAATGGTAAATAAAATAATTTATTTTAATATTTGTAATATAAATATTTATTGTAACATTGTGATTTGTATATTTAACTTTATTAAAGTATATTTTATTTAAATGTTTTACAATGTCACATACATACCTCTCAATTGTCCTAATAAATGAACAAAACATCTGAAAAATATTCATCACATAAAATGCATTTTTAAAAAAATGAAATTTAAAGATGTTTTTGAAATGGAAAATTATAAGCTATTTTGTCAATCGCTAATATGTAAAATAGTTTTAAGCCACTAAATATCACATGATCACCATTTTTTAAGCTCACAACAAGTTGTTTATGCAGATAATGTGATGTACTGTGACTTCTCCTTAAATGGAGTCAGTAATCACTCAGCAATTATACCCAGAGAAATCTGTTAGCCACTTTATTTTCCATGCCCCACTCTTTCCTATATTCTGCTCCATTCCATTTCCACAACATAATCTTTGTCAACTCTAAACTCTTCATACAATAGCGCCACTAGAGTCAAAATAATTAATGGATGCAAGAAGGTTTTTGCATAAAATTCCTATCTAGTGCCTATTCATCCAATATCTCCAGACTAGTTGCCAGCTTGTAGCTTTCATCAGATCTAAAATCTAGGTCCAGTGCTCTCAGATCCAAGACTCCTCATTGATGAAAGTCACAAGCTGGAAACTAGTCTGGGGATACTGGATGAGTAGGCAATAGATAGGAATTTTATGCGAAAACCTCCTTGTATCCATTGATTACTCTGGCTTACAATGGTGACAATATCATATGGAGAGTTTAGTCTCTGTGCAAACGTCAAATAGTTTACAACAAATATTTAAAAAATTGTATACATCTGCATTCTAAAAATAGAATTACTCTTTGTAAACAATTTTTTTGGAAATGCTAGCGAATTTCCTTTCTCAGGAAATTACTAATTATCCACTCTACATCTATATAAATGAAGAAAAACAACTTATTGTAATTTTCTTAAAGTTCACCATGTAAATAGATTGATTCAAAAGATAAAATTTCATCATTTATTGTTTAACAGATCTAATTCTTCTCGTCCTCTGTGATTTTATAATTAAAGAATCATAAGTTTTCAATCATTTTTAAAAAAAAAATATTCTAAAAGACCAAAATAAAAGTAATTGGAACTCTTGAAGACTTTTAAGTGAAATTTAGGTTATTAAAGGATATTTGTTTTTATTTAATATTATATATAGTTAGTTGCCTTGTTGAAATAAGAGATCTCACAAGAGAAAAGTTCAAGTTAAAAAAAACAAGTTTCTATAGGTAATGTAATTTAAGTTATATATATATAATTTCAATATCATGACTTAGTATGTATGCAATTTGCTTTGATGAGAGATTGTTAATTAATATTAATTATTATTTATCCACAATTTAAATATATTTTGTTTTACTGGCCTAAAGTTGTCTATGCTGTTACTATTAAAGCCATAAAATATTTTATAAAAATTATCACTTTTGTTTTTCAATATAGGTAGTTAAAGGCTGCATGAAGGTTTATATAATTAATTACTTTTATAGCAATAAGACTGATGTATAAATAATATTGTTTAGGAGAGGAAAGCTTCTAGCAACTATGCTTCATAGTCTTTTATTTACACAACCATCTTGTGCAATAAAAATTTATTTTAAAATTAATTACTTCAATTCAAAATGCATTCTAACTTATATTCATGAAAATGATTTGATCGCTTGTAACCAAATTTGAGCATATCATTAAGAAAAATTATAAAAAAAATTAGCTGGTAAATTTGTCAGTAATAACTATAAAGAATGATGCACGCAATATTCTTAAGTGTTTATGATATTGTATCTAAATTTAGTTCAGTAAAAGCTCTGAAAGTAAATTTATAATTATGGAATAGTAATTTTTTCATTGTTATCTTTAATACACCATTAAAATGTATATAAAATCATGTAGAATGTTTTATTTTCGGAGCGGGGGGGGGGGCAATTTGTGGGCATTTTTATTATCTAGTTCAAAACAAATATGGTGATCCCCCACTATTGCTCATTGCAAAAATTATGTTGCATTTCTTCTACAATACCATTATTGGTAATATCCACCCAAATAACATATATTATACTAACATTGCCACAAGTTATAATTATTTTAAAATCCTAGAATTTTTCTTACCTATAAAAATTAATTTTAATCTAATAATTCTTTGTACCTAATTCTTCTACTTTCGTATATATATAAGGATTTCAAGATAGATTTTTAAATAAAGAAATCTTTCCATTGAGAATCAAATCAGAAATAAAAGTGTATTAAAAATATTTTTGAGGCTACCAAAATATATTTTTACCGGGATGAACTTGATTAATGCATATTCTTATTAATAAAATTATGTATGGGTAAAAGTAAATAAATTAACTATAAATAGAGTGGAGATAGACACAATTAGAAAGATCCAACTTTAAATCAGTTTATCTAACAAGAAATAAACTCTGGCATTACAACTTTGTTGACCCGGATGACGAGGTTATACACACCAATAATGTTGAAAATCTGTGGATGAGAGCAAAGCGTAAGCTAAAATACCAATTTGGGACAAGCAGACCTTTGTTCTCATCCTACCTGCAGGAATTTTCTTTTAGAAATCTGCACGCACACGACGACCTCTTCGTGCATTTCCTCGTTTGTGTGGAAGATATAGTTACATACACTTATTAAATTTGGATGCAGTTATTAGAGGTGAAAAAGTAGTTCAGTTTTTTTAAAAATAGAGGGCGAATGGTTCGGGTAGCTAAAAGTCAGTTTTACCAAATTAGGTATGTTATACAATGATTATTATTTTTAAATTTTTTTATTCATGATAACGGAGAAAAATTTCGCAGTAAATGACAACCGACTTTAGTAGATATGAAGTAGGGAAAAAAAAATGATAAAATTAATCTTAAAATATATTTCTGCAATTTTACAAAAATTAAATATTTCATTACTTCCAATCTTATATTAAGAACGTTTTACAAGATAAATTAATCAAGATGTTGAAGTAACAAAAGCAGATAATTTTCAAAATAAATTGAATAGTTAATTTCTATATATTTCTGACAATAAAATTTTACCTTTGTCGGTACTTGAGAAGTTTGGATTCCTTCATGCTTCATTAAGAGATACCGAGACTTTGTTTGTTTTCTTACGAGTTTTCGATCAGATTTCGACAGCTTTTTACTTTTTTCATTGGCGGCAGACATGATAGCGGAAATATAGATCAAAACGAGACTAATTCATTTTTAAATGATTTTTTTTTTTTTTTTATGAGTTTCATTTCAATTATAGCTAATCTTGAGATGCTGCAGCTGTTTTTATAGAAAGTGTCTGTCGCATTTTTCTGTTTGCTATAATAATAAAATTACGCGTAAAATTAGCCAAGTTTATGTAAAATAAATTTTTTTTTTCTTGAAATGGTGACAGGATTTTCTAAATTTAATAAAAACAAATATACAATAAACGGCAAAAGCTAAACCGACGTAGATTAAGCTTCTGTGCAATAATTCATAACACTTGTAATTTACAAATGAAATAAAATCACAAACTTAACTGAATAAAATTAAAATCAATGTTTTGTATTCTCAAAACAATCTTATTAAGAATACGTTTTTTTTTTTTTTTCTTAATACAGGTGGTACTCTTAAAAAATGGTAGATATTCATCCAACACTGTTTGAATACGAATACTTAGCTTCTAATGAACCAACATCCTATCTTACAATGAAGCAAAAGCTTTTGATCAGGCACGGTTTATTTGTCATTCATAGTTGATCTTTCTGCCACGTGGAGCTCGGCATAGCATCAAAACTGAATTACAATAGTTCTTATATATTCAAAATAAACCTATAGGCTTATTTTGAATATATAACTTTTTTTTTTTTTAAAAAAAAAAATGTTTTTATGTAGTCAAAAAAAGATTTAATGGATATATCATTAGAAATTAGCATCTCAATTACTGTACCATTATTCTAAAGCTGATCAAAATTCACCTTCCACCTGATGAAAATATTGTTATATAAGAGTGTCGTTGATGGATTTATTAGGATTATGATATTGTTTCTGATGTGTTTCTGGGGTATTTTTAATAGCACTAGCCAGATAGCATTACTAAGTTTTATTAGATAAAGTTCCACACAAATTAAACTTACAAGTTTTCCACTTGCCAAAAGAGAATATATATTAAATGAAGTTACAATTCTTATAATTATTTTGTAATCTCTACAGTCCATAATAAACTTCTGATTTGCTGATTTTCTTCTTCATATAAACCATAAATTTAACTAGTTCTTGTTTGCTTGTATTGACATTTACTGGGTTTTTTTTATACACACAGTATACACAATTATTACACATCATTTTACACTTTGCTTGCTACCATTACCAATCAAGGACAGCCCCGAACAAATTTACTGGCTGATGATCATATACACACACTTACTAGATTTTGACAATATTTTTTATACTAATCCAATCCTGCATAATTCTATTCTCATTAGTATATATTAATGGCATTCAAATGTATGTAAATTTTCTAGAGCATTAAATAATAACTAGGGAAATTTATTCATTCACTGTTCTGATTATAATTAATTACATTAATTTATTAATAAACTTTATTTACAATATATAATGCAAAAGTATAAGTAGATAGTAATCCTATTAGTCACAAATGTCTTCTAGTTTCACAGGTTTTCTACATACTCTTAACTGTCTCTGTGGTGGTATTGGTCTTTTTTTCTATTGTTTAGTTTTCTTGTTTACATTTTTTTAAGAGATAATAAATCCTAATAGGTATGGTTGATTATCGGTTACAGCTAATTCTATGATCTGATTATCAGTGGCCATTACATCATTTCGAGTAGTTGAAGATGTGCTAGTACATCTCTCTTCTTTAGGAAAAATGTTTTTTCTGTGACTCACTGATTTTATTTTGTCATTCTCTGATTTTGATAACTCCATCTTGGGAGTCCATAAATGGTTAATATGCCTCTATTTGTTTTCCATTATCCAATTGAATTAACCCAACTTATCTATACAATACTTGTAATATTAATCACAGAAACCTTTTTTTTTTTTAATGTTTTGTATCCATACTAATTCTTCAACTTTAGCATTTTCACGGTCTATAAGGTTTTCTCCAATCATATTTTTATTTTGTAATAACACTGAAATATGTGCAAAAATTATACCATAAATTACATTTCCATCAGACCTTTTTTGTTGATATAGAAGGTGTGAAATGTTGGAAGAACATGGCATCCATTAATGCTTTATTGTTATCCTTATATGTAGTTTTGTTTAGTATTTGAGCTGTTGGATTACCTTTTTGATTAAACTATTTGATTCAGAATGCCGCAAAGGTATTAGAATTTGACATTTATTTGCTGTGTATTTGAAATGCACGCATGCCAAATACCAACAAACAAAATAATATATAATAAGAATAATGAGCAGTCTTCTCACACATTCTGAACACCAACAAACAAAATAATGTATAATAAAAATAGCGAACAGTCAGCTACACTCGCAACACAAATATATATATAGTTCCCTATAGTTAACTTCCCCTGGAAGTATTGCTATACACATAACATACTACACATGTATAGTTCATTTTCATTAAGTTTTCCTGTCATGGTATTACTACACACATATCACAATCTATATATAGTTCCTCATGGGTTTTTTTTCACTGACGAACTTTAAGACTGGCTGCTTTTAAGATGGTTACCAATGGCTTGTTTCTCAACACTTTGGCTCTGATCCAGTTCAGCTGCACATGAACGCATTTGGCTTCATCATAGAGCAATGCAACTGTCAGTATGATCTTCTTTAAGCTGCAGTTATTTCCAACTCTTAGCAACAGTCTTCTTGATAACTTCATTTGGAATCCATTAGAAAATCAATTCTTCACAGCTAGCTGCTGACCAGATGGTTTCCTACAGCTCTGATTTCCCAATCGCTTTGGGTCTATTCTGCTGCTGCCCATGAATACATTTTCACTGAGAGCCCTACACATTAACTGAAGCTATTGTCACTTTAATTTCTCTGCAAAATGAATTGAAAAATGAATGACACACTTTGTTGCTTACTCTATTTATAGTTTTTAATTACACAATTAATTATTGTTCTTACATATACAGTAATGTATTTAGGTCTATAACTTATTAATTGGTGACTTAGGATTTCTTTTCCATGTAAGGTAATTTGTAATCAGTAAATATTACTTGGAATTTATCAATCACAATTAATGTAAATTATTTAATTAAATTTACCGCTTATCAGTTTACGATCTATATATATTTCTCTAATATTTTCTACTTTTTCTGGGGTACACAAACTTATACTAATGTAAATATATTTTTATAAAATATAACACCCTTGTCAAACAAAAAAATCTTTAATTTGTTGTAAGGAAAAATCAGTTTCCATATTCTCAATAGTTTAAATAGGCAAAACTATCTCCATACAGTAGTGCCACACTAAGCAAGACAGGGTAATCAATGGATGCCAAAAGGCTTGTGCATAAAATCCCCATCTAGGGCCTATTCATCCAATATCCCTAAACTATTTTTTGTCTTATAACCTTCGTCAGTGAGCATCCATTGATTACTCTGTCTTGCTTAGAGTGACACTACTGTATGGAGTTTTGCCTATTTAAACAACAGTTATGAGGAAGATGGTGATCATGTGATGTTTTAAGGTTTCTCAATAGTTTCATGGCATCCATGATTTGCAAAAATTTTCTTGAATGCTCTTATAATACAATCTGCACTGGTATTTTTATGAGTTTACACTCCATCCAATTGCAATATGAGTCAATGACAATCAAAAAATATAGGTATTTATGGGAAGGCATGCCTTTGCCAGGGTTGCCTAGATTTTGACCAGGGTTCCAATCTTTTCAAAGGCAGATTTATAGTTAGATTGCCATTCTGCAATTTTGTTGCTCATATTAGGCCACCAGACATATGACCTTGCTAATACTTTCATCCTGATTAGTCCTGAGCATCCATCTTGATGTAATCCAAGCTTCTTGCTTTTGGCCTTTCATTGGTATAAGTATACAGTCAGTTCATAAGTATACAACTATTATACAGTGACAAGGTCAAGTTTATCCACATTTTATTCATTTCTCTAATATTTTGTATCCAAGGTCAATTTTAGTCTCCTTGACAACTATCAAACTATCCAGTACTTTAGATTTCATAGAATCTATATAAGTTACCTCTACAAACTTATGTTCAAACTTGTGAATATCTGGTAAACATGATAAGTCACCTGCATCATTAATCTCTTTACCTGGCTTAAAGCTGAGTTCATACCTATAAGCAACTAATAGATAAATAAATCATATGCTGACTTGCATGTTCAGGACTTTTCTTACAGTTTCCAAAAATTCCTAACAATGAGTGATGATATAATTTCCTACTTCTTCTTTTCTTATGTATTGATTTCTATTATAATATATCATGTCATTTACACCTTCTTATACACTTTATCAATACTTTTATTTGTTTTATTTGTTTTGTTTGTTTTATTTGTTTTAAAGTGTTTAGGGATAATGAATATCCAGAAAAAGTTATGAAGAAAATATAAAAAAATTGGAAGAGAAATTTAATATAAGTAATGAGATAATAAAAAATAAAATAGATAAAAATAAATATATAGGTATTAAAACTTATAATAACAGTATTGTAAAAAGTATAAATAAAATAATTATTAGAATTAACAAAAAAATTGATAATGTTATAAAATTTAAGATAGTGAATAAAAGAAGGAAGAATATACTCAATATATTAGATAATAAGTATGTAAGAAAAGTAGAAAAAAACATAAATGGCATATATAAAATTGAATGCAAATCATGTAAAAGTAAAAACATAAAAACTAATTATGTGGGGGAAACAAGGAACTCAATTTATACCAGATTAATTCAACATAAATATGATAAAAGATCACCTATTTATTTGCATTCATTAGAAACAGGTCATAGATTTGAAAAAGATTGTATAAAAATGATTAATTACAAAAAAAAAATTAGGGATAGGAAAATTAAAGAAGCAATCTTGATTAAAAGTATAAAACCAAGTCTTAATAGAGATTTTGGCATAAGAACAATAATGTTATAAACCAGCGTTTCCCAACCTTTTTTGGCTTGGGTACAACTTGGTAGTACGTCACGCTAAATTGTACCACTTTGTAAAAATGATTGTATTTCATGAAATTTGTTATCACATAATGAGACAAATTACATTGAAACATGCCTAAACGTCACACCGGATTATAAACTCACTGAAATTATAAACTCACTGTAACACACACACATATATATATGTTTGTTCAAAGTTTCATATTTATCTACTATTTTGTCATATTTCGTTTACTAATAAATGGTTTTAATAAAAACACAAAATTATAAAAAAACAATATATTTTCTTATCATAATCAAATATTTTTATAAAATAAATTTAGTGATACCCTTGTGCTTGTTTCGAAGAACATAATTTTTTGAAATTTGTTTCAAAAGATGCATTCAATCTGTTTCGATACTTATTTTTTAAAAAAATATATAAAGCTCTCTGTACTAATTCCGTACTAGTACACAGTAATAATAATTTAAGAGCGTTCTCGGAAATTTGTTCATATTCTTTAATTAATGTTTAACCAAAAATTAATTAGATTGTGTCATTTGAATTCTACTTGTAAAGTTCTGTCATATGGTATTTCTATTAAATTTTCTTTATCCTTTATTGATAATGATGTAGCTTTTTCTAAATTTTATTCATAGAAGGGGTTTGAAATCCAATTATCATTTGTGTTTTCGGGTTTTGGAAAATATTCCATGAAAGACAATTTTAATTCTGTTAAATGTGCTATTATATTTTCTCATATATCTTGCGACAGACTAACTTTATTTTCAAACAAAAAAATATGTAGACGTTCTAATACTTCCGGTTGATTGTTTTCGATACACTGTTTCCAAAAATCTAATTTCTTAATCATACTTTCAATTTTATCATTAACATTAAAGATCGTTATCGACTGTACATATTAACAACTTTACTGTATAATATTATTAATTAAAATAATTTTTATGAATTATAGGAAAAAATATTTCTATGATATTTTTATGATTTAATTTTTTTTTTATGTCCGCCATTATTGATTATTTTTCGTGTACCACCAACTAGCAACTCGCGTACTACCAGTGGTATGCATACCACAGGTTGGGAAACACTGTTATAAACAATTGTTAATAATAATTAGAATTTGAAAAGGTTAAAAGAAAAAAGTTAAAGAAAATGACAATAAAGGGAGTGTTATAAAAATTAAAAAATTTGAATTTTTTTGTCAGTTGGGTTTTGGTAATAGAATCAACAAGAAGTAAGTAATTTTTTGTAATAAAAGAATAAATAAATAATTTGTAATGTGGTTAAAGTCAATTGATAGACATATTTAATAAAGATAAGACAAAATTAGGAGTTGATTTTATAATATAAGAAAAATGATAATAATATGCATTAGATAATAAAATAAATTTTAAAGTTATAATTATTACATTAGATAATATTTAAAAAATAAAAAAATAAAATAAAGTGTTATAAAATAAATTAATATAAAATATTAGTAAAATTATTTAGAAAATAAGGTAATAAAATGAAAAATGATTATTTATAGAGATCATATTAAAATGTATAGTTATTTTTCTTTAGTTATTTTTGTTTATATATTGTGTATTAATTATGTATATAAATATGTGGATAAATGAAATAATTATATATTTGAATATTGTAGCTCTGATGATGATTGCAGGGCAGTCAAAATTGTTAGTGTAATACAAATAAAACAAATAAAAGTATTAATAAAGTGTATAAGAAGGTGTAAATGGTATGATAATGAGTGATAATCAATGTAAATTTTAAATTCATGTTCATACACATACTAATGAAACTTTTTAAAAGCAAAAATTATGGTCACTTGTCAAGCTGACTAGTTTTTTGCATTTTCTGTTAATGTTCTTGATGCAAATACTATTGGATGTTCCCTCCATAATAATGATATTCTGAAGCACCTATTATGGTAGTATAGAAGGAGTTGACTGGTAGATAACAAGTCTTTTACCTTTTAGAAAGCTTTATCATGTCCTTTTGATTAATTTTTTGATAAACTTTATTCCAGGATTAGCCCAAATGCATTTTGAAGTATTTAGCCTTGCACCAATTTTTGCTAGTTTAGAACAAACTTCAAATATACATATTGTCAACTTACACTCTGTTTACATGGTAATTAAAATATCATTCAAGTAAGAAATAACTCCATTTCTTGAAATAAATTATCCATCTTGGTCTAAAGTATATTTGGTGCAATGGTTATTCTATAAGGTAATTTGATGCATTTGATTAATCCCAGATGAACACTAATGGTCAAAAATTATGCCATTCTATTTGTCACAAGAATTTGGTGAAAAGTGGAATTTGAATCATTTTTTGCAAAAATGAGAGTTCTTCTATAGCAATGCTAATAACTTGTGCTCACTTGGAACATTATTATTAAAATATCTATTTAGTGTTACACACAGATACTCTTTGCATAGATGAATGGTTCTGTCTGGCTTCATTATAACTATGATTGGCATATCACCTTTATTCACCAAATTAAGTTTCTTTCATTTTGAGTTTTAAAGCAAATAGGTCTTTAGAAGGTTTTCATACAGTTGACTGAGTATCCTTCACAAATTCAATATCAATTGGCCATATTATTATTTCTGCAAGTCCTAATTTGAACAACTATGAGTACTTATTATGGACCTCTGACTTCAACTTCACTCTTTTAGTGATAATATGAATTCCCAATGATCTAAACCAATTTCTACTCAATATGAGACTAAAGTCCTGTTTAACTGCATGACCAGGTACCATAATTTTGCCATGTATTCCTATTTTATTATCATTTATATGTATAGCTACTACATCAGTTTTCTCAAGTATCAATTTCCTTTTGTACTTCACACTAATTTTTAACCAGTCATTCTACAACATAAGACGTAAGCCAGCTCCATTATCTATCGTATATTAAATTTTTATTCAGATATATTAATGTTCAACAATATATCATTATCTACATCATTTATTTTATTATTTGTACTTATTTCTCTCTCTCCCTGATATACAGTCTGAACTTAACTTGATATTAACATTTTTGTCTATTCCAACACACACATGGTAAATGTCCAATTAATTTACAAACATGATATTTTTCTCTTCCATATTTATAATTTTTCTCTATGTGGCCTTTCTTGCCATAGCAATAACATTAAAACATCTTCAGTGCTTCTGTGGTATAATCTATTAGTTGCTTTTTTATTTACATCTACAGGGTTTTTATCTGAGCATGTGGTAGCTTGAAATTCCATAGCATTTTCTAGTACAATTTCCTGCACTTTTTTTCAAGATCACTCAGTAAAACTTTTCTGAAGTTATTATTTGCCATTCTCCATAGTAATTGATCTAAAAGCATATCATCTTTTAGATAATATTCTTAAAATTGTATTGTAATCATTGATATTTTTTCTTGAGGTAACTGCCATCTATTTTTGAATCTAAGACAAGCCACCCTTTCATACATCACTGGTTTAAAATAAGCAGTTAACATCAACTCCTAATATGTACTTCTTTGGAGGATTGGGGGTTGCAGAATTGGTTTGCCACTTGCAGTAGAACTTTTTCATTGTCAATTTTATTAATGAATATGTATCTTTTGACATGTTCAACATAAATTTTCGAACCCAACACATTATTAATATTAAATTTATGAATATTATTAATATCAAATTTATGAATATTATTATTTAGTAGTGCTATATTGCTTGGTTACATGTTAAATATATCATCCATCTGCTTCTTAATAAGTCTATTATGCTAGTTCCAAAAAAGGACTCAACTCAATCTATGCAATTCTATTTGCTTGCACAGGTTTTTCCATGGTGGATCTGAGCCATTCTATTTGCTTGAACAGATTTTTTCCCTGCCAATCTGTACCATTCTGTCTACTTGCACATATTTTTCCATTGTTGATTTGTCCTTTTGTGTTCCTGGGGATATTTTTAACAATTCCAAGTAGGTAGATCAATATGTTTTTATTAAATAAAACTCCACACAAATTAAACTTAACACTCATGTTTATTCACTTGCCAAAAGAAAATATATAAATAAAAAAAATGAACAGTTCTGAGAAAATACTTTGGGATCTCTACAGACCATAATAAACTGTTGGTTTTGTGATTTATTTCACATGCACCACAAATTTAATTAATCCTTGTTTATTTATGTGACCATTTATTGGGTTTCTTATACACAATATGCATAATTACTACATATAATGATTCTACATTTTTCTTGCTGCCATTACCAGCTATAGATTAAGGATAGCCTGAAACAAACATACTTATTGATGGCGACACACACACACACACACAGTAGATCTCTGCAAGATTTTTTATTCTCCAATTCTGCATAAATCTATCCTCATTAGTATGTATTAATATTGATGGTATAGAAATGTGTGCGTGATGTATGTAAATTTTTTAGAGTACTAAATAATAACTGGGAAAATTTATTCACACACTGTTTTGGTTATGATTACATTAATTTATTAGTAAACTTTATTGACAAAATCAATATATAACAAGTAAACACACAGACAATAGTTTTTCATGTCCATGTGTTGCTTTCAATATATCAAAAAAAGATTGACTAACTATGATGAGAGAATGTGTATTTTCTTTGCAGTTATAGTCTTCAATCATTTAAAAACCTTCTTGTTAGTATTTGAACTTCTGCATTCATACTTCTATATTTAATATGAAGTTCTACATTAAATTTATTATGTTGCCAAGCAGAAAATATCATATATTTGCTTTTAATCAAATTGCTATATACATTTATAAAAATGTAAGTTATAACTGAAACACAGGCTTATTATATACCTGTGTCTATATATATATATATATATATATATATATATATATATATATATATATATATATGTAATATAGGGTATATGAGCACAGACTTTCACATGACCCACCACTCTCCACTCTATCTAATAACACTGATACACTCAAGCACATATATGCTGAAAGATAAATAATCACCAATATACGTATTTCATGCTAAACCAGCAATCATAAGTTGGTCCAGATTATCATCTCCCACACATATATACTATAAGTGCTCATATATATATTAAGATAGACAATCTTCATACTTTAATGGACAGGCTCCAATCTACTACACACTCCAACTCTTCAACCATCCATCCAATTGAAAATCTGATAATGGAATGCTCGAAGGCCACCCTGAGGCCGAGATTCTTGTCACACCCATGTTGACCTAAAGTCAATCTGAACCCCACATGTACAGGACATAATCCATTAAATACATATGCAAGGATGGGCAGACATCTCTATAATGTAATAACTGAAACACAGGATTATTATATACCTGTGTCTATATATATATATATATGTAATATAGGGTATATGAGCACAGACTTTCACAATTTTTAATTGGATGGATGGTTGAAGAGTTGGAGTGTGTAGTAGATTGGAGCCTGTCCATTAAAGTATGAAGATTGTCTATCTTAATATATATCTGAGCACTTATAGTATATATGTGTGGGAGATGATAATCTGGACCAACTGATGATTGCTGGTTTAGCATGAAATACGTATATTGGTGCTTGAGTGTATCAGTGTTATTAGATAGAGTGGAGAGTCGTGGGTCATGTGAAAGTCTGTGCTCATATACCCTATATTAAAAATGTAAGTTAAAATATATAAATTAAAATCAATTAAGTAAAAAATTATTAAAAGAATTAAATTAAAAATTCTGACACAAAAGAAAAAAACTAATTACATCCTTAATTACATAAATTCTAATTATAGATAAGATTAAAATCACAAACTATGGAATGCAGAACAAAAGACAAAATTAACTAAAATATTAATTAGTGACTCCAGAAAACAATAGCAGCAGACAATATAAAATCTCTCAAAAAATAATTCAAATTCGCCTGTCTGGAAAGTGAATAGATAATCAAAGAATGAAGAAAGAAGGTGGTGGAATTGCCTAAGATCCAGTTCAGTTCACTATTAAAAGTCCGAAGAGAGCTTATGGCTTTTACAGGTTGTATTAACCTTACCATATTTTTGTTCTATTGTTAATTGTATATTTTATTGATTATTACTAACATGAGCTTATCATTATATATAAAATACTAACAATTTAATTCAGTTAATAAACAGATAATGGTCACTATTTGTGGGATTATTTATTTAATGTGCTATGTTTTGCTACTAGCATCACAGCTACTCTCCATAGCAGATCAATATATATTAATTGACACAGTTAAACAATCTATTGGGATTTCTAAAAAAATGTAATTAATGCCAAAAACCAATTTGTGCAGTTTTAGAAACCACTAGGATATCTGAAATTATTAAGAAAATATCAAAAATAGTGATCAGAAATTCGTAAAAACTATTTGCAAATTAGAAATTACTTAAGTGATACCATTATAAAATTTAATTGGATAAATAACTATAATGTTACAGGTCAATATTGGAGAATTTGATGTGCTTAGAGCATCCAAATGGCCTTCTTATACAAACCATATATAAAAATATTTTTCAATAAACAGTATCCGGTAATAATTGAAATAAAAATTCCCACATTATTGTTCTTTGCAAACCCGGATGCAATTTAAACAGCAAATTGTCTATGTAATCATTAAAAGAGCATGAAGAATTAAAATATTGTCTTGCATTGGTGGTCGATAGGTCAGTGTGACTGCCTTGCACTTGCAGGCAGTTGCCCGGGTTGTGGGTTCGCATCCTGGCTGATGCTATGACACTTAAAAAAAAAAAAAAAAAAAATATTGAAAATTAAATGACATACTTCATAATTATTTTGACTTCAAACCCACTAAACATCTAGCACATTATCATTTTCAGAATTGCTAACATAATAGAGACAAAAAAATATGCAAATTCAATTTAGCATTATAAGAAGTAGAAAAAGATTGTGTTTTTTGGCAATTATTAAGAAGAAGTACTATTTTAACAATTTTTGTGGGATATATCAGATGGGAGGCTCTGAAACCAGTTATTGGCAGTGGCTGTAGTGATCAAAATGGATCTCACCCATCAAGCAATGCTAAAGCAGTCAAAACACTTAAATTGTGACAGTAGCTAAATTGCATCAAATAAATGTGGTTAAAACAAATTGTATGCATAAAAATGAAGCAATTGAATGTTACTATTGTAGACAGTCAGGTCACATGGCTAGAATCTGTAAATGAAAAAGTGAAAAATATCAAAATTGTGGAAAAATAAATCACTTGGTCCAAATTCTATAAAAATAATTGAAAGAAGGAAAAAAAGTCAAGTCAATAAATTAATTACCAGAAATGACTGACAAATAGATGTAAAATGTGAAAATGGTAAATAACAATCAAATAATGATATCAGTTAAAATATTTGACCTACCAGTTTTTATGGAAATCAACAGCAATTCAGGAATATCTTTAATAGCACACAAATATTGGAAGTCAATATTATAGATTCAAAATAAAATGATTAAATTAAAAAAAAAAAAACTTATAGCAGAAGAGATAAAAAAAAAGCAGATTGAGATAGCTTGAATAGATTCTGTGCTGGTACAGACAAATGATAAAATTACCCAATTGCCATTATACATTATTTGGGGCAAAATGAACCCCATAATTTGAAGAGACTAGGTTAAGTCTATGGATTTTGGAATATTGATTACAAGTAAAATCATGAGAGGAAACAAATCAGGCAAATGACATGCCCAGACACAAGTAGAGATTCAGTAACTGCAGAAAGAAACTGTTAACCAACAACAGATTTTGAAACAGTTCCATAGAGCACTTCATATAGAATTTAAGACCAGAATGCTATTCCTAAAGCTTCAGGAATTTCACCAGCTGAAAAATTACTAAACCAGAAACAGAGAACCAAATAATCATCACTATGTCTACTACAAACTTCTATAGAAATTATGGCAGGTGAATTTAAATAATTCACAGTGGGCCAAAATGTTTGGGTCAGAAAATTCTAAAGAAAAAATGGTAGCACACATGATAAATTACTATGGTGTAAAATTGTGCTGATAAAATCTGAAACAGGAAAACAATTTTGTAATCAAAGAGAATAATTAAATACATGATACATAGGGGGTGAAAATAAAATAGAAGTAACTACTCATAAGAAAGTTACTTAGAAAAGTATAAACCTCAAAGATTGCAGAAGTCACCAAGGTAAAAAATTCCTGACAGAAAAAAACTACATTCTTAATTATATAAATTCTAATTATATATAAGATTAAAACAAGAACTATAGAATGTAGAACAAAGGGCAAATTTAATTAAAATGTCAATTAGCGACTTCAGAAAATAACAGTGGTAGATAATATAAAATCCCTAAAAAATTCAAATTATTCTGTCGGAAATTCAATAGATGAAGCAGCTGGACAAAGAAGGTGATAGAAGGCTTTCAGAAAAAATTGCTAAGATCCTAATGCAGCTCACCACCAAGGGTTCAAAGGAAGCTTAGAGCTTTTACAGATTGTACTAACCTTTCTATTTTTTTGATATGCCTTAGGGCTAAGATTTTTATGAGTAATCAAATAAGTAATGATATTTGTATATTTATGCTTTTATTCTATTATGTTAATTGTATATATTATTGATTATTACTAACTTAAGCTTATTGTTGTATATAAAATACTAACAATTTAATTCAAATAATAAATGGCTAATAATCACTATTTGTTGGATTATTTATTGTTGAATGTCTTGCTGTAATTAACTTCATGGTGACTCTTACCCATCAAGTCAATACCTAATAAAACTTTATTGTATCTAATGGCAACAATAATTAGCAAATTTATTTTATTATAATGATTATAAAAAAGCAATCAACTGAATCCAGTTTAATAAAAATAATTTTTTATTTTCATTTTTGTGATTTTATGGCTATATTTTTTGATACAAATATTGTAATATGTATTGTAAATAATGCTTATAATAAAAAATTCAGATTCAAAGTGGTATTTATATAAAATAAATACTCTTCTTAGGAGAGGTATGAGGTACTGTTTTAGTCTGTATGTTACTATTCAATGTTGACACCATTGCAGATTAGTTCTTCTTGAGATGGCCATAGAAGATTGTTAAATTGTAGGGATGGAGCAAATTGTGTTTTTATCCAGTCATAATCTTTATTTTATTTAAGTTAGAAAAATATTTTTTAAAAATAATTATCAAATTAATGATGTGGTTAAGTATTATTCTGTTTTACTTTCTGTTGATAATAAAATATTTTTTTGCAAAAAACTCATGAAAAGATGCAAACATTTTTGTATTATTTATTCCTAAAACTTTTTAACCATACAGAAAAATTATTTTGAAATACTTGCAGTTTTATGTTTATGGTTAATATTTTGATATTTTTTTCTTGAAAAGAAATATTCAATTCATTTACTTTTTTGAAAAAATCCATTAGGGTAAAAAAAATCATGTTTTAATGTTAACTATCCTATACTGACAGAACTCTTGTTTTCTCTATTGATAGTTTTGAAATCTTTGAATCATTCATTATTAGGATTTAATAAAATGGATTTGATTTTGTAGAAATATATGTTTACAAGTGAAAAAAAAAATTCTAAAAAAATCATATTTGAACATTGCAAATATTGAACAAATAATAATAATGATCAGAAAAGAAAAAATATAAAACTTATTCAGTGGTCTACAGGAAAATAATCTTCAGAAAATGAACAAAATCTTTTTTATTTCAAATTTATTTTTAGAATGAGAATGAATAAATGTTAATCTTTGATAAATCTAACAAATTTTGCTGTAAAATATTAAAACTGCTTTATAATTATTAGAATATCTCAAAAATTTTAACAGTGTTGGTAATGAAGTTAAATTCAATAGCAAAACTGGTTTAAACTATTAACAATGCTATTAGAAGCCAGTGTTCTAAACTGTAATATGATTTTTACTGATGTTTACAGTTTTATTCTATGAAAACATTTAATGACTTGCTTTTTTCACAAATAATAATTACAATCAAATATTTCTTCTTATACTATGTGAAGCTGAAATCCTCCCCTTACAATTTTATAAATAATTATCATAATTTTAAAAGCTTAATAAACTATCTACACTTTTCTCTAAGCTTATCAGTACTTCCATTGCTTTTTATCAAAGAAAATCTTAACTTCATTACTTTCTATCATGAATGTGTTTATCTTACAACAATTTACTCTTTCTAATATGCAGCTAAACTATTGGCATGATGAAATTGGAAATAACTTTCTTTTTATCATTTTCTCTGATTTTTTTAAATATAAATATTTGTATTAATAAAGTTTTTTACAATTATACCTTACTAATATATATAATGAAAAATTGAAATATAGTTGCAGTAAAAATTTGTTGACTTTTTCATATATATATTTGTTTGTAATAAATAAATAATTATATGACCAGTTTGTCAGATGTTAAATAATGTTTGAGTTCAACACTTCCAATAAATTAACCAAACAATTTTTTTATTTACTTTTATCAAGTGAGAATTGATTCAGGATTTTTTAGCTTTTAAAACTGCCACTCTTACAATTGAGCTAAACTGCAAAGGAGTTTACTTAAAAGTGATTTTCAGTTAGAATAAGAGAGAGCTTATATAAGATATATTTGTTTTGGTTTCATAACCAAATTGGGAATAGAACCAGAAATTTTTTAATAGTTGGAAAATTTTCATATAAGTTCAGAATTGTTTTAAGCAGATAGTCTCAACCAATCAGTTAGTAATGCAATATTTTTAATAAATGGTTAAGAAGTTATTTGTAATTGTAATTTAAGCATTTTACTTGCTTGAAAAGTAAAAATGAGATAATGGCAGGACAGTATAAGATTATATATATCCATATAAGTTGTATGTTCGATGTAAATAGTTCTATTATTCAAATTTATAAAATAAAAGAGAGAAAAAAGATAGAACTGATATTATTATTAGTTACTACAGCTAGAATTCTATTAAGTAAGTTTCATCTAGTCATAGGGGAATTGTAGTTCAGTATTCAGCTTGGTTTAGAGAATGAAGAAAGTTGGTTTCTGTTGCCAAGCAAATATAGAAATGCATCACAATAAAAACATGTTTTATAAATTTGGTCAAGATATTTGACATATTTAATTAAAAGTGATTGTGAAAATGCTTGAAATTAGTTAATAGTTTATTAAAGTTTTTTCATTCTACATAATTTTTACATGATGGAATGAGAGGATGTGTCATTACTGATAATAAAAAAATCTAAAGTATTAGAAATAAAATTGGTGTTAAACAAAGACTATTAGCTTCAAGTTTGCTTTCCATTTTTACATATAATTATTGAAAAAGTTTACAGATGATTTGAGGGAGCAAGAACTAAGTTTGATGATAGAATTTTTAATTTGAACTAAATAAAATTCAATACACACACTTCATCTTTCTAGATTTTAGATTTACAAAATGCTAGTTATTATGCTATTCTGTCCAATTCAAATTACTGATTAATGTTTAAAAATTTTTAATTTAGTAAATTAATGTTTTGAAAAAACTCAAATGTTTTACAGCCACCAATTAAAAAATATTTTAAGCAATTTTTATTTTGGATGATCATTAACTTGAAACTGTAAGTTAGTATATCATGTAATTTAATATACTGTACAGGCTTACACACATCTGCTCATATATAATGTGAAACATAGTGCATTAAAGATCTGCACATCCCTCGCATATGTATGTAAATGAATTATTCTCCAGTACATGAGGAGTCAGAATGACTAATGTCAACAAGGGTAGAGTGACAACCTTGGCACTAATGTGGACTTTGAATGTTCCATCATGAGATTTTCAATGAAATGGATAGCTGAAGAATTATGGGTTGGAGTAGTTTGAAGCATGTCCATTAAAGTATGAAGATTGGCTATCTTAATATAAAGCTGAGCACTGATTGTGTATATATGTGTGGAGATAGTAATCTGGACCATCTGATGGTTGTTGGTTTAGTATGAAATATGTATATTGGTGATTGATTATCTTTTTGACATGTGTGTGATCACGTTGGTCAACAATATGAGATGACATGGAGAGTTGAGGGTCGTGTGAAAGTCTGAGTTCAAATCCCTTATATAAATATCATGGTAGTTTTTTATATTGTAGAGGTTTAGAACCCAATTAAAATAAAATTAGTCTGACCTTACAAGCTTTTACCCACACACTAAAGTAGATATATGTATAAAATAAAAGAGAAATAAATAAATATCAAAGTTAATTCTTGTTGTATAAAAGTTTAAATGGAATCTAGCCGTTAAGTAGTGTATTAATTGATGTACTTTAATGTCTTTATTATGCTTATTAAAACTGACCTTAAAATTGATAAAATTCTATAATTAATATGTTTTAAAAGGAAATTGGATGGAGAATTCATGCAGTTCATTTATAATCATAAAGTCTTTTAAAGGTCCAAGTTATGAGTAAAAGTATCTAAGTCTGAATTAATTTTTTTTGTAATGTTCCAAGTCTATTTCTTTCTTTCATTTCTCTTATATTGGTAAAGTACATATGTTTTTTTTTTCTTTTAAAAAAAGATAAACAATAATTTATTTCTTGTACTTTGTTGAAAAGAAAAGGATAATACATTCGATTAAATAATTTAATAAGAATTTATTGTTTATTTAATATTAATTAAGAATTTATGACTTTATTGAGTAATTCTGTACATAAAAATAAAACAGAAAGTTAAATCTGGGAAAATTACTAATAAAGATGAGTGTAATTAGAAAAAAAAAAATAAAGACAAGAAAAAAAATAATTTCTTGTATTATATTTGATGAATTTGGTAAAGATAAAATGTTAATTTGGGTATTTAAAAAAAGTGTAATTAATTAAAGCTAATTAATTAACTATAAAGAAAGCTATCCAATTTATGGAACCACAGATAGTGTTGATATATAAATAAGATGACAGATACCAGTGAGAGATTTTGTTTTTCTTGTTAAATAGAGCAGTAACATTGATATAGAAAAGATGAGTTTGAAAGGACTTGTAGCTCATCTCAACAAGTTAAGAAACTTTGTTAATGGCATTCTAGAGTGAATCTGGTCAGAATAATATTTCTGAATTATTAAGAAGCTGTTCACTTACAAATTATTGATTAAGTAACATGACAGAGAAAATTATAGTTGAAATTTTACTTTGCTGGAGTAAAACCTTTAATTGCTATGCTGGTCAATTAAATATGGAACTGTGTAGCCTCCTGCTAATGCCAATGTTAGAGATATGTTATTTATGTCTGCACCTTCAGCTGATGAAATAAAAACAAGCAATGCCTGTCATCTTTCACCTGATTTTGAAAATGTATTCGTACCATTATTCCCATGTTTTTAATGAAGAAGAAAGCAAGAAATCATAATAGATGAAACACTGAACTCTATTAACAGTGACTATCCTGCAAATCAGTTATCTAAAAAAAGGGATTGAACTTATTGTAGTAAATTAAAATCAGTATTCTGAAAGACTGCATAAGATCTATTTTAATTATAGTGAAAGGCTGTCAAACAAAAATTAAAAATGATTGTAATATTTCCCTGTTTAATATTTATAAGCTAATCTTAAATCGATTTAAAAATTTCTCCGTTTCATATTTAAAAATAGTACAAATATATTTTAGATTTTTCTCCATTATAGATTTAATCTTTATGATAACATATATGTATATGTATTTATTGATTTTTTTTTTTGCCAATCTTTTTTTTATTATTGTTGTTGTTGTTATTATTATTATTATTATTATCATTATTATTATTATTATTATTATTATTATTATTATTATTATTATTATTATTATTATTATTATTATTATTATTATTATTATTATTATTATTATTATTATTATTATTATTATTATCATCATCATCATCATCATCATCTTTCAAAAGGACTTTATTGAATATAACAAGAAAAAGGTTACATTTATAACTATTTTACCACATGCAGATGAATTGAAGTTAGTATTAATAAGTTGAAAATTGTAATTGGGGGAGAAAGGATATGCATGTGATTTACAAATTTGGGTTTATATATATATTTTTAAAAAAATATATACATCCAATTAGTTTTGTGCACTCATAAGGCTCTTAGTTCTGTTTTTTATTAGTCTTTTTTTCCTCTATAATTTTGAGTGCTGTTGTAATATAGACCAAGTGGCTGTGTACATCATTTGGGATACAATTTTTTCATCCCTTAAGCGAAGCTGTTCCATTTTGTTCCAGAATGTATTTGGATGTCTTCTTGGATTATTGTTGTACATGAAGGAGCATCTTGTACACCATAGTGAAAATAATATAAAAGCACTTGCTCGAATATGTGGGTAGCTACCCTTAACAAATGATTGTAAAAATGTTTGAATGTCACAATTTCTTTGTTTGTACAATGATGGTATGGATGGATGAATATTTTCAAATACAGGACAGGTAAAAAGAAAATGTTCTTGTGTCTCAGCTTCTCTATGACATAACCAGCATATATCTTCTGTATTTATGTAATGCCTTCTATATCTATAAAAGTGTAATGTGGCAATGCTTCAAGATTTAATTTGAGGAGAAAATCATAATATTTGGGTTCTAATGACCAGAATTTAAATTTTCGGGTTAGTTGTCTATTGTTAATGTTTAAAATTGGTCTTTTATCATTTAGGGGAGAGCAAATTATCTGGTATACATCCCAATATTTAAATTTATCTTGAGGTGGTGAAAAAATAATGTTTGGAATGTTAAGAATTAGTGTAAGCAAGGTTTTCCAATATCTACTGGTTGGTGGTGGTTTATCTGTTGGGGTAATCTTGAAGAACACTTTCATGTATGGAAATAAATAAGCACATGCAGAAATGAGATTTAATGTCTTTTGAATGTTAAAAATATGTATTGAATGTAGTCCTAAACCATTTTGTATTAGAAGAGCTTGAATACGTTTTAGTGAAACTGAAACAATCTTTTTTCCCCCAGCAACTTTATACATAATGAGTTTATTTTATTAGTAAAAGATTTAGTGTATAGTATTATTGAAGAATAGTATGTGATTCAAGTCATAATTAATAGATTAAACAGGGATATTTTTGAATACAATGAAAGGTAAGATTTTGAAAGTGATTCAATTATATTTTCTATTTTATTTTTAATTTTGTCTTGTATTTGTCGATGCATTTCTAGGTTGCTCAAATAGAAGGGGAATCCCACAAAAGAGCTGGGTTTTCCTTTAAAATGTTGTGTGTGAAATTGTCTTGTATATATTGACCACGCAGAAGATTTATCCATGTTAAACTCCAGCTTGTATTTATTAGTGTATGAATTAAGAATTTTCAATAGAGTTGGGATCTGTTTTTTAGAAGTTAAAAAAATTGAGACATCATCCATGTAGGCAATACAGGAGATATTTGCTTTCAGACCAGGTATGTATATGCCTGATAATTCTTTTTCTATCATATTCAGTAAGGGATTGATATAGAGAGTAAAAAAAGAGCACTTAGTAGTGAACCTTGTGGAATTGAACAGTAAGTACAAAAAAGTGGGAATTCTTACCATTAAGTGTAATATGTATTTCTCAACTTAATAGAAGATTGGTGATTAAATATATTAAGGATCTTGGTATTGTTGTGTCTGCTATTGCTTCAACAAGGAGTTCAATCGGAACCATATCAAATGCTGATTTTATATCCAGTTGGATTACAACTGGACTATATTTATTATTATTTCTGACAGAATCAATAACTGTTTTGAATAGAAAAGCTGCTTGCATTGTAGATGAATCTTTCTTAGCAAACTGCATTTTAGATAGTATAGATATTATATAGGGTTCTATTTTGTCTTTAATGATTGACTCCAGCAGTTTGATACCCAGAGGGCTCATTAATGTGGGCCTTAGATTGTTTAGTGTGGTTATTTTTTCATATGTTTTGATAAATGGTACAGTAAAATAGGGTATAATCCATGTATATGATGGACCTTTTTTGTTAGAAAGTTTGCTAGGTTACACAGATACTGAGAAGTAAATTTTTCTAAATGCTTGAATACAAAGCAAGGTATACCATGCATTCCTGGATGACTGGAGTTTGGGGTTGATGCTAATTTTTGAATAAAGTCTTTGGGAGTAAATACTATATCTTCTTCTGGCTCACCAAGAAAAAATGGTGCAGGGCTGAATTTTTTCTCTTGAAGTTTGGATTTGAAATGTGTGTAGAGAGGTAGCAACATGTTGTAGCCAGAAATTATATCTTCTTGTATTTTAATTGCTGTTGGTATGCGAGTTGATGGCTTTTGTCCCAGTGCCCAGCAAATATAGTGTCTGGACCATGTGTGTGTCTGTGTCAAAAAGAGTTTTTTTTTAATTGTCAGGTATTCTCTTCTTCAGAGACTGACTGATAATGCTTCTTCAAGGCAATCACATTTGAACAGTCTTGTTTATTTGTAGTACTGTTTGTGATTCTTTTGTGTGTTTCATCTACAAGAGCTAGAAGCCTTGAAGGAGCTGGGGTAGCCCTTGTTATGACATCAATTGTATATGAAATAATGTTAACAAAGGCAATCCATGTTTGGATTGGATCCATTTCAATGTCTTGAAGTTTGAAGATATATATATATATATATATATTTCTGAGAATAAATATTCTGGGGTTCGACATGGAAGGAGCACTCTAATTGTGTTTCCAATAGATGTTATTGATCTGTGTATAAAATCATTCTTTAGTGAAACAATAATTGCAGAATGATCTGATAATGATGAGTTTTTTATTGTTAGGCTGATCATGTGATGTAACACTGGTGAGTAGAAGACCAGGTCAATTAATGATGAAAACCTGCCATTATTAAATGTTATTGAGTTCTGTGGGAGATAGCCTTTCCCACTCATGAGTGGTATGGCTAATATGTGCAACCATTTTGTGATAAACCTATTGTATGACATGTTGAAATCACCAAGTAAAATTAATGGATGTGATGAGGATGCTATTTTGGAATTTATAATTTGAATGACTTTATTAATTGCTGTGTGATTTGGAGGTAAATAAACAAATGCTACATTCAATGTAACTGTTTTATCATATAAGGTTATAATTAATATGTATGCATCTATATATAATATTTTGAATGAATAGAAGGGGCAGGTTTTCATTACTACTACTCATGTTCCTGCTGAGGGTGAAAATGATGCTTGGGAGAATGCTGAGTATCCTTGATTATTAAGATAGTTAGATGGATTAATCTGAGATTTGTTATAAATTTTTGTTTCAAGTAGCCCTAGCAAATGAGGTTGTATAAAGTCAAGCCATTTTATTAATTGATAGTTTTTTTCTGGTGAGTTTAATCCATGGATGTTTAATGACGCTATTTTCATTTTCATTACAGTTTCACTCAATAATGACAGAACACACCTGTTGCAGTAATTAGATTGTAATTTTATATAGTTTAAATAACTTGCACAAATTATGACAAAGAATTTTTATGTCTGGAGGTTTTACTTCCTCCCTCCTGTGATAATTTTTGCACATTTGCTTTTTTATTGGTGCTAAAGTCTTCATCTGAAGTGTATTCAAACTTGGTATCCATTGAACTCATATTTGCTTTTCTTATTTTTTTTTTATGATCTAATGTCTGGGGCATATCATCTTCACTGAGATCAATAAGCACTACTGCATTTTTCTGTTTCGTTTGCTTTGTGGTCTGCCTGGTTTTCAGCTGGCTGTGACATTTATTTTTGGGTCTGTAGGTGGCAGGCAAGGCACTAGATAGTCTATAATATCTTGCGAAATTTTGTTAAGGGGTGTTTTTGATTGTTTGTGATTTTGGCAATCACTTTTTAATATTTCTTGTTGAGATGACCTATTTTCTTGTAACACTGGTTTATCCTCGTCATTCCGTGATTGATTTTTGGGTAAAATTGATTCACTTTTGTCACTTACTGATTGCTCTCTGGTGATATTTAGACCATCTGTTACATTGTCATTAATTGGATTATTTTGATAGCATATTGTAGTTGATTCACTTATCGGTTGAGGAGTGTATTCTGTGTTATTTACTGGCACATTTCCACATTGATGACTTGAGATTGCTCTCATATCACAATGTTTACATTTAAGTTTTGGGCATGCATTTATAATATGCCCTTGTTGTTTGCAGTGAAAACATTGCAGTTTAAGTCCATGAATTATTAAGAGTAGTGTCGCTTCGTGATCGGTTATGAGAGTGGGAATATCATTTGGATTTATGTTTTGATTTAATTTAACTTTAAAATAATAACTGTTTCCATAGATTGGTATCGAAGTTCCTTTTAAATATATAGATTGAAAGGCAACTACAGCTCCGAATGGTTGCATTAATTTATTGAAGTCATTTATTGTACAGTTAGAGTATGTATTTTTGATTGTGCCGGTAATTCTCTATATTGGTTAACTTTTACTAAAGCATATTTCCCTAATGTTTTAATTGTTTTATCAAATTTGTTTTTTTGTTCTTTGCTATAGAATTCAATAGCAAGATAGCAAGGATTTGGATGATCTGCAATGCACAATATAGAATTCCATAAATTATTTGTGCTTAATTCTTCGTATAGCAAATCCTTAGAAAATCTATACAGTGAAAAATTTATATCTGTAATTGCAAGGATAACAGACCGGGTCAGTAAAGAAACATTTAAATCACATAAACAAATCACATGGGATGGTCGTATTAAAGTGTTCAGAAATATTTATTAGACTTTCATTAGTCCAGATCTCTTCTTCCATAGTATTAACTGGTAATGGATCAGATTCTGAAATCATATCCAGTTTCATTAGATCATTCATTGTTGAACAACGAAATCTTGAAACTGGAGTTTGATTTTTTTCCATGTTCTGAGGGAAATCTCCTTTTTTAGTGGATGTTTTGGTTGCATCAGCATAAGTAAGGCTGGCTGTGTTTGAAGAGATCTCCATATTGGTGTAAAAAGAAATAACCACTTGCACACAAATTCCTCGTAGGAGTTTTCTTAAGTTTAAAAAACTATATATACTGAATATTGGGTTGCTTAGAGTCAATGCGGTTTATTTTAAATAAAAAAATTTTAAGTTTTATTATTACTAAAAATATATAATGTATCCTACCGATATCTACGATCACCAAATCAGCTGGCGCATGCGCACTCCTCATATTATTATTATTATTATTATTATTATTATTATGATGGATCTCATCTGATCCTTTATGTCGGCCATGGGATGGCGCGATTTCTAACCAAAAACACATTAATATAACATTCTCGGGCTAGCGATTCTCTATTAGTATTGACTTTTTTTTTTGTTTACAAAGTTTACTTTCTTTCGTTTCTGAATTATTTTTCCCAAATAATATTTTTGACGATTGGATAATAATAGTTGTTTTTTTTTAATTTTTATTGACAAGAGGGTCTTTTTTGGTGTGTGTTCAAATAGTAATTTGTGTTTTTTTAAATAGTATTACTGTTTTTGTAAAATTGGATTGATAAAATTCAAGAAAGAATGGGTTTTTTGATGGATCTTTAAATAATAATTGACGTTACTTTGATAGGTTTACATTTGATTGCTGACAACAATTAGTGGGAGGGATGTTTTTGTGTACGATTAAATAATAATTTATGTTACTTTTATAGGTTTACATTTGATTGCTGACAACAATTCTTGGGAGAAGTGTTTTTTTTTCATGTGTGTGTATATATGTTTAAATAAAAATTAAAGTTACTTTTATCGGTTTACATTTGATTGACAACCAATTTGACTTCCTTTCGTTTATAAATTATGGTTTTGGTTCTACAAATAAATATTTTTGACAATGAGACAATAATAGTTGTTGTTTGTTTAATTTTTATTGACAAGAGGGTGTTTTTTGGTATAGGTTCAAATAGTAATTTGGGTTACATTTAAATAATAAGTTACGGTCTTACTTTGATTGGTTTACATTTGATTGCCGACACTAATTATTGGGAGGGGTGTTTTTTTGTGTGTATGATTGTAGACAACAATTATTGGGAGAAGGGGTGTAACCATTTAAAGAATAGTTGGTTCTAGTAAACTATTAACTGTGCAGCCTTTGGTGGCGCTGTTTCTAGTTAAAAACAGAGCGTTATAACATTACCGGGCCGCTAGATTTTTTTTATCTAATAGATCGTATTTTGACATACGGCTGTAATTTTTTTTTTTAATATTTAATATATTGTTGTTGTTTGTTTTGGACATAATTTTTTTTTTTAATATATTGTTGTTGTTTGTTTTGGACATAATTATTTTTTTGGTTTTCATTTGATAAATTTCAAACTATAAAGGAGACTTTGACCTTTTTTTTTTGGATCTCAAAAGTACATAATTTTTGACATACGCCTTTATTTGGGGGGGGGGGGATTTCCATTCTAAATCTACTGTTTCTTTTTTACAGACGTCTTTTAATTTTTTTGTTTTGGATTCGATACATTTCAAAGTAATAAGGGACAGTTTTAACTTTTTTTTGGAATATCTCAAATATACACAATTTGCTTTACATACGACTTTCTTTTTTTGTTGTTGTTGTTATTTAAAATTAGAATCGACACTTTCTTTTTGAATTATGTTAAAAATGAGGGGGTTTGCTGTTGATTGATTTAGCAACAAAAAATTCAAACCTGTCCGACAAACTCCGCCTCAGATGTCCGTATTTGCTTATAAACGAAAAGAATTGTTTGGTATTTTATCTTACATTTATAAATACGGGGTTTTTTTTTTGGTCGGCGTGTTTTGATTTTTTTGTTTTTTTTTTTAATAATAACAAATAAAACGGGGTTTTGATTTTTTTGTTTTTTTTAATAATAATAAATAAAACGGGACTTCTTTTTTCTCTTAGATTTATAAATACGGGGGTTTTTTTTTGTGTCGGCGGGTTTTGATTTTTTTTGCTTTTTTTAATAATAACAAATAAAACGTCCAAAACAAAAACCAAAAAGTCAATCGCGGTATTGTTTTTTTAACACAAAAAATATGTATGTTAACCGGTTTTGTTACATTCTGTAGGATTTATTTATTTATCTTTTTTAAGAGTCGTACAAGTTTGTTAAAGATTTTTTGTTTTCATAACAAATAAAACGTCCGGTATTTTTATTCTTTTTTAACAACAAAAATTAAGCTCGGGTTCATTTTTAAAATCTACTTAACGTGCTGTTTATTGATTTAAAACAACAACAACAAAAAACCTCTTTTTGCTTCTAAACGGAACGAATAGGTATGTCAAAAGAAGAAGTATTTTTTGTTTTTTTTTTTAAAAAAAATCAATCAATCAAGAGATGTCCAACAAACTACGCCGCCCCTTTTTAACACTGTCATTCTGGGTGTTAATTACATGATTTACAGATAAAAATAATCGCAAACAAAACACAAATTCTTTCCAGAAAATAAATTTATTAACCACATATGACTGAACTAAATCAACTGTAATGAATGGCAGGATGTTTTGGGCTTGCAAAAATGCAACTGCCTCACTTTCTCTGTTTGGGACGTCCCACAAATATAATAACGTGGTAGACATTTTGTTCTTCTTTTTCAACTCTCGTCCGAGTCATGACAGAAACGGTATTTTTCCACAAACAACTCCAATCGTCTGCCAGAGAGCTTGAGAAATTGTATTTTGTCTTTTTTGACCCCCAAAAAAGCCAAAATTAGCCAAAAAAAATTTTTTTGACAAATATCAATAATACGCTGAAAATTACTAGTACGCAAAAATCTTTCAGTTGGGAAATACAGAAAATCATAAACATCAACAAATAAACACTTGAAAAAGATGACAATGCTCACACTCTCATCTTAAATTCTAGCGACAATACAAATTCTGTCAATATGCATAGGAATTCAACCCGCAATGAAATCAACGGCAAACTATACGATCATAGTATTGTTAGTAGACGTAGTGTTATTGAACGCGGAAGTAATTGGCCATGTATTATAACCACTACATATGATCTACTCATATATTAATAATCACTCGTATATTAGCCGTAGGTTCGGCCATGAAAGCGGTATAATTCTGTTTTATACACAGAAACAGCACCACCAAAGGCTGCACAGTTAATAGTTTACTAGAACTGAATAGTTTACGTTACTTTTAGTGGTGGTGTACATTTGATTGCTGACAATAATTAGTGAGAGGGGTGGGTATTTTTGGGTGATGATTAAATACTAATTTACCTTCCTTTTATTTTACATTTGATTGCCGACAACAATTATTGGGAGAAAGGGTTGTTTTTTTTGTGTATGTTTAAATAAAAATTGAAGTTACTTTTATCGGCTACATTTGATTGACAACCGATTTGACTTTCTTTTTTTTTTTTTTATTTATAAATTATGGTTTTGGTTTCCCTAAAAATCTAATATTTTTGACAATGGGACAATAATAGTTGTTGTTTCTTTCATTTTTATTGACAAGAGCAGGTCTTTTTTGGTGTATGTTCAAATAGTAATTTGGGTTATGTTTAAAAAATAATTGCTTTACCTTACTTTTAGTGATTTACATTTGATTGCCGACAACAATTAGTGGGAGGGGTGTTTTTGTGTATGATTAAAGAATAATTGTATGTTACTTTTTTTTTTACATTTGATTGCTGACAACAATTATTGGGAGAAAGGGTTTTGCATTTTATTTTTGTTTGTGTGTATGTTTAAATCGAAATTTAAGTTACTTTTATTGGTTACCATTTGATTGACAACCGATGTGACTTTCTTTTTTTTCATTTATAAATTATTTGGGTTTTCCCAAATAATATTCGGTTTGACAATGGGACAATAATAGTTGTTTCTTTAATTTTATTGACAAGAGTGGGTCTTTTTTGGTGTATGTTCAAATAGTAATTTGGTTTATGTTTAACTAATAATTTACGGTCTTACTTTAATTGGTTTACATTTGATTGTTGACAATAATTAGTGGTTTTTTTTTCTATACGATTAAAGAATAATTGACGTTCCTTTTATTTGACCATTTGATTGCCGATGACAACAATTATTGGGAGAAGAAGGTTTTTTTGGGCTATGTTTAAATAAAAATTTGAGTTACTTTTTTTATTTTACATTTGATTGTCGATGACAACAATTATTGGGAGAAGAAGGGATGTATGTTTAAATAAAAATTGAAGTTACTTCTTTTATTTTTGACATTTGGCGAAGGCCATTTGGAATCCCTCAAACAAGCTTGCCTTTACGAAGTGAACATTTCTGTCAGCAACAACAAGACTTACAAATGAAAGTCAAAGATGTTTTTGGACCTCAAATCTGCATATATTTGCCACACAATCCAATCTTTTCTTTCAGCAGCAGGATAATTTTTTTGTCTGCTGTAAAAATATTCCAGCACCAGCTTCCGTGTCTGGAAATTCCCATCTTTTCAAGTTTTCAGCAATCGAATTAGCCATCTTTTTTGGTCTCGGAAAATTTCTCACTAACATGTGACTCAAAGCGTGATCGATAAAAATTTTATGCTACCCCACGCTAATCGAGAATTTAAGAGGCTTACAGCTTTACGAGGAACAATCAGGACCCTGTTAAAATTGTTAAAAGGTAACAGTACATCAATTCATCTTAAAAAAAAAGGCCCCAATGAAAATTTAAATAATTTTGACATGATCAAATTAACACACCCTCATACGATATTGTTACATAAAATACATAACACAGCATTACGATATAGTGCGTGACACAAACAACTATGGCATTTTCCTCTGCTTTTAGCATCAGAAAAGGCCACACCATTAGCCGCTAAGCCGAGTTAACACTCTTTCTAGATTTTACCGTAGAAAGAAGACTTAACTCCGAGTTAACAATCTTTCTAGGATTTATTTTAGAAAGAATGCTTAAAGGCTTGGGTGCGGCCATGGAAACAGCATATTTCTAGAAATTTAGCTAGAAATAGCGCCATCCCATGGCTGATATGAAGGATCAGATGACTACTACTACTACTACTACTACTACTACTACTACTACTACTACTGCTACTGCTACTGCTGCTGCTGCTGCTACTGCTACTGCTACTGCTACTACTACTACTACTACTATTATTATTATTATTATATTTATGAATTGGTATTTATTTAATCACAATAATTATGCTAGGTGTAGTATTAATTTAATCACAATAATCTTGCTAAGTGGGATCTGTTCAGAAAATCAATTATCTAAAAAAAAAAAGAGACCAAACCTATTTGTAATTGGTTAAAATCAGAATTCTGAAAGTCTGGGTAAAATCTATTTTATTCATAGTGAAAGATTTAAACAGAAATTAAAATTGATTGTAATATTTTTGTGCTTAATATTTAAAAGCTAATCTTAAATTGATTTTAAATTTTCTTTTCTTCATATTTAAAGTAGTATCAAATATATTTTAGATTTTTCTTTGTTTTAAATTTAATCTTTATGGTAACATATATATTCATATGTATTTATTGATTTGTTTTTCTTTTTGCCAATTTTTGTTATTATTAGCTTTATGAATCAAAGCTATTTAAAATATAATAATTGTTGTAGTGGGATCTGTATTTCATATAAGCATACCAGAGCTTGTGAGTTAAATTAACTTCAGTTAAATGACTTTTCTCTGATATGAATATATCATCATCTGAATATATATATTGTACCAGGTTCGAACTGTTGATGATCCAACATGCCCTACTTGCTAGGTTTAGCTGGATTTAAACCTTATTTATAATAAATTTATAATCTTATGTTATAAATATTATGTGAACGAAGCAGCTCATCTGAGCAGAGTGGAGAATACTATTGATGGCAGGGCCATCAACCATATCCACAGTCAGATCAAGCTATGCAATGCATAACACGGACACATTTCCAGACTGTGGCCTGCCTCAACTGCTAGATTCAAACCCCTTCTCACTGATGAAGGCTACAAGCCAGAAACTAGTCTGGGGATATTGGATGAGTAGGCACTAGATGGGCATTTTATGCACAAGCCTTTTGGCATCCATTGATTACTCTCACTTGCTGTGTGTGGCAATACATATAGTGAGTTTTGCCTGTATTAATTATAAGTCTAATTGTCCATTTATTCTTTCTCACTTCAAACTTAGTTAAGCATAACTTGTTATACACACATTCTGAGATGAATTTGCCATGTTTTCTGTGCTATTAAAATAATGTGGCTAACATCTAAGAAGATAAGAAGAAATTTGAATCTAATCTACAAATGTTTCTCATTTTAGAGATTGTGCTCTAATATATAGTATGACATATATATTATAAATAAATAAATAACTTCTATAATGCTAAGGGATAGATTCTCTCTATAATTGGTCATGTTTGATAGGAATATGACTGGATACCTAGTCTGATCAACCTTAATTAGGATATTCAATCCAAAGATAGTCAACATGATTATTCCCACCACCCATTAATCTCAAGATTTAAATCCTCAAACATTCTAATATAGGAATATATAGATCTAAAATGGGCAGTAAAAACCTAAGCCCATTTTAATATAGTAAGATGGATTTGAATATTGAGATTCAATGAAAACTTTAATCTGCTGGTACTGTATTTAATAAGTTAAATGATATACCTACTCAAATAAACAAATTATAAATGTCAATTTTAGTTATTGTATGGAAGTGAGACATAGTCTCTCAATGTAACATAAAGGCTTTGAAAAAAATTCATTTGAAAATATCCTGTTATATTCTAAAAATATAATTGCAAGCTTATAAGATTAAATAATATGTTTTTCAGCTGTCTGAGTGTGATGCTAATGATTCTGTTATAGTATGGAAACATTTGAATTGGATTGGGCATTAAAAGTGAAACTTTTAGGCCTCCTAAAAATATTTCATAATAAATTTGTACATGATTTCATTTATATTGTACAGATTATCTCAGCATCTTAAAAAGAGACATTATTAATTGTTCACAGAAAATATAAGAGTAAATGAACATTGAGTTATGATTAAATAAGATACTGAACTTTTTCAGAATAATAAAAAATTTGCAAGTTTTATTTTAGAGTTTTAAATCCCAGTCTTATGGCTATGTGTTAATCATAATATTTAAACTATTGATAATAATTGAAAGTTTGCTAGTCTTTCACATGCACGATTGTCTCTCAGACAGCCAATCAGATTTTAAACAGCTGTCTTAAGAATGATCAGGCTTCAACAACATGACAGAGATTTTGATAACAAAAGGATGATACCAACCTTTTCTCAACTTAACTTTATATATATATAAGCCAGTCTTAAGCATCTTGTCCTGAAAGTTTGAATATATAAACATATACACTTATCATTCATTGTGTTATTAATTTAAGATATTACAGCTGTTTAAAATCTAATTGGTTGTCTGAGAGACATGAGAGATAATCACACATGTGAAAGACTAGCAAACTTTCAATTATTACCAATTTATTAACAACATGTGATTTAAACAAATACTATTGATAATATAAAGGTGGGAGGAGATATGTGGAATTTAATATCTAAGACAATGAAAAGAATAGACTGAAGAAATGGATGAACTTGTGATGTTATTGATTGATTGATATGAAATTCTATACCTATTAAGTGTTAGTTAAGTTAGATTTCAGTTCTGTAGAGGTATTTTTGTCAATAAATAGTATTTAATTTGTGATTATTACTATAAAAGATATATTTTTAAAAAATTTGTTTAATGCAGTATTCATTATAGCAAACAATCAAATTTATATATTTTGGATTGCCAACTATGGAAGTCATAAACTAAAACAAATACATAGTGAATTTTATAAGATGTGACTAATTATAGCACACATATTCAACCTCATGAATGCTAAACATTCTACATATCAATTGCAAATAACACATAAAAACAAATCTTAAAAAATTTACTACAATTTAATTCACAAGTGCCAAATTTCTATATCCTCTTTAGATAAATACTTTAACAATTATTACTAATCATTAGACCAGATATAAACTTTAAATTTAATTAAAGATTAATATATATTTTTATTAAATAGAGTACAATGTATCAATAATCCAATTCCAATCCTTTATCGTATGGTTAAGATCTTAGATTTACTCAAAACTTTAATTTCACCACACATGTTATTCATACAATGTGATTTACCCTTTTCAAATATCTTTATTCATGTGTTTAAGGTTATGTGTGACAAAGTTGAAATTTTGAGTATATTTAACAATATTTTATGTATTTGAATTTTAGTAGATAATTTCTGAATAGTTTTAAAATATTAAAACTTAACAATATTTCAAGGTATTGAATTTGATTTAAAGTAATTCATCAGAGTTAGAGAAGACATGCTAACTGAACAAGGAGGATAAAAAGTAATGATAAATAAAGGTGACTAAAACATAAAAAAATCACACAAATATATTAAAATAAAAATTATTATTTAGATGTTAATATAGTTGTAGAATCTTCTTCAAGTATGCTAATTGTTGTCGTTATTATTATAGCATTGATCTGTCTGCATTAATGAGTACGATGAAATGGTTGATCTTTTCACTATATGAAAATGTTTTATAAAAAAATATAATCAAAAGCAAAAATTACAATTACCCTTTTAATCTAACCTCTTTAAAATTTTATATTGGATGAAATAATTAACAACTAAATCACATGACAGGTGATTTGCTTATTTTCCATTACCAATGTCTATGGTATCAAGAATTGACTATTTTTACTACCCCAAAATTTCAACACAACCAATCCATCCAAAATGCTAATGTAATAATAAGCATAAAAACAGCATTCATATATATATATTGTGCAGACAGATTTTAAAAAATCTAAAACAATTTCACACATCACCTATATTTATAACTATACACAAATCTAAAAACTAAAAAAACTATTAACAGAATGAATTTAATTCTTGGATTTTTTGCTGATATTTTACCATACTTTCCCATTCTTGAACCGTATATAGTTATACGCGCGCGTGTGTATGTATACGTGAAAATTTCTTTTTGTAATATTTTTTTTTGCCCTGACTGTTTGTGCTGTACTTATTAATGAACGCTAATTGGTTTTGATGAAATAATATATTTGCTAGACTGTTTACTTTAAAAATAGACAGAAAGATTCATTTCTTGGATATGATTTAAAATTCTCAAGGACGTCACTTCTAGTTAAGAAACCACTAATTCTACTATGTTATTTATTATTATTTGTCATTGCTTGACAAACCCACGCATTTCTATTTTAATCATTATTCTACCAAACCATCATAATCTCTGGCCAATCCGAGAATACTTTTCTTGACACACCTTCAACAAGTACATTTAGAAAGTCGATCAAATTATTTTTGAATGATTAACTTTTGTAAAAGTTTTTACAATTTTATATCAATGGAATCTAAAAAAGATGATGTTTATAATAGATTAGAAAAGGAATCTTGCCTACACTTATGGAAAATACCAACAGTCTCTCTCTCTATAATAATACCAGCGTACAACGAAGAAGAAAGATGTGAGTACACATTATTTAAAGTTTTTTAGAATTTAAAAATACAAGTTTATATTGTCAAATTAAAGGAATTTATCAACTAAAATAAATATTGATATGTGTATAAGAATATAACAACATAGAGATATCAGTAATAAGAAAATTAACATACAAATATTTATAAAAGTGTGCGTGCATATATATGAACTTTACCAATATTACTAAATAATAATGCACTTTTCATAAAAATAATTTTGCCTTCCTATATAGGTTATTAACCATTACTTGTCGGTAGCAACACAAATGATTTGTGCAGACTTTTTATATTTCTCTTGTTCATAGTTTTAGTTAAGATATTTTATTTATCTCCAATAATACAGGTCGACTGTATATGCGTATAGTATGGACACAAGTTTTCACTATAGACTTCACACGCCTACAGACACAGTAAATTATGACAAAATAATAGTTATAAATATTAATGGATTATAGCTAAAACTATTGTTCAAAGTAAAATGTGTGCTTTTACTATATATAAAATATCCCTTTAACTCATAATTGATTTTAAAAATATTACTTGTGAATTATCTACGTTTTCTTCAATTACATGGGAAGATTTTAAATGTGCTAGACTGCATTCATTTTGCATATTCAAATATGTAACTGAATTTTATTTATACAGGAAAACAACAGTTAATTGCCAATTTCACAATGCATTTAAAATGAATAAACTAATTATAATCAACTGATATGATGACAAGATACAGTATATAAAAAATGATAATAGGTGACACTAGTAAAAAAAAAAAGAGGAGTAAAGGAAGGACTACAAGTACATGGATAGCAATAATAAAAATGATAAAATATCTAATTATAATGAAAGTAGTTCTATTAAAGTTAATCTTCTATTAAACCTAATATAATTGTATATATTAAAAATGATATTTAATATTTATATATTAAAAATATTTATAATTTATAAAATAATTTCGCTTACTGATTATACCACACACTAGGTAATTTTGAATTATAAACTATTAAATTTTTTTTTTTAATTTTTATTACAAGCTTAATTATCTTGCTGCACTTTACTAAAATGTAATGAACAACATTGACTGTAAAACAATATAAGTGCATATATATTGCAATCTTTAACACTGGTATGGAGAATGTGTGTGTGTGTTGCACTTTAGTTTTAAAAGTATCTTTTCCTGCTATAATATAAGTTAGTTAAAACTACTTTGTTAGAGCACAAATATATTAAATGCCCTTGATTCAATGTTAGTCATCCAGAATGTAAGCAAAGAAAAATTATCATTATTTTATAAATTATAAAGTTATTAAACAACGACATTATGAATACTATAAATATTCTTATTCTTCTCCTTTACTTTCTTTGCATTTCTTCATATATTCATATATATTGTTTATAATAACTCCTTTCATATACACTTCAATGCAAAAAAAAAAAAATTAAATAAAACTTCTTTATTTTTCTGACAGTTTCGACTGTCCAGCAGTCTTCATCAGAAGGTAGAAGATTTTGAAAAAAAATATCAGTTATTTAAATAGTAAAGGAAATTGAGAATGCTCTGATGAAGACTGCTGGACTGTTGAAATTGTCAGGAAAATAAAGAAGTTTTATTAAAAAAAATAATTTTTTTTTGCATTAAAGTGTATATGAGAGGAGTTATTATAAACAATATATATGATTACTGTAAATACCAACACAAACTTTTGCATTTAAATAGAGAGCATAGACATGTCTATATTAATTAAACATTGATTAAAAGCAGCAAATGTCATGGAATTCATTTTAATTTAAAAAAAAAGAGCAATAAGTTTTTTAATAATCAGTAAAGTCTCAGAAGATCATATGATATTCAAGCAGTGCAGATTATGCTTCAAACTAGCTTGCCTAGGCTTTGATTGTGACATCTCCTGCTGTGCTAAACTGGAGTGTTTAGTAAGTGTTTATAGAATAGAATTTTCAACATTAATCTAATTATTAAAATCTTGACTGGCATCCATATTAGTTGATTTATAGTTAGTCACTAAAAATGCAATAATAGAATTTTAATGATTCTTAAAAACAGAATAATGTATGACATGTTATAAAATTATATATCTAGAATCATTTAATCAGATTTTTTCTTATAATATTTTTGCATTATAGTATTACCAGCACAACACAATTCTTATGATAGTATTTAAGATTATTCACACACTATGGTATTTTTATATAATTAAAAAGTTGTTAAAGATTAAGACTGTTTTAATTGTTTTTAGTGAAATTTATCTTACAATGGGGGGCGGGAGTGAACATTTTTTATTTTTAGACAGAAAGAGAGAGAGGGAGAGAGAGAGAGATGGGGGGAGGGAAAGAAAAAGAGATATATTTACAAAACAAAATAAGATTGCATGGTGCTAGATTTTTCTCTAAGATCTACTTTTAGAATTCCTAGATTTAGCAGTGAAAGGTTATATCTTTCTCCATTTGATCAGTATTTATGTTTCAATATTATATTCAAAAAGTTCAATGAAAGAAAGTTTTTAATTTTTATTGGATCCTGTCATTGTAACAATACAATTGAAAGTCTGAATTTGTCTGCCAATACTAACATACATGTTGGAAAAAAGTAGTTAACTTTGGTTCTTTGTTATTGAATTAGTGTGCAACCTATGAATATATATCACTGTAAAGAAATTTGAATGAATGTATGTTCAGGAGATAGAATGTACAAAATAAATATATTAGAATAATATGCTTAAAAATCAGAATTAACGGGGCATTAAAGAAAATTCTATTTTAAGAATATTGTTAGAAAATTTAATGTTCTTTCTTTAAAAGTTAACTGGTACTCATTTTATGTTTTAATAGCTGTTTGATATCAAAGTTTTCCAATTTGGATTTTCAAGTTAATCATGTTACTGAAGATGAAATTCTTTTAATATTTGAATTGTGGAAATACTCTTCTAGAATATATATATATAAATCCTTACTGGTTCTTGGAGCATAGTTGTTTGGAAAATGTTTGTGGCTGTATCTGCTTAGCTTACTAATAAAATGAAGGTGGGCCTCATAAGTAATAAAAAGATTTAAAAGTAGAAGTTCAACTATTGACAAAAAATAAAAATTAAAAATGATTGATCAATTAAAATTCCAAAAAAAGATAGTTATTTCCTGTCATCATTTTAGATATTGCTTTACTGAAAATAAAAATTTAGACATGAAAAATGGTATTATAATTATAAAAAGTTAGTTCACAGTAAGGGTTTACATAATAACTAATATTTTAAACAGATGCAGTCAATATTTTAATCATTTAAGCAATTATATGGTGGCATTTAGATTTAGACAGATATTCAACCTGATGATGTTAAAACAGCAGTTTAAAAATGAAAAAGGTTGTAGATTCTGAGGGAGTAAATGGAGAAGCTTTAAAACATAGTGACAATATGCTAGATTCAGTTACTGGAATTTTTTTTTAGAAACATAGAAGCCTTTGAAATTGTGCCATCTCATCTTAATGATGGTTTTATTATTCAAATTCATAAAAAATAAAGTATATAAAAAGATGTAATTATCATGGATATCATTGTTAAGAATACTTTTTTTAGATTTTTTTTTTTTCCATATGTCATAGCATCTGCCAGGAGGTGAAGATTAAATGTAATTTATACATTCTGAGCAACAACATAGTTAATTATTGTTTTTGTTATTGTTTTAGTTGCATCATGGCTTTTGATTTAGTTAATTGTAAAAATTTATAATAATGATTGAAATTAGCTAGTTATTTACAAAAGTTTATATTATACAGCTTCTACATTTTTATATAAAAAGATACTATTTGCATAGATGTTCTACATAACAGATTCAAGTATTACAAACCAGCTTCAAACAAACTATTTTCACTATTTATTGTAATTTTTGAAACAAATAATTTGTTTTCAAAAGAAATCAACAATTTCTATTTGAAACATTTGAACTATTATCCAAATGACAAAAACATAGCATATTTTCATCAGTTTTAGCTTTGCCACTGATGCCAATTTATTTTCCAAAACAAATAATTTTCAGGATTATGAATAGAAATTGACATTTTCTATTCAAAATAAACCATTATTCTGACTATTATTTAGGAAACAGAAAGTTTGTCTTTTTTTCAAATTTCTGTATTTATGCTGCCATGTAGAGATGAGTGACAATTAGGTACTGTTTGTCAATCATTGATAAAATTCTTTATTTGAATCACATCTTTTGGAAAATATCATGACAGAAAAGAAGCAATTAAAACCTCTTTGCAGCATTTTTCAAAGACTTCATACAACTTTCTATAACTCAATAATGAAATTGGAAAGTTTTTTTTTGTTTATAAATTTACAATACTGTTACATTTTGAGATATAAATGTCAAACTTACTCCACCCACAACTTTGACACCAACCATTCTACATAAATACGGTAATGATTAACACTAATCATTTATTAAAATAGAGATTGTCTCTAGTCTAGTAAACCCCCAAATTAAAGATTAATATTTTGTTTTTTATTGAACACACCCACTGGTGAGTGCTGGTTCAGCATGAAGTGCATCTTGAGAGTCATTTGTGTGGAGATTGTTCAATAAAAATCACACTTTGTTTTCATTAGTCGATATTGTTTCTATATAAAATGACATTTTAATTTTCATTATTTTGCATTGCTTTTGTATAAAATAATGCATTTTCATGAGTTTTTTATTGCTTTTTTTAAAAATAAAATTACACATACAACATTATAAATTATATATATAAAATTACACATTACATAATGTTAAAATTATCTTGTTAGTATTTTGTTTTAAAACATTTCCATTTTATCAATTAAAACATCTTCAGTGTCTCTAGCTGATATGTAATATATTTATGTTATATAGAACATCTATCTATACAAATAATATTAAAAGAAAATATGCTATTACTGGAAGTAAAAAAAGTCTCAAGTTTCTGAAATAAAGCTAATGTTAAACAAAGATTGGTAATAATTCAGCTTTGTTTGCTACTTTTATGACAGTGATTTTTGAACAGAATATAGGCAGTTTCAGAAAACAAGTTTTAATGTTATAATCTGAATTTAATGGAGGGATTTTTAATTTGAACAATTAATAACAAAAAATTTATTTGCCTAGATTTAATGGAGGCTGAAGATTGCAAATTTCTTCCATTGGAAAGTTTAAGAAATGTCTTTTTATTCAACTCCAGTTCTGCTACCTACTTCTAACTTGATATAATCAATAGATACTAGATGTAATACTTATGAAATTCCTATCCAAGGTTATTCTTTTCAGACCTCCAGATTAGTTTCTAGAATAAATAGTTAACTCTTGGGAAGTATTGTGTAAGTAATATTATTTTATAAAGCGCAGTCGATATTGAAATTAAATTGAGAGAGAGCAAATTTCTCAAGCGCTTATGACAACCAACAGCCAATCAAATCTTAAGCACTGGGACAGTGCTTAAGGTTTGATTAGCTATTGTGTAAGCTGGAGTCATAAGATGTTTGTTTTATTTAATAGATGAAATAAAAATCTCAGATACTTTACAAGTCAATGACTTAAAAAAAGACTTTGCCAACTTTTTCTTTTTTTTTTTTAAAGAAAGTAAATCCATTTAAATGTGTCATTGTGTTTAGGAAGTTAAAGATAGAAAAGTGTTTTAAATTACTACAATTTAATTTATAGGTGACACATTTCTTGCATTCATACATTTGACACTATCTTTATTAGATAAATACTTTAGTAATTATAATCATTTATCTAGCGATTAGCATTTCATTTTTAACCCAGATATAAACTTTAAACTTATTTAAATATAAATATATCTTTTTATTAAATACAACACATGGTATCATTAATTTCAACTCAATTTCTCTTTTTTCTCATATGTAATATCTTAGATACATCTAACACAAAAACTTGACCACAATCAACTTGAATACATTAATAAAGATATCTGACAAAGATAAATGATCCAAAATGTATTTCTGACTGAACCAGAAAGTGGTATTACTAGAAATATAATTAATTACATTAATTGCATATAAACTGCAATTTTTTTTCATATTTATTGAATGGTAGCAAAAGATAGATTTTCTATTATTTTTGCACTGAAAAGTTTAAGTCAAGCGTTGGTGGTCTAGTTGCTAGCATAGCTGCTTTCTAAGCAGTAATCCGGGGGTTCACTTCCCGCCTGACGCTTTGACATATAAAAAAAAAATAATAATAAAAGTTTCATTTAAGGATGCTCTTTAATTATTTGAAAATATTATGGAAATTAAAAACATATCATTTAATAAGTTTTCCAGGTTTTCAACTGTGATAATATTAAAATTAGATTGAATGGAAATATTTTTACTGAATTAGGCATTTGGCACGAATGAGAAAAAAAACAATCTCATAAAAAAGTATTTTATGGTGAACTTGAGCATGATTTTTTATAGAAGAAGTAGACCTCATTTACATTATATACAGATTATCTAAAAATATTCTAAAATAGTATACTATTGATTGCTTTCGTTGGATGGATATAATTGAGGCTAGATTACAATGGGAAGATGCAATTACTATATATTAAAATATTCCAGAAAGAAAAGTTTGCTTCAAAAAATGTTAAAAGTAGCATAACAAAATGCCAAATAAATGGATTACATAATCAATATTTGATATACTGATCATATTTGTAATTCATGAATTAGGGAATATGGTTTGGTCTTTTTTGTATTTCTTTCTTCTTTTTCTGCACCTAAATTAAAAATGATAATATTAACATTTAATATTCAATTTTTAAATACTAAACATTGATGTTAAACTTGTTTGAGAAACCAAGAAAATTAACATTAACACCGGAAGTTATTATTTTAGTTATTATATAAATAGATATTAACAAAATATTTTAATAAATGGGAATTTCATTTTTAATTATGGTTACAATCTGCAGATAACAGCTAATAAAAAACTGCACAGGGGTAAACCTCTTTTGACTGTAACTCAGGCACTACAGCAAGTTTATATAGCTTTGAGAAATTGAAGTAAAACAAACCTCCTAATTCTCATTTTGTAATTTTAATTATTTCATGATGAATTATATATTATAAATTAATGACTTTAATGAATATTATATATGGTGAAATATTTTAATAAATTGAGATTCTATTTTTGATCCTCATTAAGATATGCAGCCATGATGTTATTAAAGTAACAATTAGATAAAAATAATTGCAGGGGCTGAAACAATATTACACTACCAGAGCTATAATATAATCAAAAGGTGCAAATCTCTTTTAACTCTGACTCAAGTTCTTAATAAATGACAGCATAGTGTTACAGTACATTTATATAGATTTGAGAAATGGAAGTATAATGAACTTCTTCAAATCAATATACTTCAATTTCTCAAATCTAAATAAACTTGCTATAACACTATGCACTCATTTAAGAATATGAGTCACTTCCAGTCCATGCAGCTGATTTTGATTGGCTGTTATCTTAGTAACTTTGTGACTGCATATTTTAACAAGAATTACAAATGAAATTCCCATTTATTAAAATATTTCATAATTTATAATTAGCCGAGAGGTCATCACATCTGCCTTGCAAGCAAGTAGTTGGTTGCAGACGGTTGTGGGTTCGCATCCTGGCTGATGCTATGACATATGAGAAAAGAAAATACTAATTTATTATACATGACCTGATGTGAAAGAGTTTTAATTTCAAAATTAGAATTAGGATTCATTATATTTTGATTTCTTAAATCTATCTAAACTTGTTATGGCACTATTTATTCATTTAAAAATCTGAATCACATTCAAAAGAGGTTAATTCCTCTTGACTATGTTATAGTGCTGATAGTATACAATTGTCTAAGCCTGTATAGCTAGTTTTGATTTTGGCTGTTACTCATTTAAAACATTAATTTATCATATATATATATAGAGAGAGAGAGAAAGAGAGAGTAATCTAAATAATATTTATATATTGTACATAATATGTAAGAATATATTCTACAAGAATATTCAGACAATTGTCAACTATTACAGTAATAAATCTTAGCAATTTTTGTTTTTTTGCTGTGCCAGATTTTTGATACAGAGTATCTTCATCGAAGCAATACTACAATGAGCATATACATTGGCATATCCACATGTGTATAAACACAAATCAAACTAGTCATGAACTACAATAGATATTAGTATTGTGACGGCCACGTAAAGTCGTCGTCACACGTATATATTTATTAATAAAATTAGATAAATTACCTACTAGAAAGTAATAAAGGTAAATGGATTAGCTACTAAATTTTAAAAAAAGAAGGAAAAGAAAAAAGTTGAAATTGAAATGTCAAAATTACTGTGGATTTTTGTAATAGTAAGAGAAGGGGAGGGGGGGTGCATAAAGAAATGCGTCTCTTTTTCTCTTTTAAAAAACTATTGTGATAAATTAAAATAAAGTGTAAAACATAAATGTGAAAAAATGAATTGTAAACTTTAAATAAAAATTAAATGTAATATGTAATATAAAAACAATATGGCCATAGGTGTTAAAGTCTGTTGGACTAATTAAATTCCTCGGACAAAGAAAATGTATAATAAGGAAAAGCTTATAATTACAGCTAAATTAATTAAACCTACATTCCAGCCACTAATTAAATAAAGAAACATGATGATAAGAATTGGTTGGAAATCTAAATCTTAATTAAAAATTTACAAAACAATGAACAAAAGAAAGACAGTAAGAGAATAGTAAAGATTGGGAGGAAGCAACAACTAAAAGAAAATGAAAGAAGTGCGTGGCTAGTGGCATTAAAGGGACGTGGGTTCGTATTCAATCTGTCTCACCACTGACTCACAATGTAAGAGCTATGCCTGATCTGCTAGAGAGACCGCTGCTTCTGTGACTGACAACTTAAAAATCTACCTAAAGAATCGACAAGAAGGAAAAACTGAAGAAATAACAAAAACTGAGAAAGGAAATCAAGAGGACAGTGAAGGACATACCATTCTACAAATAAAGGGATGATCTACTGGACGGTAAAAGTCTCGAAAGAAATACATGGAAACAACACAAGGAAAATCTAGGTAAAAGATGATGATTTTAATTGTAATGTCGTAAATAAATAAACAAGGAACAATTTTGATAAATTTAGAACTCTATCAATAGGACTTCAAATAACTTTTATATTTGATCTTTTTCTATGTTTTATTATAGCATGTATTTATATAAGTGTGTGTTTTTTATTATTGTTATCATGTATTTTTATATAAAAGTGAGTGTTATTAAACATATTTATTCTTAAAATTGCGTATACTGTTTATTTTCCTATCACCAACTACGACAGGGAGGAAACTGTAATTAGTGATTAAAGGATAATGTGATTTTTTAAAGGTATTCATGTGTGCTTGTTCGTGGAATTTCAATTATATAAAAATAAATAGAAGCGTGGACATTCGTAAATTTCTTTGAAATGGTTTGGTTGTTCAGCAGCGAGAGTTCTTGATCGGGAAAAATAACGCCAAGATAATATGTACGTATTGCCTTGGGGTTCAGTCAAGGGTATAGATATGAAGTTAAATTTGTATCTGTATTAGCTCTCTGCTTACATTGTAAGGGTTGGTTAAATAAATAAATAAATAAAAATATCCATTACAGTTGGAGGTAGCGGGATATTTGGTTAGCAAAATGATAGTAAACAAATAAGAAATAAGAATAAGCAAATGCTGTAAAAATAAATGTATAATAAATAAATAAATGAAAGGAAGAATCAAAGTTGTAAAAAAATAAAGTATAATAAATAAGTCTAAAATATAATGAAAGTATGAATATATAAATCAAACCGCCCAATTAACCATTTCCGTTATAGTATATTTACATATGTATAACTAAATTGATCTAGAGATTAGTTATGCCATTATATTAAAAGACCAGTTCTTGTTACAAGGAATACTATTAGGTCTTATATTTACGGAATTCTTAGAATTAATTATATGTATTGCCTCTTTTTACATTTTTTATTATTACTTTCTAAACAAATAATTTTAGCATTGATAGGTTTGAATGATCAGATTTTTTCTCATGATCCACCAACACCAAGCTATGCATGCTATTGCATTTAGCTCTATTAAATAGATGAACATGCATGATTCTACAATTTAACTTTCTCCTCAAAATATCTGCCATTGCAAAATAGACAATCAAGAGCATATACCAATTGAGCTTTATCATCATTTTTAATTTTGTCTTCAAATTATTAATAAGTCTATTTAATGATAAGGGAAATTGAAAGCCATTACTAAAATCTTGGTTCATAATCAATATTATTTTTTATGTATATTAATCCATGGCTTAATGTTAGATGTTCTGTCAAATTTTTGTCTAAAACAAATTTTTTTTAGATGTAGCTTTCATTGAAAAGGAATTTATTCAATCTCTTTTAGATGTCAATTAAGAAGTTTTATGCACTAGATATATGAATGATATCTTTGTTTGCTCTCTTTCTGAGCTTATTCATGAAATGCTTAATAAATTGAAGAAATTTCCTGGCATTAAATGGGTAATGGAAGTAGAGGACAATATCCAATCTATTAAATATTTGGATTTAAAATTGATAAGGCAGAATTATGCTATTGATTATCTAATGATTGTAAAGCCTCTTAATATTAGGGATTATCTGCATCCATACTCAAAAATTCCATTTCACTTTAAAATGGCAGATTTTAGAGTTTTTTTTTTTTGTTTAGAAATGTAAAACTTTGTAAGTTTGAAGCTGATAGAAAAAACAATTTAGAGAGTTATAAAAATGATTTAATTAAAGTCATTTATTCCAAGGTTATACTTGACAAACAATTAAAAAATTTAATTTTAGATATAAATTTGACATCTAACACTAAACCATGAGTTGATATGACTTACATTCCTAATATACATACAAAAATAATATGAACAAAGATTTTAATATTGACTTTCAATGGCTCTTGTCATTTGACAGACTTAGTAATAATTCTAAAGCCAATGTTAAAATAATGATAAAGCTCAACTGGTACATACCCTTGCTTATTAATTTTGCAATGCCAGACATTATGGGGAAACACAAGCAAATTTAAAGTCTAGAATCACTCAGTACACTCAAATAAAGATAAATTCAATAGTGCCTACAGCTTGGTGTTTGTTGATTATGAGAAAATATTACGTCATTTATTCAAGCCTATCAATACTAAAATTATGTGCTTAGAAAATAATAATAAAAAATGTAAAATAAAATAGGCTTAGCATATAATTAATTCTATGAATTCCATAAATATAAGAGCCAATAGCATTCTTGTCTATAAGAACTGGTCATTTAATATAATGGTATGGCCAACTCTAGATCAATTTTCAGTCATACACATGCAAATATGCTAATATTTAATGCAATTAGTGAGTAGTTTGATTTGTGTTTTTGCACATGTGGACTTGCTAATGTATGCTTAATGCTCATTGTAATCTGGCTATAATAAAGATACTCTATATCAAAAGCCTGGCTCAGCAAAAGATCAAAACTGTTAAGATTTATTACTGTAATTGTTGATAATTATCTACATACTCTTATAGAATATATTCTTATATATAACTTCCATTTTGATATTGAAAATGCTAAGATTCTTTATGAGAACAGAAACCATAATAAAAGAAAAATTAAGGAGACAATTTTTAAAAATAGAAGTAGGATATCGACAATTATTCAACAATTTACTAATGCTAAAATTTGAAAAATTTGGGCTATGATTTGATGATATATACTTCTGTTTCATTTAAATTTAAATGGTCTTCAGTTGAAAAAGGTTAAGAAATTAATTGAAAGTACTTCTGTGGTTTATTAAACATTGTATAAGTATGATATCACCATTATAATACATTATTTTTATTATATATATTATAATGGATAATAGGCACATTAATATCCAATACCAGAAGTACTATTAGACCTATAATCTAAATTGTGAGACTTTATAATGAGGATTTTAAGTATAAATGCCTATACAGTTGTATCACCACTCATAGTCATTTAAAATTGCCTCTGAGAGCAGAATTTCTATGGAAACACCAATTGGCAGAACAAACAATAGTAAACACTAAAACAAATCTATCAATAAACAAAACAAAATTTATTAACAGTTTATTACAGTTTGAATATAAATGTATTTCAATTATAATTCTTTTTTATATTAGCATAGAGTGAATTTGATATCTGGCAGCTTTTAATATTACTATTCACAAACTTTGCATTATAACACTGTATCATCTCAGAAGACTACTAATTACTGTATTATTTATATGTCTATTAGATATGTGTTTTAAAATAAGGTGTGCATTTACATATTTTAACTTTTACAAAAAAAGAACAATCTATAACAAAACTTAAATTCATTATAAATGTTTAACACCATGTAGGCCATTACAAAATTGGACCTATATACTGTGCATCTGATCAACTCCATTTAAAAGCAAACAACAATAAACAGCATCTCACATGGAGAACAAAGAAAAAATAATGTTCATACAGAGAAATATCTGCTAAAGCAAAGTCAAAATCATTCATGAGTACCTCAAGAAGAAAAAAATATAGATTATGGGAGACAAATAAACATACCTAATTAAAGTGTAGTGAATAAAATATTTAAGGATTACTATATGAAAATGTATACATACACACATATATATATATATCAATTTTTAATTTGAGATACATGTAAATCAAGCAAAAAAATAGGCAAAACTGCCTAAAAATTTACACAATAAAACCAACTTATTAAATGATATATATAACATAGTGCATATCATGTTTGACACACACATATATTTGCTTTCATTAATAATTTTTGAATATATTCAGAGGGATACTACATTTTAATTATATTAAATTTAAAGTATAAAAAAATCAGTACTTTAGTATTAAGGCTGCAACATAGAGCATGTATTAGATCTACTGTATCTGTTCACATTTGTATCAATCTGCTGATAACTTTGCAATCTTGTGATCTGACCAAAATAATGTGTACATAGATCTTGTACATGACTTTTTTGGCAAAAAAAAAAGAATTACAAAGTCATCAGGCAATTGATACAAATATGAACAGGTGCAGTAGATCTAATACATGCTCTGTGTTGCATGACTAAAAATAAATAAAAGTAAAAAATATAACACATAATAAATATATACATCATTTTCAATAACAAATGCATTCAAATATCTATGACTTTCAACATTAACAAGTCCCCCCCCCCAAAAAAAAATGCGACTTTCACAAATATGTATGACTTTCAACATTAACAAGCTTCCAAAAAAAAATGTGACTTTCATAATGTGTGTAATTTTCAACATTAACAAGTTTTTTTTTAAAAAATGTGACTTTCAACACTAACAACTTTTAAGAATGATATTTAAAATAAAATTTCAACATTAACATGTTTCCAAAAAAAAAAAAAATGCAACATTCACAAATATATATGACTTTCAACATTAATAAGTTGACTTTCACAAATATGTATGACTTTAAAAAAAATGCAACTTTCAACACTAACAATTTTTAAGAATGACATTTAAAATAAAAAAATGTAATTTGCTATATTACAATAATGGCACCATTAATTAAAAAAATAGTTTAAATATATGCCAAACAATAAATGATTTTGATTTTTAAGTAATTTGGATAAAAATACATTAACTATATTCCTACGACACTTACCATGAAATACATAAGAGGAATTTACACATTAAAACCAAAGTTTTCACATATACTATTATCCCAGAAAATGGAGATCTACAGTAAAAATTTTGCCTCTGAAAATGTACCACATGATTGCAAAGTATGCTGGGATTTTCAGAGAAGTGCTAATAAATGTTTTTTAATAAAGAAATTAAACCAAAAGTACAAAAAAATACATATTAATTATTAGACTTCTATTTATCCTGGCTCTTGTCAGAAAGAAATCTAGACAATAACTGAAAATGTTTTTGAAATATTACAAAATTAAAGATCACAATAAAAAAGCATGTTTTTATGTATACTCACAGGGATTATTTTCTTTCAATTTGATGACATTAACCATTTATTGTGATCATAAAAAGGTCTCCTATCTCCCCTACATTGCAGCTTTAATACTAAAGTACCAAAAATCATATATTTCTTTTTTAAAAAACTTTTTCTTTAAGAAAAAGATTGATTTAAAACTAAATATTGATTATTTTAACATTGAATTGTGATTATTAACAGTCATAGAAGTGATTTTTAATAAGAGATAAAAATTTTTTTTATATTAAATGCTTTAATTGATTATGCACTAAAAAGAAAAAAAATATTGTTTCATTCACAATTGGGGTTTTTAGATTTAATTTGAAATAAAAGCATAAAGGGATACAAAAATTAATTAACCCAATCCCTTGTTATAAAAAATAAGGATTGACTTAATTAATTTCTAACACCCCCCCCCCCCATGCCTTTATTTCAAGTTAAACTAAAAGCTCCATGTGTGGTTGAAAAAACTTTTTTTTTTCTTTTAAGTGCATGGTCAATAAAAGCATTTAATAAAAAAACTTTTTTACCTCTATTATTTTTAAGTTTTTAGCATTGGCACAGTAGTTGATATACATATATTGAGTTGCTTGAATGGGTCTCAAAATTGGTTAAGGTTAAACTTTTAATTATTTTTTATTTCAGTTAATATACAATTGTAAATTATTTAATTTTATTAACTAAGATTTAATAGGTATAATTTTAAAAAATAGTTAGATGCATTTTGTAATCATATTTATAAAATTTTATAAAATTCCAAAGGAACAATACTTAATCTGATAATGAATTTGAGAAATATGCAATTTACTTGTGTTGGGAATTATCATAAAGGAATTTGTTAATGTAAATTAATTAGATCAGAATTTGATAATTTAATAAAAAAATGTGGCTTATATGAAACCATTTTGGAAAATTGTTGCTGAGAAAATTTGATAAATTTTAAAAAAAAGAACAATAGTAGAAACCCTATAAAAGCTTCCAGAGTTTTATTATAAAAATAATTCTGAACTTCAAAAGAAAAAGAGAACAAGGAAATGCCAACCTGTTTAGTTTTGTGAAGGCAGTTTTTGAATTTTGCTGCCACATTATTAATAAATGCTGTAAATAAATTAAGCAAGGATGCAACAGAAATGTACCACAACAGTTTTAATAGCCAATATATATTGCTAAGCTTTTACTAATGAAGTTCTCTCTTAGGGCTATACTTCACACTCACATAAAGTCAACTTCTTAATGAACTAACTGCTGACAAGAACCAGATACCAATTCCGCCTTGGGCAAATCTCAACAGATCATTGTAAAAAAACATTATGAATTATCCAAAAGAGTATGTACTCATTGAGAACTTATATAGAAAAAAATGTTTGCTACTCATTACAGATTTATAGTAAATTAATGTGAACTTTTATCATAATTCAGTAAGCCATGTTACTGATGTTGAGAATTAAATTAATTTGTATGTAACTTATTTTATGTTAAGATATAATTATATAAGTCATTTTTCTATTAATTATGAAATTTTTTATTATTTTAGGATAAATGATGATATAATGAAGAATGAAGGAGATAAACCTTTTAAGTTACACATTTGAGAACAAACACACATTATAATGTTGAGATTTGGTTTTTAGTCTTTATTTTTTTTTTTGGTTTTAAAAGAAATAATTTTTTTTCCACTTTGTAGTATTAAAGATTGCTAATTTTGAAATCAGTAAATCTTGGCTAAATAAATAACAGAAAAAGAGAAATTCAATAAACTTTTTTTAAGCATAGTATAATTAACTAAGTTTTCAAGTGATAATTTGGTATTTCAATTATATGTGTGTATGATAGATTAGTGAAAGAAATTACATAGGCTTATACTAGTATCATAGCATTCATATATATAAGAAGTGTTTGGCTATGAAGTGTTTTGTGCATAAAGATGGTATATTTATTTAATACTATGAATTGTGCTTTCTTTGTGTATTTCTCACTATGACTTAGTGGAACTGACTGAACCATGGTCACATTGCTACTAAATTACAGTAATACTGAAATGAAAAATGGCTTGACATTGGATACATGACTTTTATGTAGGTTAAGCTTTAAAATAGCTTCCTATGTATTCTATTAATGATCCAGGTATAATGTGATTTATCTAAAATTTTAGTATTCATTACCTTTCATTTCTTGTGGCTGGAGCATGATTGCAATGCATTCATATTATGAAGAAGACTAATTTTATATAAGTTTTAAGATTTTATTAAAAACAGCAAAAGTAAAACAAAAATGGAAAGCCTTTATTTTATATGCATATATAGAATTACCATTTAAGAAAGTTGTTTTATTATTTCATTCCTTAAGTGAAGCTTAAATTATGGAGAAATATTGATTTCTTTTAAAATAATAAATTCGCTCAATTGTGTAAGGAATGGCATATCTCAATAATAATTATATCTAAATACATGATTCTATCTATTGATGTATTTTTATTGTAATTTTTTATATATCTATTTGATGTTTGAATTTGCATTTTGATTTAATAAATATCTATAGTATTTGTCTGGCATTTGTTGATGTTATCTGCTTTCCAATTGTTTTCTGAAATAAAGATCTCTAACTCTACTTTTGATCTAGCTGTACTGTATAAAGTTACCTCTCTAGACAATACTATTTACGTGTCAATACATATCACATCATGAAAATAAATTTTGTAGGTTATTAAAAGTCTGATGGCATTCTCATGTCATTGATATAAGAGAAGATTGTCTCGAAGAATATATATCACTAGATATTTTTCTTATAAGTTAAAATGTATACCGAATATGTATATATCTTATTTAGTATGTGTACATAATAATATATGTCTATATAAGTGTATAAAAATATAAAATATTGTTTTAAGTGAAAAGTTTTAACATTTTTACTTTGATTGGAAATATTTTTATTTTATTTTTTAAAAAAATGCTTACCAAAACTATATTGTAAATGAACTTCACTTGTTTCTTCACTTAACAATTGGGGTTTTTAGATTTAACTTGAAATAAAAGCATGAAGGATACAAACATTATTTAAGTTAATCCTTTGTTATAAAAAACAGAGACTGACTCAATTAACTTCTGGACCTCCATTAATAAAAGTCCACTTATTAAAAAAATTCTGTATTCTATCACTTTCATTATCATTTTAAAGAATATACAAAATTTCAACAATCTATATTAAACATGTTAAAAAAATTATACCACCCACTTTAAAAACAATTAAAAAAATCAAAAGCAATTTCCATTATCTCTCACATATTTAAAATATAAAATATTTTACCCTACTAAATTTTTAAAAAAAAATCATATCTTATATCTTTAAAATAGAACTATTTAAAATGTTAAAAGCATAACATGTTAACAAATATAAAATTAAGTTTTTTAGTGCCTAACAACTAAAATAAATTAATGTAAATAATAAATTCATAAATACATAAAATCATCCAAATGAAATTATTGTTGGTAATGAAAATTAAAAAATTTATTAAATAGTTCATAAATAAAAAGATTACTTTAAAGTCCAAGAAAAAAATATGGCATTATCTTTAAAGTGGAATTATATAACTATGTATGTATATTTTCAAAAATAGAGCCATTTAGTGGTTTATTTAAGGTTTCCAATCTAGATCATAATCAGATGTTTTCAGGTAGAATTGGTATGAAATTTTTCCTTTACTATTGAGAAGTGTGTGTTTAACTGCATACATGAAGATTATTAGCAGTGTTAGATCAAATTCAGAAAGCAGAGTTAGACATCCTTATGGCTATGGGCTGCATGATGGAAGCAATTATTTTGGAGCATCTAGTCATGCATACTGATTAGTTCAGCTGCTGTTAGAGATTCAGTATTCTTAAAACAGGCAATACTCTCCATACAGTAATGCCACTCAGTGCAAGTCACAGTAATCAATGGATGACAGAAGACTTGTGCATAAAATCCCTATCTAATGCCTACTCATCCAATATCCCCAGACTAGTTTCTAGTTTGTAACTTTCATCAGTGAGGAACTTTAGATCTGAGAGCACTGCACCTAGATTTTAGTATTTAATGTAACCCTCCAGAAGCCACCTTTTATCTCTACTTAACTACAAAACTATGAGAATAAAATTGAAAACACAATATTTTCAATCCAAGCTCATTAGCTTGTATAGTCATATAGGTTTGAACTCAATTCAATATTTATAAATTTTGGTGTCTTTGGTACTTTAATAACTATAACCATCACTATTCTATTAGGAAGATTGGTATTAAACCACTAAACATCACATGATGACTATTTCTGACTAATGAAAGCCACAAGCTAGAAATTAGTCTGGGAATATTGGATGAGTGGGCAGTAGATAGAGATTTTATACACAAGCCTTCTGGCATCCATTGATTACTCTGTTGCACTGAGTGGCACTACTGTATGGAGAATTTTGCATGTTTTAATAAGTTATGAGCAAGCATAAAAAATAGTGATTATGTGATATTCAGTATTCTTCATGTTAAGCAGACAAAAGCAAAGACCAAAAAAGCCATATTATTTTTTGATCTGATCTTTTTACTTTGCCAATTTGCAAAACATTTTTTCTTTAATTAACAAGCCCACACATTTACAACATTTTTTAATTATATAAACCAATAATTATTTTAATTATCCCTGTTTACAGAATTCTTTAAATAACAAGTCAGTGATTACTTTAATTCTTCATGATTACAAAATTCTTTAATTAAACAAGCCAACATGTTTGTAGATGATGCATAGCCATCTTAATACCTAAAATATTAATTTGATTTTAAACACAAACCTTTGTGATGTGTGTGTGCTTATATATTACAAACCTATATAAAAAATTAAAGAAATTTGAATTCAATTTACAACTGCTAACTATTATCTATCTCAATATGTAGCACTTATGTATAATTATTGATTCTTTAATATTCTATTTCCACTGTGATTGTCATTACTAACTTATCTAAGAGCCATTTTCTTCACTATTCTTAAGTCTCTATTGTTATCTTGAGCAATCAATTGATTCTAGATGATAATGATTCTATATCTATATTCCATGACTAGTTTTTTCTTATGGTTTTCATTAGTAATGATTTGTAAAATAGATGAACTTTACTCAAATTGCCAACTTTTATATTCTTTATAATATTAAGATAATAGCCTGAATTTTAAGAAGACTTGTGATTTTGAATCAAAATTTACCTGCATATATTTGGTATTTACTGATTGCTCAAATTTACAATAGTTGGTCCTGGAATAAACATAATTGCTTCTTCTTATGTTAAGTATAAGCAAAGAAATTGAGTGGTGTTAAGTTCATAAACATATTAACTTGCTATACTTGTTCATAATATCAAAAAATTCAATAGGAATTTCTTAGATAAGTCATATATTTATTTGATATATATTTCACTGAATGTATAATAACTAGTAATATTGAGAAAATAAGTATTTTATTCTATTTTATTGTTTTTGGGGTATAAAGGTAAGTGCAGACAATAATATTTGCAAATAAGGCATCCTATATATAGTAATACCACAAATGATATCTAGATTTGTATCTTTGAAAATGATTCCAAAAGTTATTCTACCAATTTTTAATAGATCTTTGTAGGCTCATATCAGCTTTATCTGGGCATCTAGATAATACCTCCACATGTGATATATTTTTACCTTGTGATTCTATATTGATTTTTTTTAATGATGTGTATCTTTATGCGTATGGGTGCAAACCATTTTTGACCTATGATTAGATTAATTTCCTTACTCACTATGTACAATGGTAGTAGTTCTTTACTCTTCTTTCTTTCTATCTTTACTTTTGCAACTCCTAGTATTCTTATGGGATTTTTGCTAGCATCCCAAGTCTTGAGTCAAGTTTTCTCTAATTTTTGGGAGGAATTTTAAATTCTTAATTAGATTTTCCTGATCACTGCTTTTCATCAGTGATACACCTGCCCCACTATCAATTTCCATGATTATCAGTCTGCCAATTATTTTTATATTTAGCATAATTTGATCCAATTAATCTATGGTAGCATTTTTTATGTATATACTTTTCATTGCACTGCAGGTAAATTTTCTGCTTTGCTTCATATGGTGGTGCCCTTTTTTCAGATTATCAGTTATTTCCCTACAACTTTCACTTTCTTGCTTATTGCAATCATAGGCTGTGATTGATTTCCCCCCACCAGAAACATTTAACTTGTTTGCCTATTTTAGATTCAACTCCCTATGTTTTATAAATTATACTTTGAAGTGGTTTTTGTCTTGTGAAACTGCTGGACTCTCTTACTTAGTCAAGTAGTTGTTCATAAGCTTATCCATGTCTGATTTCTTTGTTGTAGATTAGGTCTTTTACCACTAATAATAGTTGGTCAAGAAGAGATTTCTCTAAGAAATTGCTGTAAAGGCACAGTTTTGCCATCACTCTTAGGATCATGACATAATCTTTTATTTTTTCATTCTGTCCCTAAAATGTAATTGAGCAAGAAACTTGGATGGCTGAAAGTTGAAATAATAATTTAGCTTTGTTACTATCTCATTGTATTTCTGTCTCTCTGATGAATCTTTGCATAGTTTGTTAGCTATCTCAATTACCTTTTGCCTATGAAGCAAAGTAAAGAGGCTACTTTTATAGTCTTCTTGATAATACTATTTAATATAGAGTAAGTTATTATCTTCTGAACATATAGTGGCCAATCACTCAGATTATCTACATTGAATTCATATGTACCAAGCTGTGATATGTCTGCTATTTTCTCTGTTAGTTCAAATCCAGCCATGACTGTTACAGTTTGCTATTCAGGCAATTACTTAAGATTTGACTTCTACAATGATTGTGCCAATTTGCTGTATCCAAAGGCAAAATTGAGATGGTAAACTAATAGTTTAATTTAAATAACATATTAACATATTTACAAATGCACATAGCCTATTTAAGATGCATTAAAATAATAAAAGGTGACAGTGACTTGCATATAATATACCCTAGTCCTGCTTTTGAACTTACAGAGGCAGGAGTCTCTGAATTACATTAATACCAGAATTCATATATCAGGTTCTAGAAGTTTATATATCCATCAAGACTTCTGGCGGCTTTACAAACTTTGTTAAATATGGCACTTTTTACATATCTTACCATATATGGCATTTTTTCCATACATATGGTATTTTTTTACACACTTCTCCATATATGGCATTTTTTTAGAGTTCTCTTATAAGGTCAGATTTGCAACTCTATGAGCTAACAACATTGCTACACATTTATAGTTACATTGTTACACATTTATTGTTATGCAGGTATTTATATAATCATTTCACTCAATCATTATACATAATTATTGTACAAAGTTATTATTTTTATTCTTCACAATTATTATACATTTATTGTTGCGCACACATATATTTTATTTGCTTGACCTTGAACACTTCAGAAATTTATCAGAATTTATTCCTTTTTCTAAGATTAATTTTGTAAACTTTGGAAGATTGTTAATGAAAAACGGGCTGCCATCTTTGTAACCCCTCAAAACTATATATTTATTAAAAATATAGACTGCCATCTTGGTATTCCTGAAAAGTCACAAGTACCAAATATTTATTATCTGAGGTTTCTACCATTTGGAATAATCTGAGATACTCAAATAAAAATTTACTAACAAAAACAGAAAACAGGATACTATGAAATGAATAAGAAAAATAAATGACATTCAGAGATGCAAATAATTAAAGGAGTTTATAAATTAATAGTAATAGTATTTTTTGATGAATTCTGAAAACAGTAGGGGAACAATATTTAAAATAATGTTATCAATAAAGTTCTAAATTTAGAAAATTAATTTATCTTAAAAAATGGAACATTCAGAAAATAAAATACAAAATTTATATTTCTTATTAAAGAGTTTTTTGATATGGAATCAGGAAATTGCACTCTATTAAAAGGCTTACAGAAAAAACAATAAACTAAAAAATGTTCAAATGAAAAATTTAGAGACTTTTTACAGCTTAGGCCAACAGTTTTCAATCAGGATGACATCATAATTCTCTCTTTAAAGATGCCACAAGTTATCATGATATGCAGCACCATAATGTATATTCTTAAACAGCATGTCAATCAAAATTCCATCTATAAAAAAGCAGGGATATTGAATTAAAAAATGATAGAAAATTAAAATATGATGAAATTGATACATTCTGAAGTAAAATAGTGCAAATGAAGATTTAGTCATACTGCTTCAATTTTTTCTTATTTATTTAGATGTTTCTGCATTTAACAACTATTTAAAATAATAAAATAGAGACTAAAATCATAAGGAAAAAATGAGAGGATGATTTTTAAATATTACATTAAATATATTATGGGTATATTGCAATTATTATTTATCAATTTTGTTCATGAATATACAAATATATTCAAATTATTGCTTTGCATAATTTGGTATAATGGTAGAGTGACAGAATCTGAAGCTCAAGGTCCATGGACTGTAGCCCATCTCTGTTATTTTTAAGAATTCCTGAACAATAAAGAATAAAACATTCAATTTTGACTACTTTTTATATTAAAATTCTAAATTATTTAATACCATTGTAATCATTTTATCGAAATAATAATATACAATTTAAATTAATAATATATATTATAAATTGAATTTATAATTATACGTGTGTGAATATATTAAAAAAACAGAAGTTTTATTATTGGAAAAAAAGAATGAAATCACTGGCCTAAACTGATTAATATAGAAAGCTATTGAAATAATGAGATGTATTCTCCCTGCATAACCAAATCAAATATTCTTTACTTTCAAAACCTTTATATACCATAATAAAGTAATTCATTTTTTACTCTTTATTATCTAATGTTTTCTCAGATCAGATTCATTTCTTCACTTTCTATCACATTTTAATACAAATTGTCTGTTAGTTCAATTATTCCATACTATTGTTTTATAGTTTTGTTATAAAGACCTAAACCAAAAAAAATCTTTTTTCACTTTTACTCTTTGTGCATTTAAATTTCTTCCATTCTCCATATAATTTACCCTAACTCCTTTTCAACATCATGCACTTCAAAAAAAAACTAAAAAAACAATGCTCCTTCTTTCTTTTCTCTTCATATAAACTATAACTAATCCAAATCTTTATTGCAATTTTCTCTTTTCCTATTGTCTAATGCTTATAATCTTAAACCAAATAAATAATAAGCTCTTTTTAATGTTGTCAGTCATTCTTACATGTCTTGTATAGTTTTTATTTTTATATAACTCCAAATTATTTTTTTTTGTACTGAATATCTATAACTTGATTTATTTTTCTTTAATGAATTTATTTTATCTGCAAAAAGAATAATATTTATAGCAGATATTTGATAAACAAAAACTATATCTCAAATTTAAGATAAATCTGGAACAAGCATTACTGTTATAAATAATATAAATGATGGAATTCTATATATATTAATCATAAATAATAACTTCATCATTGATTTTTAGTAAAGTTAATGGCTTTAGCAAAAAACGTTAAGTGCAAACATAATATATCATGCGCTGTGATTACAAGTCAAATCAAAAGTTTGGATAAGTTGAATAAACAATGAATATCAAATAGAAATACAGTTGCAGTTGTATTCCAGAAACAACTCAGTATATTCTAGTAAACTTTATTTTAATAAATGAACAATTACTAGACAAAAAGTTAAGTTATGTTTCAAGTTAAGCCAGTTCTTTAATATATCAGCCTTGTAAAAAAATATTTCTCTTAAAATTGGTTGTGGTATTAGCAGAGGGTATTCAAATGCAGAAAAAAACCCCCAATAATTTCTTGCTAAATTTCATCCAAATCACTAAAGGTCACATTAAAATTGAAAGAAGATAAATCGATAGATAAATAACGCATCAAATTAGTTTAAACTAGATACCAATTCCTCATTAAAAGATTATAAATCTTTGTTTCAAATGTAAACAGAGCATATTTTATAAACTGCAAACAAAAAAAAAAACACCATAATTTCTATAAGCTTCTCCTTGATGTAAAGATTTCTCCTACTTATCAGTTCAATATTTTCAAATTGATTTGCTTGGAGAATTGAATAAAATCAATCTAATAAAATAAGATACCACTGATATCTTCAGAATAATACAAGTTATATTAAAAAAAACAGGAAATGTATTTCTTTCCATAAAACATATAAACTTATAATGATTCAAGTTTTATCTGCCACATTTTCTACTACACAAGATTACTTAAATATCATATATTAATAACATACAATGCATACCCTTTATATCAGGGGTTTCCAACCTTTTTGCACTTAAGAGCACATTCTATAATACCGGCCAGGTGGCAGGCACCATTTATTTTTTTCAACCAGGTGGTGGGCACCATCTATATTTTCAATGTAAATTTATAGTTGGATATTGTTAATAATACACATAATGTACAAAAAAATATTTATTTCAAAAATAAAATTTTAACATATAATTAATGTTTATATTTTTACGCTGTATAAGTATAGTATACCCTACAATTTGATTACAATATAATAAAATAATTTATAAGAAATTTTAAAAATTAAATTTATTTGTATCAGATAAATAATTTTTTATCATGTTCGGATAGCGGCGGGCACACATAAAATGTTCTGCGGGCGCCATGGTGTCTGCAGGCATAAGGTTGGCGACCCCTGCTTTATATGATATATTTGGGATAACTTATACGAGTGTAATCAAATGATTTGTTGTACAGGATTTCAAAATGAAATTCATGTGGACATGACAAAGTAAAGCAGTTGATCCATGGACCTTAAACTTTAGTATCAATCCACTCTGTCAATGCATTAATTTATACAGGAAGTAATGATAAGCTAACTTATAAAATATAAACCTTGAAATCACTATACCTGAGCAATGGAGCAAGCACACGTATTATTATACATTCTACCTTTAATATCAATAGTGAAATAGATATGGATATCTTTTTCATGTAGTCACAAAAGAGGAGGCTAGTTTAATGTTGAACATCAAGTTTAAAGCTAGAAAGTTAGCAAAGCCAGATAAATGTTACCTAATAAAATTTGTTATAATAAAAACCAAATTTTACATGTATATAGGGTATAGACATACAGACAATTTTAGGTAGAGAATTTTACTTTTGAAGAAATAATTTTTTTTAGAATCAAAAAGTTTAATTTTTTTGTTAAAAGAAAATATTTATTTTTAAAAATTTTAATTAATGTCTAAATTTGAACAAAATTTGGACTGGATGTATTGAATTTAATTAGGGTTTAATATAAAGTAATTAAAATTAAAAATCAGAAATAAATTGTATTGTATATGTTGTGTTATCAAAAACATATGATAGTTATAATCTCATTATGTATAATCTGTATCAATATTTTGCTGTAAACCTTTCTATAGTTTCCATAAATAGAAATTGATACAATAGTTGTTCTTTGTAATCAAAAGACTAACATTATATTAGGTGGAAATTTAATATAATTTCTTTGGAAAAGTAAATCAATTCATCTTATTCTTCTTACTCATCTTCATCATCTTAGCTGTGCATTAGGAAGTAGATGGGAGTTACTAGATAAAAATACAAACCTTTTTAAGTGAAACAGGAAGCTTTTTATGTATTGTGAGTTTGTCTAGAATTATTCCAAACTATGTGACAAAATATTTATACATAGTTACAGAGAACTAAGGATTCTGCATAATTGACTTAAAACTGTGAACTTTATATGATACAGAGCTCTGAACTAACCATATGTAAGAGAAACGAATAATTAAATTGTATCTATAAATCACCATAGAAACTGGATCAATGCTGAATAATAAGAAATTCCAAACTTTTCATTAATCCTAAGTAATCATACAAAAATCATTTGGAATTTATAGACTTTATGAATTTTGTTAAATTTCAAAGCGAACTTTTTTTTTTTAGATATCTGTCTAAAAGACTTAATATATATTTTTCTTCTATATTGTTGTTTGATTAATACTCTTTCATACTTGAATTAATGATTATTGTGTATATACAAGATTAATGATTATAAATTTATTTAATAAAATATTTTATCGTAATTATGTTAATTTTAAATTTTAAAATGAGAGAACAAGTTATGAAGGATAAACTTCATCTGCAATTATTTATTTTCAATTATTTAACAAGAAACTCTATCTTAACATGTAGAAATCACTCATTTTTCCAATCCAACCTTTTTTATTTTATTATTCTGTGATATAATCTAGGTTATAAAATGTTAAATAGAGAATTAATTAATATGTATGTTGATATAGAAATAAGTCTCATTTATTTGAAACAGATAGCCAATACATACTACCAAATTTATTAAAATTATGCTTTGTTAGAAAGAAAGAATATTAAAGGGATTAAAGCTTAGGAAGTTTTGGTGATATATTAAAGCTAATATTTGAATGTTCATGTATCATGTCAATTCAATGAGACTAGACTCAAATTTATTAATTAGAAGTTTTAAAAATTATGTATCTATTACAATATATATCATTTATACATTTGTATAGTCAGTAAAATATTTAAATAACTGTACAAAGTTCATAAAGTATTTTAACACTTCAGTTTTAGATATATTTTTGAATCATACTTATAGTATATTAATGATTCATGTTTTCCAGTTATTATATTTTGAAACATAGTTATAGTATATTTAATAATGATTTGTGCAACTGTTTTGTATATATTTGAAGTATTCCCACAATTAGTTTAATGGCAATGTATATGCTTAATTATTTATCCATATGTTTATAGTCAACTAATAACATTCTTGAAAAGTATTAAAAATCATGTGATTGATCAGTGTAGACTTGCATGAGTAGAATCCATGCTAGGTTCACCTACTGTAACATTAATTTCTGAAATAATATTTATGTACACACACTTGACTTACTTTTGATATATAAAAGCAACTGACTTATATAAATAAAATTAAATGTATTATTGATAGATTATTAGAATGTTGTGTGTTATAGCATATAGGAATATGCAGGAAAAAATGTTATATATATGTGAGTATACCAAACTATGTTCTAGATTTTCTGTCTATTCTCTGGATTCCAGAAATTTTAGATTAAATTAATTAATTTTAAAACATAACTGTAAAGAGTAATTTTATGTTAAATGTTGGATTATAATAGTAAATGATTTGTAATAAATATTTGCAATTTATTTTTTAAGGCTGAAGTTTATTTCATTACCTATCATTCTATCAATTATATAATCTTATGCTATTGCAAATAATAAAATAAAAGGTTCATTAACCCAATTATAAAAAATTTAAATGAGTCTCAAGGTTCTCCAGATCTAATGTATGAACATAAAGATATTAGTAATAATTGAGGACTGGCTATCTTTTTTTAATAAACTGTAAATTTTTTTATATTTATCAGTATGTAAAACAACTGATGAAGACTATTGTTAATTAGTTTTACAATTTTGCTATTTATAAGTAAAGATAGGAAATTCTGGATAGTGAATCTAATAGCACATCTTTGTGGATATGTACAGCAATTTCAAATCCTAAACTGATTGTTACAATAGAAAAGCAAATAAAATTATCAATTTATTAAGATTTTTTTGAGTATTATCACTACAGAATGCTTTCCATAAAAGTCATAAATGAAAATACTGCTAGTGAAGTGGTTATCTTTATAAATTAAAACATTTATCTAGTAATACAAAAAAGAAATCTATAACACAGTAGACTATTTATATTTTGAACTCATCCAGTAATTGCAATCAAAATAATATATATAAATTTTTTTCTGATTTTTCAGTGCTATTTACTGAAAAATATATTTGTAATGCAAAAAATAATGCTATATGTAAAAAAAAAAAAAAAAACATTAAGCCTTCATATTTATATGTTAAAGAAAATATGCTTGGTAGCATTTCTCTCAATAGTCCTGTGAGAAAGGACTAGTTAACTAAATCCAAGATGGATTTAAAATTTATATGTAAAATTTAATTATTTATTTGATTTGTTTTTTCATTTATAATGCTCATTTTTAAATGGTGAGATCTGCATGAAATACTTTTTTATTTTTTAATGTGTGATAAATTGTTGACTAAGTGGTAAATCAGAAGTTTGCTTAGCTTATGAGCTTTATTTTTAAACAAATAAGGATAAACTCTCTGTAATTATTAAAAGCCACATTTTCTTTAAACTAAATAGCCATTTATTAGAAATTGTTTATACTGTTTAATCTGTATACTGATGATAGAACTCAGTAAATATAATATCTGGTAATTAATGAGTATACTCACACAAAAGGTAGTTTTTAAATATTTAATTTAATTACCAGATATTACATTTGCTAAAAAAAGAAGAAAAAATGGTAATAGTTGGAACTCAGTAGCTATTTTGCCAACTGAAATTAATGCTTTTTATTTTATGACAAATTGCAAGTATAATGCCTACATTTTTTGTATAGACTAACAATTTATGCACACATTATAATCTAATTTCAATCATTTGATTTGGATGTACTTAAAGTAGCAATATAGGATAAAGATACGATAAACTATTTCAGTTTCTATGGTAGAACATATTGCAATTTTTTTTGATTAGCATTGTCATCTGATCGATTTAAGCAAATCCAGGATTATGTCACCATCTAGATATAAATACACACAGTTATATGTATAAAAAGAGTCAATAATTTTTAAATTTATTCAGTAGTTCTTAAATCTCAGACACACTAAATCATATCTTCCCATAAAGACAATTATTATTGCACTTCTTTAGAATGGTTTTGAGATAATTTTTCTAACATAAATGAAATTGTTCTCTCTCACAAAAATCATGCTCAAGATCTCATATAATATTATTTTAGAAAGTCATTCATTTTATATGTTCAAATTAATAAAGGTGAGTGGTTTTAAATGTAGAAACTTTTACCATCACATCCAACAAGCTGATGAACAAATAGATTGCTATTATAATTTTGCCACTATTTTTAAAAATAACTTTATATTATGTCATTAGATAATTTATATAATAGAATTAATTTAAATAATTATATTCTTTATAATGAAGTATCCTATTTTTGTAACTAGTTAAGCAACAGAATATATATATATTGCATTACAACACACAGATGCATCTTATAAAAAAAATGTCATGATATTTAAACTGATCTATATTATTATTTTAACAATTATTCAAACTATGATTCTTTATGGCTGGTATTTAAAATATCAAGCATTTTCTGTAGATGTCTTCTAAACTAGAAGGAATAGTATAATTATGAGTGTATTGTGCTTTTAATTGATTCAAATTTAAAATCCTTTCATAAAACAAATATGCTTATTTCATAATTTTAGTTATAAAATTTCATAAAAATAAAAAATAGAAGTTGGAGCAAAATATATTTAATATCTGTTTTTATTCTAAATACTTAATTTTTCATCATTAGTAATATATATCAACATGTAGTAGTTCTATAAATCTATTATTATAAAGCACTGAAAATTTTGTTATTATTAAAGAGGCAGTCAACTTCCGGTAATGCGCTATTTCTTGAATATTATAAATCTCCATGCACTCATAGTTCTCTAACATGAGTAAACTTCATCTTTGGATAAATTTCCAATATTGTAATCATCTTTTCTTCATGACACTTGATTTTTGTATTTGCCTGACACTTTTAGGCAGTTATATTGATTAGCGAAAGCAGTAGCTATAGAATATATTCAGTTCTTCAGAATTCACAAATTTACCACACATGGTGTGAAAAAATATTTAAAAAAAAATTGAAAATCTCTAAATCTTATATGCATGGCATTCTGTACGATTCTTTTATGAATATTATCTCAGTCTTTTTCTTATCTTTTACAAATTAAACTGTATTATATATATGATAAAAATGTAAAATATGTAAGGATTGTAGTTATTGTCAATGAATTCATATCATACATTCATAAAAAGACGTGAAACTAAATGCAGTGGATTCACGAGTAATATTATATGTGTTAATTTTTTTGAAGTGTAAATAGATATATTCTAGATAATATTGACTGTGCCACATATTTTATAAATAAAAACATCTGTGTAGAATGTTTATGTATTTCTAATATTGTGAAATGAAGTGCCAAAAATAATAATATAAATTTGGATTGTAGTTAATCTCTTTACAAAAGAATGTTAAAAAATAACATAACTTACTTCTTTTTTTATCTTGAGGGTTCGTAGATTTAAAGCATTATACACGTAAACATATATATATATGAACAAAATATTATTTAAAGAAAAGAAAGGTATGGGGAGGGGGAAGAGAGATATTGGGAGACAAAGAAAAAACAGAGATTAAGATAGAAAAAGATAAGTTAAACTACACAAATCAATCTGTAAACACAAATATGCTCTTATATATCTTATAGCATCTTATGATAAAGTCTTTTAAGTTTTACAATAACAAACTCTTTTAAACAAAGACTTCTTTGTCTATTAATAGATCTCTACTGTATTCTGTTTATATTTTCTAATAAATTTAGTTAACATTGCATTTTTTTTTTAGAATTTTTGAGATAATCTTTATGACATAGATGGGAATTGTCTTTTCTGTGCTTTTTTTCTGTACATACTAATTACAATTATATTGGTCATCTCATACAATTGAATCTATTTTTCTTAATCCCTTTTTCATATAAGAATACATCCGATCACATCATTTGTTTTTTATTCCGAATATTCTATGAAAATATGTGTACGTATATATATAAAACGATAAAAAAATTATTTACTATAACTAAAGCATATTTTAAATCAATGTGAATGACATCGATATGTTGTGGATTTAATAAATAATTAAACTAAACCAATATAATTTTTTTTTTTAAATATGAAAAAAAAAATCAATATAATTTTTATTTTAGAAAGCTAATATTTGATTATTTTTCAAACTTCTTCTCTTTAAGTCATTGAAAATAAATTCTCAGCCTTTTAATATGATAAAGCAGTATGACAAAGAATAATACTTGACCATCCTCAATACATTTTATTTAAATATCTGTTTTTAAGTTACATTATAAACTTTATGAAACTTACTTAAAACTAATAATAGTCAGTTGTCTGAGTTATTATGAAAATAATTTCTAAAGTCAATCAAATTATAAGCTTGTCGATATTATATTTATTAGCCAAGCATGAGTAGCGTCTTGATTGTGATTGGTTAAAAATTTCCAAATTTACTCTTAAAAAAATATAAAATATTCTTCATTGTTTTGAATTTTTTTAAAGGTTCAAGCTGGAATAGTATAAAAATATTATCGGATTGTTGCCTTTCTCAGCAAATAATTTGTAAAACAAATATAAGTTTAAAGTTCATGAAGCTTAACCGTAAATATTTTGAACTTGAACATAAATAAAGATTTACTTAAAATAAATAAACTTCGTGAAGTTTTGCCAATTTTAAATACAGTATACAATTGGATTTAAATTAAAAAACTGTTGTGCATTTTTTTAGTTATGAATTAATATATTGTAAATAATTTTATTTAAGTTTGGGAACAAAACGTCCATCTAAATACATACAACAACGTATTCTGGAGGCAGATTGGGCATAACATTTCATTTTCAATTGTCTTTTTATGTGTTTAATTGACATTTTAAAACCTTAAGTTCTTCCACAAATAGCACAGAACATTTGTAGTAATTATATTTAATAAATTGAAACTAGTATCAGTATTATATACCTTTTATATAAAATTTCAAGAGCAGTGATGTGATGTGATGTGATGCATTATGACTTCTCCTTAAACGGAGTCAGGAATCTCTCAGCAACTATGCCCAGAGAAATCTGTTAGCCACTTTACCTTCTCTTTCCATTCCCCACTCTAAATTTTTTCATAATCTGCTCCATCTCGTTTCCACATCATAATCTTTGTCAACTCTATGGCCTTTATATATATATAAATCCCCCTTATATTTCCCCAAACCCAGCATAAAAAACAATAACCCACTTTCTGTATAATCACTTAATTCATATTTATTTTTCCATAACTTCATTATTTGTATCTTTTCTGCTTTCAAGCATTTACATTCAATTAATAGATACCTAATATTTTCTATGCCTTCCTTACACAATTTGCAGACTAAATCACACATATTTTTCCATTTACATGTATATTCTCTTGTTGCTAACATCCCATTTGAGCCATAAACAATAAACTACTTTCCTTGCTATTATCATAAATTAACTTGCACCCAATATTTTGTTTACTTCTATATATATTTAAATTCTTTTTACTCTCCATACTAGTTCTCCGTTTCTCCAACTTCCTATTCATTATTAATGCATCTATTTTATCCCATTTCTTACCATTATAACACTCAACAATCATCCTAACACAGTCATTCCACCTTTTATACAAGTATACTAATATAAATTTCTTTATCTAAATCTTTTGCATACCACATTACCTTTCTCACCCATCTTGTTGCCTGCCCTTTACTCGTAACCCAATTAAATACTATTTTGGCTATTCTTTTATTATCAATAAACTGCAACCTGCCAAACATTTTCATTTTATTTTTTGCATCTCTCATATAAAAATTTGACCATCCCATTTCTTCTTGAATTGCCTCCTTTGCTGTCTACACATCTGCATCTAATGCATGTGTTCCTACTTCCCTTTTACTTTTTCTAAGTAATCTAATATCCCTTTATTAACACATAATGCATCATTACCATATGTTAACCCTGCTACTGCAACTCCCATATAATTCTAGCTATATCATATTTATTATATGAAAACTGTTAATTTCTTTATCAACCCCTTTCTTTTCTTTGCTTCATTTATCAATTTTTTCTCCCATTCATCCAAGCAATTTTTCTGATTACTTAAGATGATTCCCAGATAACTATATCTATTCACAACACTTAATTTTATATCCTCCAGTAAAAATTTTACATCTTCTCTTTTCCCAGTATTAACCACCATTATATTTGATTTTTATTCACTAAATTTAATCCCCATCTCTTTATCCACTCTTAAACATGTCCTCAGCATAACTTCCATATCTTCTCTTCTTTTTGTATACACAAAAAGACATCATCTGCAAAAAAAAAAAGACCCGGCAAAGTATATACTCCCTTGCCACCCATTAATGGTATCTCTATCCCTCTTCCTAGTCTTTCTATTGCTCTCTCCATTTCACTCAAATACAACAAAAACAAAATAGGTGACATAGGCATCCTTGCCTTAGTCCCACCTCATTTTTAACTTTAACTGATTCTATATTCCCTAATTGATATGTATTTTCACCATACTTTAACATCTTCTGTCAATTTGAATAATCTATGTACAGTAAATAGCTCTAGAATAGGATGAAAGTTATTACTCTTAGAAGCAAATAAAATAGCTAGGTAATATTATTGTTACTATAAATAAAATTTGTTGAATCTATTTACAACAAAATTCTTTATCATACATGTAGTTATTATTAACAATAACATTATGATATGGATTTGTTTAAAGCTATCATAAACATCATAGTTTACAATGATTATGCTTAAACTAGATGAGATCATGTTATTATTAATAATATTTTGCAAATTTATTTGTCTAATATATTGTTAATTAAATTTATTATCTATATTGTAGCAAGTATATATATATAAATTATGTCTTAAGACAGCAGAATTTTTTTAACTAAGGCAGAATTAAAAGACATGGCAGATTAGTTTGAAAAACCAAATGTTATAAATATAATAAAAATTAAGAAATTTTATTTCAAAAAGTTAAAAATAAAATTATTAGTTTCTATAAATGCAGTTCTTGATAAATATCTTCCTACTATTTTTTTTAAAAATCATTTATTATAATCATTTATAAACAAAAAAAAGTTTCTCTTCATAGACAAAAATTATGTAATTATTACAAGTGATAATTATTGATAATATTTTTATAAGTAAAATTTAAATATTTCTTGAAGCAGGAAAAGGCATAATACTTTAACACAAACCAAAGGCATTACAAACATGTATAATGATTGAATTAGGAGTTTACTCCTAATTGAAAGGACTCTTTGATTCTTTTTTGAGGTCTTAAAGCAACTTAAATTCGGTAAATTTCTAATTTCAATTTTATATATTATTAGTCACAATTCTTCCTACTCTATGATTACCCACATTATAAGTGGGCATAAGTAAGTCTTAACCATCAGACACTAGCCAGTGTATGAATTCGCTCTTGTTATTAGTTAGATTTAATTTAAAGTGAGATTTATATATGTGAGAGTAATTATTATTATTGTTGTTGTTATTGTTGTTGTTGTTGTTATTATTATTATTATTATTATTATTATTATTATTATTATTATTATTATTATTATTATTATTATTGTTGTTATTATTATTATTATTATTATTATTATTATTATTATTATTATTTATACTTAGGACGCACAAAATTAATTTAGGGATATCCCAGATATTGTTAAGATATCAATTATACATTGATTAGATTTTAATCATATGAATGCATTTTAACATTTTCATAAGTTTTGCTAGCTCCTATCAAACACTATCAATTTATGGTGGCCATTTACTCATTATTGAATGATGGGGATGATCGGAATGATGGTTATTATCTTATGATTCACAAATTATAACCAAATACAGTGAAAATCATTATTTATCTATGGCCATTTAACACATGTATCTAGACCATTAATTTAAAACATGATGATGATGACGATGATGATATTTCCAGTCACAGCTTTAGAACTAACACCTAACATAAATTGAACTTTTATAAATTCATAATTATTGGTTTAACTTTAGTATATCTAAATTAGAACTTAATCCTTAATATTCAACAGTGATGATGACTAATCATAACTAATAAAGTATACACTAAATACAAATATACATCTTTTTTAATAAAACAAATTAACATTTATTACAGGACTACTAAAGTATACATACTATTTAAAGATACAAATGAAAATTTATATGACTAACAATTATGAGTTATTTATATTGAAATCATAATATTAATACTCTTCCCCCTTTCCCTGTATTGATAGTATCCAATGTTTCTCAGAGTAAACTTTTGTGCATCAATCTGGATAATAAATAACTCGGAATTTACATCCACAAGAAAAATATTTCCTTAAAAATATAAATACTTTATGCACGCACATACTTTTGTTACCTTATAAATTTAAACATAACATATAAAGTAAAATGATTAATTAGAAAAGGTTAGTTAGATTCAGAAAAGTAAAGCATTTACAGAAACAAGTTTTAAATTACTTATCTCCCCCTCTAAGCTATTGAGGTCACTAATCATTATTTTAAAAAGAACATCTAATTTCTCCAATGCTACATTTCTATAACTTTCAACATTTATATGACACAATTATACATGTGGTAAGTATTATTATATTACTGTGTATGTGTATGTTAATCCCCATTATGAATAAAATATTATTTAAAAAAAAAACTAAAAATAATAAAACATTTTTTTAACATATTAACATATTTCATAAATTTAAATCCATACACAATAAAGCACATCATAAAAGAAAATACGTCAATAAGTGGATGTGTATAATAATTTTAGAATACATAAAGTCATTCATAAAGCTTATATTTACTATTACTAAAATTCTTGTTTTTATTCGATTTTGGTTTTTTAAAATTCAGAGATAAGAAGAGATAAAAATTTTGTTATTAAAAATTTTGCTAATAGTTCCTGATATCATAAAAAGGAAAATATGTAATTAAAATTCATATTACCAGTCCTTTTATCTTCTTGAGACTTCTAAGAGTTCAAATTCAGCTTGTGGAATGTTTATAAATTTTGCAGCAAACACATACACCAATATGTAACATGCATATATTACCAATTTCTGCAGTTTACTGGAACAGTCTGTTTCTTTTTTTGACTTGAGGCTTGTAATTTTTTTACAGTAATGATGGTGAAGTTACTTGTTTTTGTGGGAACCATTTGGCACTGGAATTGTTTTTTCCCTTCCTGTTCAGCATAATTATTTTAATAGATTAAGGATATCTGTTGTTTTCATGTTTATAATTTTTGCTAGGTTTTAAACTCAGTCCCTGGCATAAATGAACTAGCATGGTTTAATACTTTTCAGTAGATTATTTATTTTCATTTAGCTTTCAAATGCAGGTGAATCATTTCCTCTATTTAAAACATGGACGAGCAGCCAGTCACTTCCATCTTATTTTTCTCAATCAATCACAAGATGTGGAATATTTTTGATTCAGACATTTTTAGATATGCATTGGTTGATGGCTGGGTCAGCCAGATAAAACATATGTGTACTTAGCCTGTCATTGCTATATAAAATCTTCCAAACAAAATTATATATAAAAATGACAGCAATTCAAATTGATATTTTTTCAGAATTTTAACTTCTTCTCTCCACAGTTTCAATATTTAATCTATCTTTTTCTCTAAGTGATTTTCAGCCTTTTATACCACTGAGTCTGTTAAAGACCAATCGGATAAAAAAACCTAATTTTTATTAGTAAAATCATTTGATTAAAACTGATCAACTGCTTCAAATTTACTGTTAGTAAAAAAATCCAGACCAACAGATAGAAGCACCTGATTTTTTAATTAATTAACCAGTCTAATTTAAAACTGATCATCTGTCTCAAATTTAATGTGGCAAGAAACACAAACTATTAGATTTCTTGATAATTAACATGAACTAATCCATTACTGTAATGTTTTCTAACCCCTTTATGTCAAATCTCTTTATAAAATTTAATTACTTTTTTTTGATTTACAGACTTTCAGCTGTAAAGGTTAGCTGAAATTATAACCTTATGAGTTTAATTAACACAATATAATTTTTAACAGATATATCTTTAAAAAAACTTTTAATAGAATTGTCCAGAAAACTTGCTTATCAAAACAATCTGAATGCTTTTTAGAAACTATAATTTAATATTCAAAATTAAATTATTAAAACTATTAGACTTAATTATTGTGTTATAGAAAAAAATAGAAAATAAAAATAGCAGAATTTAGCAAATATAGATTAATTTTGAAGAAATTTAGTAATCAAAAATATGAAAATGATTAACTAAATAGTTTGTGTCCACAGACAACTGCCTATATGTGTTATAATCTTAACCTTTAAAATAACTTGAATAATTCAAGGTATGAACTATTCTTTTTGGGTTATATCAACACAAACAAACAAACAGCACAAATATTTCCTCCACTCTCTTTTTGTCTTAGGCTTTTGGGAACTTGATCCTGTAGAGTTTAAACTTGGGTGCTCTACAGCTTCCCTTCCTATATAAAAATGTGATTTTTTTCTTCATTTCATTTTATGCACATTACTTAACTTTAGCCTGAAATTGGCACAATATATATATAGTAACCCAACTCTCTGTAGAATAGATCGATTATCATTGATGATGTTTTGAAAAATTTAAAATTTTTATAAGATTGAAATAAATTATATTAATATACTATTGTAGAGCATACCTGATGTATATTTTTTTACTACATACCTATGTTCAAAATATGTTATTCATATTTTTCAGTAGATTATCATATATTATTTTGAGATTATAACAACTTTATAATGATTGATGTTTCAGTATGATATGAATAAAGATGTGGTTAATTTGTGCAATTGAGATTAATCATATCTTTAATTACATTTTTATTATTTCTTATATTTAATTAAAATAATGTATTACTGTGATTTGATAATTTTATATTGATTTTATTAACAGAATAAAAATAAAACATGGTTTGTAAAATTTAAAAGTGGTTTAACCTTTCCAAATTGCAGCAATATGCCCCTTACATTTCAGCATTTCTGACATTTTCTTTGTTTCACACATCAATGTAAAATATATGATAAAATGATTATTTCTTTTCAGAAAATAATAAATTTGACTTCATATGATAGATATTTTAATTTACTACTGAAATAAAATTGAAATGCTCACATTTTATTTCTGTAAATATTAAAATAATGAGACTGTAATCAAAACAAAGACCTTACATATCATGTTTTTAGAAAGATTATTTTTAGTTTATAAAATCAATGAAATATTTCTTAATTTTTTATTATTTTTAGACATTGGAGATGTATAATTATTTATTTTTCTTATATCTAACAAATTATGCTTTAAATGTTTAATTTTTTTGAATATTTATTGCAAAATTATGATGTGTTTTTTACTCATAAATAAAGTAGATTGCTTACATCATATCTTGTCTTTTAATTTGCTTCAGGCCATATTTATGTTAGCTGCTAATATAACATTATATTTTTGAAAATAAAGTATTTCAAGTCAAAATAAATTATTAATAATTTATATTTCTTGATATCTAATAAATATAGTGCAAATTATTTAAAAAAAAAAATTTAAACCATAATAAATTTGCAAATAAACATGTTTTTGCATCACTGGAAACTGCAATGTCATAAAACACCAAACATTTTACAGCCTTAATAAGAGACAATCACTGAACATGTCAGGGTGGGGCTTATGTCTACTGTAAGAGGAGGAATTTTCAATTTTATGCCTTTTAGTGCAGAGTTCTCGGGAAAAAAATATTATACTAAAATATAGTTCTACACGCATTTTAATGTATAATATTTATGAAAAAATTTACTAGGAGGTGAATTAGTCAAAAGACGAAATAATTCGGTTCAACCTGTCATAAAGTTAAACTAAGTTTCATTCAGTTTATTTAATTGATCAGTATAAATTCTCCCAACTATTTTTTTTCTATTACTATTGTATCAGTTTTCAGACATATCATAATAAATATGCAAATGAGGCTAAGATTTTTTTTTTTGGCTGAAAGAAGTTCTGTTCCATACAAGATGTCAAGAAACAAAAAGTAAGGAAATAAAAAGAACTTCTTTTAAAGTATTTTAAAAAAGGAAAATGAATTTATATCAGTTTTATTAATTTTAAAATTATAGTGTGTTTATCATGAATACTTAAAAGCCCAAAAATTCATGTCCTAAGAAACATTTATTCTGACTTTTCAATCTGTGACTGGACAAAACAATATTCATTATTATGGAATGCATTATAATATTAAACTATTTTAAGCAAATTAAAGCAAAGGAAAAGAGAACAAAATAGATAAATTAAAGTTCCAGTTCAATTTAAAATGTTGATTAAGTCAAAATAAATATTACTGATTAAATAATATTCTTTCTTGTTTAATATTTCAGATCTTCATGCTACTTGGAAAAATTCATTATTCTTTGGTTTATGAGTTTATTAAAATTACTTCAAGTATGGATAACGCTTATTTAACTATAAATTTAATGCTGTCACTAAAGTTGCTAAATTATATATTGCTTGAAACATCTTTATTGCTTGTATAAAGTCATTTATTGACTAATTAAAGAATTGATTAAAGCTTACCTGGATATTAATAATGCTTATAATTAAGTCTAGATTTCCAGCTAGTAGTGAAATTGTTAAATTATTTATTATACTTTTTATATTTTTACTGCTAAAATAAGGCCACCTTTAAAGCCTATTTGGATATATGGTTAATGTGGATAATTTATTATTAAAATGATATATTAATGGAAATGAAATTTAATATGTGGATGAAAGATAAAGAATTTGACCAGGAGTTACTTATAGTGTTATCATGAAAAGACAACTCTACAATTAGGAAATTATAATCAAGAGATATTCTGAAGAGACCTACTAGAGGGAGCCAGGGTCTCCAGTTTACTCTGTTACTGGCTCCCCATTTTAGTTACCTAAATTATATTTTAGAGAATTTTTTTTCTCTAAAACATTTCCAATTGACCAGAGTAATCTTTTAGGTTCCTTTGTACACAAGAATTATGGCACCATCAGACAACAAGTAAGTGTGATTAAAATTTTTTGTTGGAATGCTGTTAAAAATAACTGACAGCCATGTAAATTTCTAGAGATTTCTATTGAAAGACAATTTTCAGGGAATATTTTGATTCTAGGCAGCTTTGAGAGTGTCTGATTGTTGGGAGGACCCCTGAGGGCCTGAATCCTAGTTTTTATATGGGGCAGAGCTGGGAAAAAGGTGCTCTGGGGATCATTACCAGAATTGGATAACTCATTTATTTGTTAGCAATAGTAGCTTTATTCATTTAGACTTTAATGCCTGCTTTTTAAACCTGACATTCTGTTTCTCATGGTACCTGATCATTTATTTCAAGTGTTGCTTTATCTTTTATCCATGCATTTGATGCTGGATCACTGACTATGTCTTTAAAACGTTTTCACCAGATTTGGATGGCTCATTCATTTGTTAAAAATGACAACATTATTCATTGCTGTTTTGTGCTTGCATTTTAGACCTGAGTTTTGACTTGTGAAAAAGATTCTTTTCTACTATAGTGAATTGTTTTAGACTATATCTGAACATTTGATTTCAAGTGTTGCATAATTATTCAACCTTACATTCTATATTAAACGTTTTTTTTCTATCTTGAATGCTGAACTGTACAAATCGATAATTTTAACATTTGACTATATGGATTAGTGCTTCTGGTTTTCATATGTTATCAGGGTGCTGAAACATGATTTTAATGGATACATTATTCTATGTATATATTTGATTGCTCTTTAGATCTCGAATTATATTCTGGTATAACACATAATACAAGCATCTGGTTACTACATATACATTAAAGTTCTTGATTTTGAAAAGTAATGATGAATTTTTTATGCAAGGCATTGGAAATCCTGGAGATTTGCACAGTGATTTTAAATTTAGCAATTATTATGACATTGGATTGTTAACAGTTGTACCTCATCATATGGATTGTGCTTCTAGTTTTATCATTTGATTTTTACCAATAGTTAAGGACCTTATGGATTAAGACTTCTAGTTTTTTATAAGTTATCTGGAAGCTGAAACATGATGGACAAAACTGAAGTTCCTGAAGAGTTCAACTGTGATTTGAACATTGGATTGGGGCTATTGTGTCACTCATCTTTGCAGTCTTGAGGACTGAGTCTGTTGCTTGGAGAGCTCCCAGGGCTTGCTTCTTGATCTCGGTGGGGATTGGGATGTAGGTGTATTGGGTTCTAGTATGGGCTTCAGATGAGAGAGTCTGGAACTTGGGAAGATTTCTGAGGCCTGAACTCTGGTTCTTATGGGAGGGGATTGGAATGTGAAATGCTATAGGGATTAGTATGGGTTTCATCTTTCTCATCTTCAGGGCAGTGGAGATGATGTGATGCATTGTGGTTTTAGTCTCTTTGTTTTCTATATGATTCATAGGTTGGTTATTAGACTATGTGATAATCTGTAGATGGTGTATGATATAAGCATGTGAGATTTACATTTTTGGTTAGTGCTGCAGCATTGCTTGTCTTGGCATGCTTGGGTGATTCAGGCCAGAGAGTTCTACTATGGTTTAAACTTCAAATCAGGGCTGCTGTGTCACTCATCTCTGCCATCTGGATGGCAGCTTCTGGTGCTTGGAAGGTCTCACAAGCCTGGGTTTTGGAGGGGATCTGGATGCTGTGGGGATTAGTAAGGGCATTTGGATGAGAGAGTCTGAGCTTTGGAAATACCCCAAGGTCTGGTTCCTAGTCCTTAGGAGGGGTCTGGGACATGGGTGCTGCAGGGATTAGTATGAGTTTTCACTTTCTCATCTGGATGGTGGGGATGACGTAATTCTTGGTAGCTGTGATCTGTCTAGTTGCCATTAAGGCCAGAGGTTACTTAGTAAACTATGAGAATTCAAGGTTTTTCTGTTCACTTGGTAAATCAAGTTCTGCATTGTAAATCATAGTTTGAATCTTGTATATCACTACATATAACGTAAATTCAAAGATTGATATTATGTTAATAAATCATATTTTGAGATATTTTGAATTAGGAAATATGTGATGAGGTCTTTGTACAAAGTAAATTATAGTATGAGTAACTGGAAATATGTAAAGATTTAAGTTTTTTATAAGAATATGTGTAACATGAGTAGAATGTTGTAATGAAAGGCCAGAATTTAAATGATATTCGAACTGTAAATGCTAAATGTATTCCAGCATTGAATATTATTTTAAATATCTTGTGCAAGATGGTAAAAAGGTTTAAAGAGTGTGTGTTTGTGCCATGTTAATTACTGCTTACTGATTAAAATGAAGGGTAATGTAATATTTAATCTAAAAGGGGATGGATGATGGTCATTAGTGATCAAAATTCATTGTCATTGGTTTTCAAAGGTATTAAATAATATTATTAATCATACTGTTGGGATAAACATTGTGATGACAAAATTCATTATTATTATTTATTCTAAGATATTAATTTTATATTGTAGTTATAGAGTATTTCAACAGCACAACCAATACTGGATTTAAAATGAAAAGGGTTTTAATGATATATCAACTTTGTATATTTTACTTATAGTTTACTACTTGAATATAAATAATTTATAGATTGATGATGGTTGGTGTGAAATTATATTAAATTCCATGTGTACATGGTAACACATATTTATAATTGATCATTATCATTATTAACAACAATTTAGTGAATCTAGAAAGTGAGTATTAAATAAGGTTAGGTATTCATGGTTGATGATTGGTGCAAGTGTCCATTTTGCAGCTATGAATCTTTCTTTGGATGTCACTGGTTTTCATCTTATACTATTATTATTGTATTAGGAGGTTGTTAGTATTTTACAATGTCATGGAAATGCTCAACACAATATCTTTAAGATAGTCATGATCTTAATAAATATGCTTGGGTGGTATGATGTATTAGGGAAAGTGTTGATCTTTTATTATATATTTTCTTGTATCCATATGGGTGCTGATAGACATCTGGATATTTATTCCAAGTATATTCAGACATGGCCATAGACTTTTGATCATTGTAGATGTGCCTCTTTGAGGTATATGTTAATAAGGTTACCCTAGTAGTAATCATGAACAACTTATAGAAAGTATGCAATATATATTCTTACAGGTTAAATGAATATGTGTGATCCAGCTAGCCTCCAATCTAATATAGTTAAATTAATATACTAAAGAAATTGTTAAAACCAAGAGCACAATCTGTTTGTGCTAATAAACTCAAGTTTATGTAGCTGTTTGTTTTATGCTTTAGTAAAGTGATAAATTTCAACACATAAATAAGTATCTTGTGGATAAATTAGAGAATTTATAAACAAGAAAATCAGATATGAATATCATTCATGCTTATTTGAACTTATGAAAAATGTGTAATTGCGATTAAATAAATCAATAATACTGATCCTTAAATTGGAATAATTGTGGTGACAAAATATTGTTATCAAACTTATTATTATTTTATATTTATTTTTTTTATGAACACAAACAATGCTTATTAATAATGTTATTTCGGGATATCTTGGCAAGTACCAGAATTTAGTTGTAAACATTTAATATTTTATTTTTGTTTTAATATCAAATTATTATTTTTTTTTGGGTTGTATATTTAATTTGTAAATAAAATGTAAATAAATTTCAATGTAATCTTTGTAGTATACTAGTTATTGTTTGCGCATTCATGGTCATTCCAGGTCACTAATCACCAATTCAATTCATTTCTAGTCATTGCTGTTTAATAAAATGGTTATTGATTACATATTTTGCTTTATTATCGATCGATCATTACGATCATATAGGCTAATTGTCACGTACTTTTGGGATTTAAAATAATAGAATTATTTAAACTATATAATGAGTGATTAATAGAATCCATTATTATTTTTCAGTTATAATCAAATGCATGGGGGTCCAGTTTGATTACTGTAGTTTATTCTTAAGTCAGTTAATGATCTTGTAATGTTATATTTTTCACTATATAAACCATTTTAATATTGTAACCAGATAAATGGACTAAACTATAATATAAATTTTAAGGTATCATATGTATGCTGGTGCTTTAGCACATTGGTGGTAGTAAAATGAACCCTCTTTCCTAACTTGTGTATGCTTTGATTGAGATATATCAAAATTAGAACTCTGAGATATCAAATAAATAAATTATATTATTAAATTATATTATGCAAATGATGGTAGCAGATGAAGCTGTAAGGGTTATAATATATATTATCATCATCATTGTCAACCATTATCAATCCACTGCAGGCTGAAAGTCTCTCCAAGTTCAATTCATCTTCTCTAATCTCTAGCCTATCTTCTCCACAATCATCCCTATACACTTTAAAAAATTTCATCCATCCATCTCACATGTGGTCTCTTTCTGGTTCTATTACAATCACTTGGAATCAAGTTTAATATTTTAATTGTCCATTTATTATTATCTCTTCTAAAAAATGTCCAGCCCACTCCACTTTAATCTTTTAATCATTTCGATGATGTCAGTAATGCCTATTTGTTCTTTTACCACAATTCAATCTCTTCTTGTTACTCCTAATATGCATCTCTCCATACTTCTTTGAATGGTCTGAAGTCTCTGTATTGTTCTTCTATTAAGTGTCCAAGTCTTATATCCATATGTAAGAACTGCTAAAACACATTTATTAAAAACTTTCCTTTTCAAATACATAAGCATATCTCCTTTTAATATTAAGTTATTTCTACCAAAAGCACTCCAATTAAGTTTAATTCTATGATTAATTTCATTCATTATATTTCCATCCATAGTAATAATCTGACCATGGTATTTATAGTTGTTAACTTTTTTTAATTCATCATTATTAATCTAATTTTTTTGAGAAAATCCATTGAACATTACTTTAGTCTTTTTAATGTTTACCTTTAATTCTACTTTCTACTTTCATCTGATAACTCTTGCAATGTTTTCTGAAGCTCTGAAGTATTATTTGCAAAAACAATTACATCATCTGCAATATCTAAATGACTTAAATAATCCATTTAGTTTTATTTCTTTAGATTCCCATTTTAATCTACAAAATACTTCTTATTGCAGTGCTGTAAAAAGTTTTCAAGATATTGAGTCACCCTGTCTTACATCTTTCTCACTGTTAACCTTCCTAGTATCATTATGTAATGTAATTGTTGCTATTGCATTATTATAAATATTTTTCAGAATATGATAATATCCTGGCTCTATACCTTGATGATCCAGTACTTTAATCATTGAAATGCTTGTAGAATCAAATGCCTTTTCATAATCTACAAATCCAAAGCATAATGGCAAGTCATATTCATTGGTCCTTTCTATAACTTCTATCAAACTTGGATATGATCAACTGTACTGAAACTCCTTTTAAATTTACCTTGTTCTTTTGATTGGTTGAAATCCAAAGTTCCCTGTGGATGAGTTGTAATTATCTTGGTAGAAATTTTGTATAAAACTGATAAAAGACTAACAGGTTTGTAATTTTTAATATTTTCTTTATCACCTCTTTTAAATATTAATATTAATACTGAATTCTTCCAATCAACTGGTACATCTTTATTTTTTAGACATTTGGTACATAACTTTGCCAAAATAGATTTTATATTTCTTCTTCTACTTTTAAGATATCGATTATAATTCTATCATTACCCGGGGCTTTTCCCTTCTTCATAAATTTAAAATCCTGAGCAATTCAGAAGATATAATAGTTGTAAGAGATATCTGTTCCTTATTACTATATAATTATTGATAGAACTCTTCTACTCATTTTATGAGGTCATGTCACTTTTTAGTAATAATTCCATCTTTTTTTCTTGTTGCAGATATAAGCTTCCTACCAATACCAAAATGTTGTTTTATACTCTTGAGACTTTTATTCTCTTTTATAACTTTTCTTAATAGTTCACAATTATACTTTCTAATATCATTATCAATTCTTTTTCACATTTTACAAAATTCAAGATATCAAATCCCTAATGCATCATTTTTTATATATTTTCATATTCCTTCTTTTCTTTATGAATTCTCAAGTCTTAGTAGAAATTTTATTGGTCAATTTCATCTTTTTTCTACCATCTATCTTTGTGCAGTTTTTAAAAGTGTATAAGTTATTTTTTTATTAATTTCATTCAAATCTGGATCATGTTCAAAATCTGCTAATATTGCAAGCTCTAATTTAAATTCATTATAATGTTTCTGAAGATTAGGAATATCAATTGTGAATATTGTTTTTTAATTTTAGTCTCTCTAGTTTTGAATTAACATGTATCTTACATCCCATTAATTGGTGATCATTTATTGTATTGAATTTATTAAGAACATTACAATCTTGAAATATGTATTTTTGGTTAATCAAAATACAATTCAATTTTGCTGTCCCTTCATTTGGATGCTTCCATGTCCATTTCCTTTTAACATTTTTCTCAAAAAAAAAAAGAATTCATAATATAAAGTTTTTCTTTTTCTGCAATCTGTGAAAGTCTATGTCCTCTCTCATTTCTATTACCATAATTAATTTACTTACAGCACTTTCATCTTTCAATTGTTTACCAATTCTAGCATTAAAATCTCCCATAACAATTTTAAAAAAGCTTTTTGTACACCTATATAAAAATCCTTTCTACTTCATCACTATAAAAAACTTGTTGTGGCATAAACCTGAATTATCTGCATTTGGTATCTGCTATTAAGTTGAATAACTAATCTTGCCACTCTGTTCTATATATCATCAACAACCACAATATTGTTCTTTCACTTTTTATTTATAATAAATCATACTCCACTTGTACTTTCAATATTTATGCCTTTGTAGTAGAGTACATGTCCACTTTATCTCTTCATTTTTTCTTCTAATTTTATAAAAGTCCAATAATGAACCATTTAATATGAGACAGTTTTTCCAATTGTTGCAATATTCCTTTACTTAAAAGTGATCTGCAATTGTAAGTACCTAAATAAAAAGTCATCATCAAATAGCAGCCTGGGTCTGCAATCAGGGATTCTCAGCATCTTCTGCCTTTGTCCACCAACCACTTCCTTGGCTGGTGATTTTACAACTTCCTGGGAATAAGGGTCATGATTTATTTTTGTCTGTCATGATTGTAAATATCCATTAGAAAATTTTTTTTTTCATTCACACACACATTTATTCTGCCTTATCAGATGACTGAGAAGAAAGACTATGGTGTTTCTTAATCTTAAACTTAGAGATGAAAAGCCAATAAACTCATCATGCTGGCTAATGCATGTTGGTGAACAGGCCATCTATGTTCATATGCTATATGAATAATCACATAGTAAATAACAGTTACAATGACCAGAATGTATGGAATGGACATTAGGAATTTGCCCTGCTTGGTTCCTTTAAGGCATCTAAGAGGAATGAAACAGTCTCCTTTATATAATAGCAAACTCTTTTTTGTAGTTCTATAGCTATATATTTATTTATATATAGTTTTTTCAATTCTTAAATAATTAATTTAATAATGAATTTTACATACAATATACTTCATTTGATTCAACCTATATACTCTTATATCAATATATTGTGTTTTTTTAAAAAAATTTTGATTTAGAAAAGAATTGTAATCATTAGTTTGTAAATTGGCAAGACTGATAAGAATGAATATAAAATAAAAATAAGTGTACTTTTTTGGAATGTTATGAAATGTTCAATCACAATAATTCAATTAAATTTACCAAGCCAAGATAGTTTCTTTTTACTTAACCAAGAATTGATCCAGATACATTTAATTTTTGAGACCATTCTTTAAACTGCACATGGTAGGCTGAAATTAAATTTTTGCATGAAAACTTGCTAATATTTAAGAATGTAATTGATTACTGAATGTTTGATTGACAACATTAACATTTGATGATTAATTGCATTTTATCATTATATTACAAACACACCCACCCATGCAAATGAACAAATATATCATAAATATATAAAAAAATGAAAATTTTATTATTTGTAAACTAATCCTTTCATATTTTGATGTTTTTATAGTCAATCCTGGCCAATGTTTGGGTTATATTTGAAATATTTTATTTTGAGGTTAAATCATTATATTGAATATCAATAAATTTTGCTTTATTTATTAGAAATATAAGTTTATAAATAAAGTATAGTCTTAAAATAATATTTCAATTTTGCAAATACAAAAAAAAAAAAACAAACAAAACTGAAATATGTAATTAGAACAATCATTTTTTCCCCTTATTGGATGATTGCTGCATTGCTGATAAAAATATTAAATGGATGAAATATTTATTATTTGAACTCTATTCATAAAATCTGAATAAATTATTAAGTCATCATAAAGTAAAGAAATTCTGTTATAAAATTTTAAATTGTACATATAATTATTATAAAATAAAAAAATAACTACTACAGTATTTGTGAATGTAGAACCACTCATAATTTTTATGCCATTATTTTATCTTTTTAAAAATAAACATTTTTGAATAAAATCTAAATATAATCATGAATATTTGTATTTTAAAGTAAATATATTATAAATATTTTTCAAAAATAATCATAAATGTATAAATAAAATGTGGAAAGAATACAATTTTTTTTTCAAAGTAATACAAAAAAAATGTTTCAAGTAGTCTTATAAATACTTTTGAAGTTTGGAAACAAAAAATCTAGCAACCAGTAACATTGTTGATTCATTTATACTAAGTCCTCTGTACAGTAGTGACATCTTCAGATTTTTTAAAACTAATAAACCAATATATGTTTTAAAAACTGGTGAACTAATGCTAAAAATTTCTGCAAGGAATGGAGATAAATTTAAGAAGACTATAGTAGCATCCATTCTATAAAGAATGAATTTTTATGAGTGAGAAATTATGAAACAAAAAACAAAAACAAATAATAATTTAAAACTTTCAATTTATTTGATTTTTGGTGTATACATATTTTGTGTTTAGTTGTATTATAATATCTAAAATAATAGAAAATGAGATACTATTATGAAGCATTTACACTTTGATCATCATTGATTATAATTTAATAATTAATTGGCACATCCTTTGCACAATTTGCCCTGACTCTTTTTTTAATAATTTCAATAGAATCTTTACAAGCACCATTTTATTACAATTTAATTCAGTGTAAATCTTTTTTAAAAAATAAACTTTTCTTTGAAGATTTGAGATGAGGATAGTTTACTTGTAGTTATATGCTAGATTATTTTCATCATCTAGTTTAACTGTTGAATGTTTTTTAGATAAAAAAATATTATTTTAAATTACTCCAAATACATTTAATTGTTAATAACAACACGCAGATTAAAGTAAAACACAATGGTTCATGTGACTTTATTTTCTCTTCTTCAGGTGTTATTGGTCTGAAATTCAATTAAATTAAATGTAATAAAATAGTGAAAGTTTATGTTGAATTGAATGTTTAGATTTATAAATATTAAGTCAGCCTGTTTAAAACTTTATTAATCTTGCCCTTTAAAAAAAATATGGAAAAATCAGTAGAAATTTCATAGATAAATATGAAAAATTTATATTGATTATTGTATTGGGCAGAATATCATAGATGATTATAACATCACCTTAAATTCATTCTCATCATCTTAAATTGAATGTTCCCAGTCTCTGGTTTGATTACCATAATATAACCATTATTAGTCAGATCATCACCACCTGGAATCTATTACTAACAGTAAATTACATAGAGGTGATGAAAAAAAAGTATGCTGCTAAAAAAACGGAAATACATATTTACACTCATCTGTACCTATTATTATCAATTAAATTTTTATTTGGAAAAATATTACATTTGAGTTATTCAAAAAAACTTTTAAACTAGATGATAGAAATAGATTAACATATAATTACAAAAAAATGTTTTTTATTTATATTTAGTACCACGAATGTTAAATGAATGCTTTTCCTACCTAGAAATGCCAGAGGTAAGATTACATTTATATATTTAAATAAATATTATTATTTATAAATATAAATGGTTTCAGATTTAAGGAATAAAGGTAGTATAATAATATATAAAAAGTTCTATTTAAGGAATAAAGGTAGTATAGCAATATATAAAAAGGTCTATAAGAAACAATATAATATAAAATAGCTTCTTAGATGAAACAGAAATTTCAGTGTTTGAGCATATGCAAGAGCTTTCCGAAACCATTATATAACATTTTTAAAAATTTATTAATCTGATAGTGTTATTATATGGTATAATCAACAACTTGAAGCAACATAAAATATCATATGGTAAAATCATTTAAGATGTGAGACAATAATTTAAATAATTTTATGAATTCTAATTTTAGAAACCATTACATTAATATATATTAGAAAGGTTAACTAATAATAGATGTAAATATACATTTTGCATTCATTTGTATCTACATTTTCTTGTTGTTAAATATTGGATCACATTACCATTGATTGCATCATTCTTGAGTGAGTACTACAGTCCAGTTGATGGCTGAGGTGATTCAATCAAAATATAAGATAAAAGATAATTTTAATAAATAAAAGTATGTATGAATAAATCAGAAGTATATGTTTACATGCACACATAATATATATATATAATGGCAAAGTTCGTCCATGTATAATTAATAATACAATTGTAATGATGTTGTGAATGGATTACACTTGCCATCAACTACATTACCAATCTTATTTTTAAACAATTGTAGAATGCTGCAAGCAACAGCATATATGAGAATATTAAAGTTTCCACCAATAAAACAAGGTCGAGTGGTCAGCACAGCTGCCTTACAAGCAGTTGTCCCAGGATTAGCGAGTTCACTTCCCGGCCGATGCTATGACACACGAAAAAAAAAAAGGAAAAAAAATAGTAATGCTTAAAATATAAAAGTATGAAAAAGAGATGATAGCAGTTAAGAAAATTGTTAAAATATCAACAGGTTTTTTTAAATGAAAGAGAATTTTCATGTATCATCTTATTTGTTGATAGTCAGATTTCTTAAGGATTTCAATGACTTTTTTGATTTTTCTTTAATGGTATCACAACTGGATAGGATAATGCTGTATGAAAAAAGTATATTATGACCAGTAACTTGGAGTGAGAAGACTACTGGTGCTGATTGCTACATTATTGCATTAGTATATTTATCTTTTCTAGCAATGATATGATGATTACTCATATTCACATAAAAGACTCCACAAAGTCCGCATGTAACCACTAAGAAAAATCAATAGAACCTACAGTTTACTACTTTCTGATTTTTATGATATGCTTATAACAATTGATTCATTGATAGACAATGATTTGAAATGGGATTTATTTAGTAATCATCATTCATTATTATATAATTAAATTAATGATTTGAAAATTCAAATGATTTAAGATTTGGACTCAAGCCATTTAATGTTCATGAGTTATTTAAAATTTACATTTTGATTTCTAAAATTAAGAGTTACCATGTCTCATTTCATAAACCTATTTATGTTATTTATTTATTTTTTTAACATTCATATTTTCATTTTAGAATGATGCAAAACTTTCTTACGAAATTATCATCGTTGATGATGGAAGTTGCGATAGGACATCAGAGGTATTATTTTCTTCAAACTCATATATGTAGATAGATAAATGTAAATCTGTTTATGCAAAATTGAAGCAATCTTTTTAGTTTTGAAAAATAAATAATAGTACACATTTAAGTATAAATTTAATTTATAAAAATCTATATCTTAAATATATATTTGTATAAACAATACAATCTAAGTTTACATTAAAAATACAAAAATACCAATCTTATTTTTCTAATAAAAATTCTGAATGCTAGCTCTGTATGTATTATCACAAAATTTTCAAAATATATTGTAACTTTCTATAACAGCATAGCAAGTTGTATTTTAATTTAAAAATTAATAATAATTAGCATTTTCATTTTTTGATTTAAACCTTTTATTACTAATTAAGAATCTTTATCTAAATACTGTACATAAAATAAGATGTTAAAAATATTATTCATTAAAATTAAAAATAATTTCCTATCACATGTTTTAATTTCTAAGTTTGTTGGTAATATTTCACTTTTTTTTTTTTTTATAGCAGAGCTTTATTAACTTCTATATTTAAACACCAAATATTTGAATTTTTTTTTAGCAAAATAAGTTAAAAAAAGATCATTGCCTTTAGACTCTTTTTAATCATATTTTTGGGTGTCCAAATATAGAACCATCAGTCTTACATTTAGTTAAGAATCATATTACAGGAAGCAGTCAGAAAATTGAAGATCTGTCATCAGATTCTCATTAACTATTACTTCTAAGAAGTCTTCATAAACTTTGTAACAGAAATGTAGCTTTTAGTACTGTATACTGAACATAAATGAGTTTTAAAACTATGTTGGCCTAACTTTAATCTCAGGCTTATATAATGACTTCTTTAAACTCTTATTTCTTTGTTGACTTGTTTTTCTATAGAATTCTGATATTCTTACACTTATATTATTATTTTATCTTTTATTATTATTTTAATTTTATGTAAATATATTTAAGAATTGCATTTACATGGAAATTTTTAAAACAATGTATCACATGATATTGAGTATTTATAGAAAAAATATTTTTTTTTAAATATGAAGTTTTTTTTTTGATCAGGAATTATTAAATGATTTAATAAGAAAAATTGCTTAAAAAATTTCAAGATTCTGTTGTCTATAAAGAATCCGTTTAATTCTGAATTGAATTAAAACCATAATATAATTAAACTAACATGTTTTAGTGTTAAACCACTAAACATCACATGATCACCATTCCTTATGCCTGCACATAACTATTATTAAAACAGGCAAGTTTACCCTGTTTATAACAGTTATTTGCAAGCATAAGAAATGGTGATCATGTGATGTTTAGTGGTTTAACATCAATTCTGCCTTATAGGATAGTGGTGGCTATGGTTGTCAAAGAGCCAAAGACACCAAAATGTATGGGTACTGAACTGAGTTCAGACCCATATGACTATATAAGCTATTGAGCTTAGATTGAAAATATTGTGTTTTCAATTTTATTCTCATGGTTTTGTAGTTAAGTAGAGATAAAAGGTGGTTGCTGGAGAGTTGCATTAGATCCTAAGATCTAGGTGCAGTGCTCTCAGATCCAAGGCTTCTCACTGGTGAAGGCCACAAGCCGGAAACTAGTCTGGAGATATTGGATGAGTAGGCAATAGATGGGGATTTTATGCACAAGCCTTCTGGCATCCATTTATTACTCTGGCTGACACTGAGTGGCACTACTGTATGGAGAGTTTTGCCTATTTTAGTATCAGTTATGTGCAAGCATAAGAAATGATGATCATGTAATGTTTAGTGGTTTAACACCAATTCTGCCTAATAGGATAGTTATGACTATGGTTGTTAAAGAGCCAAAGACACTAAAATGTATGGGTACTAAACTGACTTCAGACTGAAAATACTGTTTTCAATTTCATTCTTGTGGTTTTGTAGTTAAGTAGACATAAAAGGTGGCTGCTGGAGGGTTGCATTAGATCCTAAGATCTAGGTGCAGTGCTTTCAGATCCAAGGCTCTTCACTGATGAAGGCCACAAGCCAGAAACTAGTCTGAGGATATTGAATGAATAGGCACTAGATGGGGATTTTATGAACAAGTCTTCTGGCATCCATTGATTATCTCTGGCTGGCACTGAGTGGCACTATTGTATGGAAAGTTTTGCTTGTTTTATTGTTCACTATAGTTCTTTGTATATTATAGTTTTTTTGTTTGAACTAAAAACAACATAAAAATATTTCAAGTTAGATATTTAATATAGGTCCTGTTTAAAAAATATAGTTTTTAAAAATAGGAAAATATTCTGAATACTTTATATGCATAAATATACATTTGTTTTAGGTAGGTCATTATTATCAAAAAGTGTATGGAAAAGAAAAAGTGCAGATAATTAATCTGAAGAAAAATCACGGGAAAGGAGCAGCTGTTAGAACAGTAAGAAATTTGTAATTATATATTTTTATTTACTCAGAAGTGAGAGTTTTAAGTTACAAAATAAATAATTTCCTAGAAAAAATGTGGGATTAGAATTAGAGGAAAGCTTACTAATGAAATTTGTGGTAATTTTTGTATACCACTTTTTAAGCAGAGACATAACTCTCCACACAATAGTCCCACTAGTTGCAATACAGTATAATCCAATGAATGCAAGAAGATTAGAGTGTAAAATCTCTAGACTAGATTCTAGCTTGTGGCTTTTGTCAGTGAGAAGGTTTGAATACGAGAGCAATGAACCTAGATCTTAGGATCTAATGCAATCAATCCTCCAGCAGACAAGTTTTACCTATTTAGTTAACTATAAAGCTATGAGTCCAAAATGTTTTCAGTCCAAGCTCATTCACTTGTATAGTCATATAGATTTGAACCCAGTTCAGCATTTATATGACTATATAAGTGAATAAACTTAGATTGAAAACATTATTGTGTTTTTATTTTGGACTCATAGCTTTATAGTTAACTAAATTGGTAAAAGGTGGCTGCTGGAGGATTGCATTAGATCCTAAGATCTGGTGCAGTGTTCTCAGATCCAAAGCTCATCACTGATGAAAGCCACAAGCTAGAAATTATTCTGTAAATATTACATGAATAGGCACTAGATAGGGATTTTATGCATAAATATTTTTGCATCCATTGATTACTCTGGTTTACACTGAGTGATACTACTGTGTAAAGAATTTGCCTCTACTTTAACAGCTTGCATAAGCATAGGAAATGGTGAACATATTAATCAGACTGTTAGATTATATCCCATTGATAGCAAAACTAAAACAACTCATCACATTATTATGGCACAACCAATATAATAAATGTAGAAAACTTATTAAGTATAAAATGACTGCATTACACTGTAATAAAATTTTCTTTCATTATTCGTTCGAAAATAGTCCAAAAAGAATATATTTTCATCAGCTCATATAGACTTTGTCAAAAAACTACATATGAAAGGCAATAAGACACTCTCTACAATTAATAAACTGCATTAAAATTACCAAGAAAAAAATTAGTAACAATTGAATTGCCATTCTTTAATATATTTTTTAATTTTTTAATTGACACAGTAATAATAATCAACATTTCACACACACACACACACACACACAAAACAACAATAAAAAACAAAACAAAACAATAAACAAACGCCCAAATCTATATTCATAAAAAATATATTTTTGTTTTTAATTGCAAATATTTTGTTCTAATTCTTTTTTTAGGTTTCTACCAATTTCACAGTTGTTCAAAATTTCTGTAGTTTTATTTCTTATTGGTTTTTTATTTTTATAAAAAAGTAATTAAATAAATAAAAATAGAATTTAAAAACTTCAATTACCCAGTTATTTATTTAGTATATGAATTTTTGTTTTAGATAGCTTAATTATTAAAAAATTATCATAAAGAAATCCATAGAAAGTTAATGATGCTAATTTAGAATGTGCTCACCACCATTTTGAATTTTAAGGTTAGTCCAAAATCACTGCTGACACATCCAAGTGATAAATGACATCAAATAATCCACATGGGGTCACTTGGATGTGTCAGCAGTGATTTTGGGTGGTCCTTAGAATTCAGAATGGCAGAGAATGCAGTCTCTAAATACTAAAAGCTAATATCTTCTTATTGCAATAATGGTGGTGCGAAGCACCGAAGAATGTTGGGAGGGGGAAGGATCATCAAAAAATGTAGAAGTCTGATCAAACCAAGCTTATAATTTTAAAATCCTAAAAGTTTCTAACTGCTAAAAGATGAATTTTAGGACAATAATGATGGCATGAAGCATCGAAGTATGCAGGGAGGGAGAAGGATATTTTCAACGATACAAAGTATCATCCAAAAAATGTATAAGTGCAATCTAACCAATTTTATAATTTCAAAATATTAAAAGCTTATTACTTCTAAAATATGAATTTTATTACAATATATACCTATGAATAAACATAAAATTGATCAAACTGAGCTTATAGTTTTGGAATATTAAAAGCTTATAACTTCTAAAATAAACATTTTATTACAATATATGCTTATAACCATATGTTGAAATAAAGCATATTAATTTTATAATTAATCAGATTTTTTCTTACCAGAAAAAAATTGTGATGTTGCATGCTTTCTTTGTTACATATAGTTAGAAAAAAAATGGAGATGAGAAAAAAATAGCATTGTTCATATTTGATCTTCTGACATGGATATCAAATCTATACTTGATCATATGAAGTCCTTATGAAATTTGTGCTTTAATTTTTTAATTATTGATGTAAATTTCAATTTTCTAATGAATGATCATATCATGATCATGTGTGGATTATTCTATGTTATTTATCACTTGGATGTGTCAGTGATGGTTTTGTGCAGCCCTTAGAATTCAAAATTGCCATAAGTGGAATTTAAATCAGTACCAAGTTAATCAGGAAGATGGATTTATTAGTGGTCTTATTAAGGATATCTAGCTATAAATTTAATTGTCATTAATTATGTGGATCTTGGTTTGTGTGTGTCCACATCATATATGTAAGTTGTTAAATTAAATTTATAAAGCAGATGGGTGAAATGACTATGGGTTTGTACTAAACTGAATGGTGATATTCCAGTAATATTTAGAAAGATCAAGCCCAATTAGTTTTACTGTTAAAAATTGCAAAAAACGTTTAAATCATTTAAAGAAATCTACTTTTAATGGCATAATCATTCTGATGCAGGTTTTTGATTAAATATCCAGAAAGAGGACCTTGAAATTTAAGGTGAGGTTTAGTTGTGAAACTATATCTTAAATTATTGGCTAATTTGATCTATTTTCGCAGTTTTAGTACATTTTTTATGTGGGCATTTCTCATCTGTCAACTGGAGGAGGAAACTGTAAAAATATATAGAATATTTTTTAAATAATGTTTAATTGATTATTCAGAGTTTTGATTGGGCAATTATTCTCTAAAAAAGCAGACTAATAGAATACATTAGTACTAATGCAACTGCCTGTAAAGTACTTGCATCACAACCCCAAGTAGTGCCAACCAGCTTTCCAAGATTATTTCTAAAAAATAAATTTTAGATCTAATCTTTGATAAATGAGAAAAATATGTTAGATTATAGTCCAAGCTATTGTTGCAATAAAATTATATTCAGATTAAAATGTTTCTCTGTTATTTAGTAATGAAAAGTTGAGTATCTTATTTTTGTTGAGTTAAAAATAAAACTACAGTTTTTGAAAAAGATTTTCAAACTTTTTCTTTCCTAATTCTAGAATATATATATATATAGTGAAATCAAAATAAATTTTGTCCGCATAGATAAAATTTCTGAAAGATCATTGATGAATATATTACACAAAATAGGTAAAAAAACTGAATCCTATGATATTCCATTTAAAAAAGTTTGTATTTATTTTTTATTGGAGAGCATTTTGTCAAGAAAATTCTGCAAAATTATAAGATGATGTTAAATCAATAAAGGTGATATCAGTTTTTAATTAATTTTAAAGCCTATTACAATGTAAAAAATAATAATAGTTATTCAAAGAAGCTCCTTTCTAGCCTAAATCTATGCTGTTCTATACATAGATGATTCTTTGCATTTGGCAAAATCTTATTAATAAGATTACATGGAATTGCTTGTAGTAAGTCTTTTTTTTTTTTATTGTTTTTGCAATAATTTAATCATAGTCTTATATATAGCTGCTTGACCTAAGAGTAGAATTGAAGCAAATGTGCCTCAAGATGTAAGACCAGTAGAACATATTTGGTAACATTAATATTAGAAGGATCTTAAAAAATAATAACAGGAATTATAACAAAATCATACAGATGTCAATTTAGGTCAATGATTCAGATAATGCAGACACACAGATTAATATAAAGACCATTTATTAAACATTCCTATCATAAGTCAAACAGTAAATTTAAATGAATAAATGCAGACCTAAGTATTCAGAAATTTCCTTGATCGTATGATAATACAGAGTTGTATGGTGCCAGCAATAGCATCTGTTTGCACTCAGAAATAAAGTATACTTTTCACTAGCACTAACATTGACTATCATAAAATTTTCACCTGTATTTAACATAGCTACAGAACCTTTTCACTTGTCATACAGAGCATTACACTGCTTCTTTTTTATGCAACTTCATATGATCATCAACCTATTAACAAATTTTATATCTAAGTTTAACTAGTCATTTTTAAGAAGATATATATATATATAATTAATTCTTAACTCCAAACAATGTTTACTAGGATGTATTTCTTAGTTTATTCCAACAACTTTTTATCATAAAGTGTGTGTGTATATATATTGTACCGAGTTTGCCTGCAAGCCTGGTTTAGCTGGTTTCAACCTTATTTATAATCATATTACTAATAAATATTATGTGAACAAACTGGCACATTCGAGCAAAGTGGAAAATATTATTGATAGCTTTAGCTGTCAATAATACCCACAATCAGATCGAGCTATGCAATGCATAACATGATCACATTTCCAGATCGTGGCCCACCTCAGCTGCTAGATTCAAACCCCTACTATCCAAACACTTTATTTGTTTTGGAGTAAACCCCGGGTGCCAGCTAGTCTAAGACTAACATGTTCGGACAGTAGGCCCATAATCCAGCGCTCGAAAAATCCCTTAACTAGCTCAGTCTATTATTTTAATTCAATAACAAAATATAGTTTCAATTAGTGGTGAAAAGAATTGACCAACAAATAAAGCTTTAAGTTTAAAGACAATTTATTTTAATTAACATTTATTAAACTAATTTTAAATATTTTATAAATCTTATTTACTAATATAATAACACACACACATATATAATTCACACACTATAATATCTTATGAGAAAGCATTAAATAATATTTGAAATTTAAAATACAATGAAATCAATATACTAGCACATGAATACACACAACATTTTAAACACACATATTAATAGTTCATCTATGTATGCAATAGAGTTCTTAAACTTGACTCTTGAGGTTTTACGAATGCGATGGCTACTTTAGAAATGAATATAAGAAAATGTTATTACCTAGGATTTTGAACATGGATACTTCTTGCTGTTTGCTGCTTCTAATGAAGTATTTCTAACCGGTTAGATTTGAAGTTTTCTTGTGGAGATTTGATGCTGATTATTCCAAGGCATTTTCTTTAAGACAATTAGATATTGAGCAGCTTCAGGTTGTTATGCAGGCATCACTTTTATTGGGTAGATTGGCTGTTTTCATCGGACTTCAGGCTGGAGAAAGTCGTATGTTTTCTGAGGTTTTAACACTGCATTCTTGATTCTGGATATATAATAAGCTGACTGATATAACTCACTGATAGATTGTACTGAACTGTTATCTCAAATGCAGAAGAACTTAACTCAAACTTGACTAACTGTCCAATAAAAAAATTGTCTATTTATACATGAGGCTTGTTTTCATTTTGATATCCTCCAGCAATATCTGTTGTCAAAATTCCTTTGATAATCTTTTAATTACATGTTTTTGAAGATCTTTTAATTAGTAGCCATGCAAATGTGTTGTTTTTATATTTTTATTAGTAGCCACCGCTGAGTGTTTTTTAATTTTTTAACTTTCATTTATTTTTCAATATAATTTTAACACGCACATATACACGCATTTATCATTTCTTTGTTTACTCTCGCACATATATATTTTATTAACAAGCTCACATTAATTTGTCATTTTACGTACGTGTATATTTTATTTTAATAAACTCGATATTAGTTTTAAGATTACATTTTTTTCTTTCTTCAACTCGAATGAAAAGAGATTTATATTTTTAAACTTTACATTACATTTTAACTAATAATAATAAAAAAAACTCTTTAACTTCTTTTTATGAAACTTTTAGTTTGTTTCTACAGCAAACTCCTCCCCCCGCCTTTTAATTAATTAATTGTAACTTTTATTTCAAAACTCTTAAACTTTTACATTTTCTTTTACGAAAGATTTTTATTTTAATAATTTTTTAAACAAAATTATTATGTGCCAACACAATGTTGGTATATTACACCGCTCTCCATTTGAGAGTAAAATGCATCATTTTTGACCATTTTATCTCTGACAACTTTAATTCTTAATTCTAAATATTTATTAATTTTTTAAGTTTGCTTTTTAATATCTTTTACTCTACATGCTAAGGGCAATCTTCAATTATACTTTACTTCTTTCGATGCCTGCTACATTGCTTACAATGATCTTAGTCCAGGATAGACCATGATACTCTTAATCTCAGGGTCATAGGTTTGGGTCCGCACATTGGGCACCATTAATGTACCAGGTTCGATCTGCAGAAGATCACACTTATCCTGCAAGCTTGGCTTAGCTGGTTTCAACCTTATTTATAATAAATTTATAATCTTATTTACTAATAAATATTATGTGAATGAACCAGCATGTTCGAGCAAAGTGGAAAATATTATTGATAGCTTTAGCTGTCAATAATACCCATGATCAGATCGAGCTATGCAATGCATAACATAATCACATTTCCAGATCATGGCCCACTTCCTTACTATCCAAACACTATTTGTTTCTGAGTAAACCCCAGGCACCAGCTAGTCTAGGACTAACATGTTCAGACAGTAGGCCCATAATCCAGTGCTCGAAAAATCCCTTAACTAGCTCAGTCTATTATTTTAATTCAATAACAAAATATAGTTTCAATTAGTGGTGAAAAGAATTGACTGACAAATAAAGCTTTAAGTTTAAAGACAATTTATTTTAATTAACATTTATTAAACTAAATTTAAATATTTTATAAATCTTATTTACTAATATAACACATGCACATATATAATTCACACACTATAATATCTTATGAGAAAGCATTAAATAATATTTGAAATTTAAAATACAATGAAATCAATATACTAGCACATGAATACACACAACATTTTAAACACACATATTAATAGTTTGTATATGTATGCAATAGAGTTCTTAAACTTGACTCTTGAGGTTTTATGAATGCGATGGCTACTTTAGAAATGAATATAAGAAAATGTTATTACCTAGGATTTTGAATGTGGATACATCTTGCTGTTTGCTGCTTCTAATGAAGTATTTCTAACCGGTTAGATTTGAAGTTTTCTTGTGGAGATTTGATGCTGATTATTCCAAGGCATTTTCTTTAAGACAATTAGATATTGAGCGGCATCAAGTTGTTATGCAGGCATCACTTTTATCGGGTAGATTGGCTGTTTTCATCAGACTTCAGGCTGGAGAAAGTCGTATGTGTTTCAAGGTTTTAACACTGCATTCTTGACTCTGGATATACAATAAGCTGATTGAAATAACTCACTGATAGATTATACTGAACTGTTATCTCTAATGCAACTGAACTCAACTCAAACTTGACTAACTGTCCGATAAAAAACTCTATTTATACATGAGGCATGTTTTCATTTTGATATCCTCCAGCAATATCTGTTGTCGAAATTCCTTTGATAATTTTTTAATTACATGTTTTTGAAGATTGTTTAATTAGTAGCCATGCAAACGTGTTGTTTTTATATTTTTATTAGTAGCCACTGCTGAGTGTTTTTTAATTTTTTAACTTTCATTTATTTTTCAATATAATTTTAACATGCACATATACATGCATTTATCATTTCTTTGTTTACTCTCACACATATATATTTTATTAACAAGCTCACATTAATTTGTCATTTTACATACCTGTGTATTTTATTTTAATAAACTTGATTTTAGTTTAAGTTACCTTTTCTTTCTTTAACTCCAATGAAAAGAGATTTATATTTTTAAACTTTACGTTACATTTTAACTACTACTACTACTACTACTACTACTACTGCTACTGCTGCTGCTGCTGCTACTGCTACTACTACTGCTATTACTACTACTACTACTACTACTAGTTTTAAAATTAGTTTATTACACAAAAAATATGCATGATTTGATTGTACAATGAAGGATATACATGATTTGATTCTACAATGAGAGATATACATGATTTGATTTTCCAATGAAAAGAGTACTTAATTTTATTTTACAATCTGGTTTCACATTTTTTTTTATTCATCTTAAATAAAAGTTTTGTGTGATTATTAAGTTTTATATATGTTTGATAGTCACTGTTACTTGCAGTATTACAATTGTTTGCAATTATGTTTTTATTATCCAGTTAATGAATTGCAACTAGTCATTTCTAATTTTGTGGTAGTTTGGTGTTTTCTTGCTTGAGTTATTAAAAGCAATTTTTGACTCTTCTTTTTGATTACTACATCTATTTACATTTGATTAGAGCTAAAGTTTTATTAGACTCCAGGTTGCTGATACTATGTCAACTGGGGCAATGAGCCGGTCCCTAGTTTTTATTTTCTTCAATTTATTTAGAAACAGTGACTCCAATTTGTGGGAAGTGGGATTAAATACAAAGTGGCATCTAATGAACCATAATGTAAATAGCAGATAAGTAGAAATCCTGATTGTTGAGAAAAAGCCTTTTAAAAAACTGTCAATTAAGGTATTGATGGTAATTCTATTGTTGTGTGAGATTGTGGTGATCCATTGCCTATATTTTGTCAGTGATGAGCAGTTCAGCAAAAATGATTCATTGTTTCTTCCTCTCTTTTGCAGATGGAGCACACAGGGTCTATTTTTGCATATCGCATTTTCCTTGAGAGAAATTCATTTGTGGGCAAGGCCTCTAAATTGATCTTAATCATGAAATCTAGGTATTTCGGTTCGAGATTCCAGTACTTATATTTAGTAATAATTGCTTTATTGTTTATGTTGAGAAAACTGTTAAGAGATAATTGAGTGTCCATCTTGTTCAGGATTTGATGTGCAGTCCAATTATCAATCTTTGTGCTGAATTCATTGTTTGTTGGATTCCTGTTAATATGTTGTAATAGTTTATTTAAAAACTTGTTCTTGCTAGGTGGGGGTGTATCAGTTGGTTCTATTTTTAAGTATGGTTGAAAAATAGGGAAATTGGTAGCAATTTTAACTAGAGTATTATGTATTTTTTGGTAATAGAAGGTATTTATTGAGTGGAATGATAATCCATTAAACTTTGTATGCTTCTGCAGGTTCTTGATGCTTATTGAGATGGCTTTCTTATTCCAGATCAATTTGCAACATAATGAGTTTATTTTTCGAATAAAAGCCTTGGTAAACTAACAACTGGCATATAATAGTTAATTTTGGGTAGTATCAACATGTTAATGAGTGCGGTCTTACTGTGTATTGAAAGGTAGGCCCTAGTAAGAGAGTTCATAATTTTAGTAATTGATGCCATTAGCTGATTTTGAATGGCTGTTCTTCTGGCACCCACTGACAGGTGGAAAGGGATTCCAAAAAGGAATGTGGAGGGGATTTAGTTAGAGAATAATTAGGTTTGCCTGTAAGAATATTCCAAGTTGCCATTTTGCCTGTGTTGAACTTGAGTGAGTAGTCTTGTGTGTATTTGTTTAGAATGTCTATCAGCATGGGTATATATTTCTTCAAAGGTAGGAAGACTACTATATCATCCATAACGGATATGTGGTTTATAGGGAGATTAGTTTGAGATAGAACCACAGGTGGCAATTTTTTTCTATTTCAATCAACAAAGGGTTAATATAAGAAATAAATAAGAGGGCACTAAGTGGTGAGCCCTGTGGAATGAAGCTGTGTGGAACAAAACTGAAAGATGATTTTCCATTTAATGTAATATGAATGGACCTATTGTACAATAGATTTGCCAGAATGCATCTAAGTGATAAATGGATGTTGTACTGTTCAAGAGCCCCCAAAAGCTTATCAATTGGAATGGAGCCAAAAGCCACCTCAATATCCAGCTGGACTACTACTGCTACTGCTACTGCTGCTGCTACTACTACTGCTACTACTGCTACTACTACTACTACTACTACTACTACTACTACTACTACTAATAATAATAATAATAATAATAATAATAATAATAAAACTAACTTTTTTATGAAACTTTTAGTTTGTTTCTACAGCAAACTCCCTTTCCCCCCTTTTAATTAATTAATTGTAAATTTTATTTCAAAACTCTTAAACTTTTACTTTTACATTTACTTTTATGAAAGATTTTTATTTTAATAATTTTTTAAACAAAATTATTATGTGCCAACACAATGTTGGTACAATATATGCATATATATTGTAATGGTATAAAAAGTAGAGCTGCTTCAATCTAATGAAGAGATGCAGGTAGAGGGGGTTCAAACCTCACCCCTTCTCCAGATTGCTACTAAGTGACTTCCTTCCCAAACCTTACTAGAATTTCTTCTTCATGTATGCCTGGTGGTCAGGGAGAGATGAGATCCTCAAAGGGAATTTTAACAAAGAAAAAAATCAGGTTTAGACTATATAATGCCACAGCAAGATATTGATGAGATTAGTGAATGAAAGTTTATTGTTCAATTAAAAGAAATGAAAATTTGAAGAAATAATTAAGAAAAAAAATGTTGCAAGTTATTTTTTTTCATCTGCAGACATGGATAGGTATTGATATGCATTAGTAAGATCCACTTAATATAATTAAACAATAGTACAATAATCATAGAACAATACCACACTTAGCCAACAACTGGGTGTTTTACTTTAAAGGAGAGAGACAAAAAACATAACCTTAGGGTGAAATTACAAAATTGGATAATTGGTTAAAACTAGTTAAATAGATTAAGGTCATGTTCAAATATAGCCTGCATTTAACTAACAAAATAAAGAAAATCCCCCCCAGTCGTCATTTCTCAGACTTACTCAGCAATATTTTGAGCATATTACAAAGTTAAAGTTTTATCTATAATGAAATTAAACATTACTGTGGTCCTTGGTGGTTTAATTGTGTGAGCTTAGAAGCAAGTCTCGAAGGCATAAAGTTTTTATATATGGCTAACTTGAGATCTGGATAGCAGTCCAATTCTAACACAAGTGTTAGAGAGATGGAGCCTGTTTGCCTCAGCATGATTTGAGCTCAGGACAGAGTATATGTGCTTGTGTCCAGTAGTAATATTTGAAAAAGGAGTTGAGTACCACTTTATCATCAATGACAATCTTGAAGCAGTGTTAGCCTATGAATCGAAGATGACAGGAGCTAGGGATATGTGCCAAGACCCCCACACAAATCACTGAGTAGTACAATATAAGAGAAAATGCGGTTAACTGACCATTAAACTTTAAAACCTTAGGTAAAATATATGTATATGAAATAATATGACTTCAAAATTTTTCTGAGACTGAGAGAATATCTACTATTAGAAATAATTACTTTGCACCTTTTCTAACATTAAAATATATAAAAAGATCAGTATATTAATTAATCACTATTTAACTAGTTCACCCTTAGAGTTAATGAAGATTTAAGATTTTAATTTACACATATATAACTGTACTGTACCCTCTCTTATATTTAATCAAATTATAAAATGCTTAAGCTATATCTGTTTTAGACAGATAGATATATATTACTAAAAACCCAGATTGACTTTAAGAAAGTATAAAAAATATGACAGGATTGGATCTTTTTTATAAAATGCATAAAATGAACACTTTAATATATATACTCAAATGTCATTTTCTTTTATATTTCTAAATATAAATTAAAAGAAACATTGAATTATTTAAAAAAACAAAACAAAACAACAATAGCGTGTTCTGCTTTTTTCTCTCTTTCTAATATATATTTAAGAAAATTAGTGAAACCAGTATGGCAGAAGAGAATTGGAAGGAGAAATTTTATTCAAAGAGTTTTCTAATAAATCTGAAATATTCCCATATTTAGTAACAGTCGAACAAATAGAAATAAATGAAATTAAAATATTTCTCCCTACCAGCTCCTCCAATGTACATATGTTTAGGCCAAGCAATAAGAAAGAAATTGTTTCTTTTTTTTAAAAAAATATAAGTAGTATACAATTCAAGTAATGTATAGTGGCAATCCATTAACCAAAAAAAAAGATTTATGTATATATTAATAGGATTAAAATTGCCATTATTCTGGTCAAACAAAAAAAAATAACAATGAAAATGTTAAAAATTATCAGGCTATATATATTAACACGGTAATCTTGACTGATAGTGGCTCCAACACTTCACCCTTTATTTTTAAAAAAATAAACTAAATTTTTTCGTACTAAGTGTATCTAACTAGAAATAAGCTATATCTAATTATAAAAGTTAATAAAAAAGAATATAAAAAAACTTACATTTTTATGCGTAGTTTTGACTTGTAAAGTATATCTAACGGTCACAACTGTATATATAACTATAAATAAATAAACTATATTAACTATAAATGTTTTAAATAAAGATTGATAAATAAAAAAAATGAACTTACATTTTTATGCATAGTTTTCAGCTAGACACACGAGGAAATTCACAAAAATGATGTCATGTTCATGCAAATTTCTAAATGAAAATTCCTGCAGGTAGGATACCACTCATTCACTAACCTCAGTCTTGCAAGCAATAAAGTGAATTGGCAAGTTATTCGACCAGAAAAATATTATATGAACAATGGTGTTCAAAGACAGATGGCTTCAGAAAAAAAAATGAGCCACTTCTTATGCATTTAGGGGTATGCAAGAACATGGCACAGTTTTTGTGAATTTCCTCGTGTGTCTAGCTGAAAACTACGCATAAAAATGTAAGTTCATTCTTTTTTTATTTATTAATCTTTATGTAAAAACATTTATAGTTAATATAGTTTATTTATTTATAGTTATATATACAGTTGTGACCGTTAGATATACTTTACAAGTCAAAACTATACATAAAAATGTAAGTTTTTTTATATTCTTTTTTATTAACCTTTATATTTAGATATAGCTATTTTCTAGTTAGATACACTTAGTATAGTTACATACACTCAGTACGAAAAAATTTAGTTCAGTTTTTTAAAATTAGAGGGCGAAGTGTTGGGGCCACAATCAGTCAAGATTACCTATTAACACATTATAATTATCATACATAAATGACTTAAGTTTATGATTTAAGCCAACATAAAATACAAGGGAAAATTAAAGTTACCGGTAATGATTTAAGATTGCGTCTTTATTAGATAGCCATGAAGACATTCTGGTCAGCAGTCTGTACTGATGACTTACGGTGATTTCTGTCCTCAGCTATCCATTTACAGCAGCAGGAAATTGTTAGGCAAAATTGTTCTAGCACATTACATTTCTTCGGTTACATCTTTCAAGCTCCAGCAGACAGGAAAGCGATCGAGAGAGAAAGTCTATTCCTTCATTTTACTTACAGCACCCATTTTAAGTTCTTTTTCTCCTTGTCTATAGAATGCTGGCAGCTTAAGAACTTATTCAGCAAGGGGTGAAGATATTTTCTTGGTTGCAGAGAGTTCTTTCCAAAAAGTTAATTATATTTATTCTCCGATAAAAATATCTTTGTGGCTGTTTTTGGTCCAAGCTGTAGAGCTGAGCCAGGTAAAAGAAAGAGAACAATAGACAAATTCTCAATTTATATCTAGCTTGTTAGCCATCTTACATTCCAATCCCATTGTTCTGCTATCTTATTTTTAATTGCAGCATTTTTTAATTAATTATTCCTATCTAACTAATCTTTTTTTTAATGAGTTCTGTGATTCTAGGAATTTTATTTTTTTATCTAAAATAAAATCTTTTAATTTTATTTCATAAAATTTATGTAATGTTTTTAAAGTTTTTTTACTTACTTTAAATTTAGTCTACATTCACTATGGTTGGACTCAGGTCTTTAGTTAAACCACAGTGAATGGTGAAGCAAACATATATATATATATATATTTAATATGCATATATGTATAGCTTCAATATATATATATTAGATACTTATGTAAGAGTTTGTTTTAATAGACTCACAATCTTACACTGAATTATTTCACTATGGAAATATATTTTAGCCATATATCTAACATACACACACACATATATATATATATGATGTTTAATTATAATCTTGATTCCACACAGTAATGATATGCATAAAATAAGTCTGACATGTTTATTTATTTAACTAATATATTGCTCAAATATTAAAATAATTCCATCTATCTAAAATATTAACATCTCTTTAAAGTTATTTATATATATTCTATTATCATAATAAATGTAATAGATGGATATTGAAAATAAATATTTTTTTTCATGTTAGTTGCAGGAGAGCCTATTTGTGAAATAGGAATTTAACTAGATTAAACTTATTAAAAGGTTTATATATATGAAAAGATTGGAAAACATTATCTTTAGTAGGCTGAAACATACGGCTGAAACATAGCACTCTGGTAGAATAATTTTGAACTTTTTTTTAAAATTTTATTTTTTCCTTTTCCGCCAAACTTGGTCCTTTAACAATATCTGTAGTTGTAAAATTAGTACTTTGATAAAATAATTATATATACTCTATCTGGTATTTGAAATCCAGAGAACTTGTGTGAGAATTGCATTACTTCATGACACTACAGTAAGGCTATGGCGGGCATAAATCATGTAATACTTATTGTGCCAGAAAATGAAATATTAGATCTTCTGTCTATTTGTGCAGAATCTTTATGTTCATGGCAGATGATGGAGGAACTTTGAATTGCAGAATTGGAAACAAGGTAGTTAGTGAGGAGGCAGCTGCTAAAGAACAATGTCCTATGTCAGCATTGTGATGAACAGTGTTCACTAGTGAGATATGCTGAAGCCAATGCAGATTATGTCAATATGTGTGAAATGTAAGTTAAAATGGCAATTGGGTACCAGCAATGTCTTATTTTCATCATATCTGCAGAAATTTTCATTCAGGACTCTTTACTATAGTGACACTATTTTTGTGAAATTTATTATATAAATTGCTGAGAACTATACATTGTAGTTCAATATTATTTCACCAGAGCATGTATGGTTCGGCCTGCTAAAAGTAATGTTTACCAAAAAATCCTATGATGAGATATTTTAATGATATGTTTAATCTTTATTGGGTATTGCCATAAAAGGAAAGGAAAAAATGCCTCTTGTATAGTTTCATTTTATATATATATATATTATTTAAAAAAAAACCAAGAAGGTATTAAGATCTCTTAGTTAAAAAAAGAAATATTTGCAAAACAGTAGAATAAGGAGCTTACAAAAAAAAAACTATGTGATAATTTGCTGAAAGCTGATTATTGTGAAACTATTCATGTAACCAATTTGATTTTAAAAATGTAGAAGAAAAAATACCCCTGGGAGAAACTTTCTGGTAGTCTTATGTATTTATCTATCCAAAATCATGGCCATCTCTAATTGCATTAATGTGAAATGAAAATAATTGTTAAACTGGAAACCTGGATCTACAATAAGGAAAAAAAAGCATGGGGGTTCAGATATTAATTAAGTTCACCCCTTGTTATAAAATAGGAATTCATTTAATTTCTGGACCTCCCATTTTTTCAAGTCAAATACAAAAACCCAATTGTGATTAAAGAAACAATTATTTTCTACAATAAACAAAAGCATTAATTATAAATATTTTTTATATCTATTATTATTTAGTTTGTAGCACTAAGATTGTAATCTAAAATTTGTTTTTATTTCAATTTTAAATGATGCTAAAACACTTTTAAAATTGAAAATAAAATCTTAAGTATTAAATCAATCTTGTTTACAATATAGTTTTGTTCATTTATCCTTTGCTTTGGGTTTAAAAAACTAAGTAATCTACATAAAATATTTTAGTATTATACTGCATTGCCACTGATCTTTAAGAAATGTATCAAATTTGAACAATTTCTATATATTTAATCTCAATTTTAAAATTTTATTCTAATTTCAATAAAAGCATTTACTAACAATATATATATATATATTGCCCTTCATAAGCAGTATAAAAAACTTTCATTTTTTAACAATTTATTCTAAATTTGGGTAAACATGAACTTACCAGGTCACGACAAAATTTTGCAGTTCAAATTTTTTTCACCAGAGTGTTTCTTGTTGAATTATTTAAAAATTTGTTGTAAAATATCAAATACATGGCTGCATAAAATCATATTATAAAAAAATAATAACAAATAATTGTATTATAAAAAATATCTGATAAAAAATAATTTATTAAAATAATAACAAAATAAACAGCCCGGATATTACGGAGTCAACATTTTATGCATATTCTGTAATAAGTTCATTTGTAATTACTGTCCATTGTAGTTTTCACTTATAATAGCGATAAAATTTGTAAAGACAGTGTCATTCATGTAGAGAGTCCTAAAGGCGAATTCCTGTAGATAGGATTCAAATAAAGTACTGCTGGTGCCACACTGATGTTTGAGCTTGCGTTTAGCTCTCATCCACATATTTTTTACATTTTGTGTGTGGATATCAAAGTCGTGAGGATCAATAGCATGTAATACTTCATTCTCTGGCACTACAACTATATTATCATTTGCAGGATTAATTTTACAAACTACATCTGAAAACTGAAAAACTCTTAGAAAGCCACATCTTGCAACTTTGAAAAACTTGTAAAAAGTGCCCCAAGACAATGTAACAATTTCACACTATAGGAATTTGCTTTGCGAATTTTATCTTTTGTATAAGCGAAAACTACAATGGACAGTAATTTGACAAGAAACACTCTGGTGAGAAAGATTTGAAACAAAAATTCGAATTTTGTCATGACCTGGTAAGTTCATGTTTACCTAAATTTGATATTAAAATATTTAAAATTTGCTTCATCCATAACTCCCAATTTAAGAAACTAAGTAAGCCATCTAAAATATTTTAATGGTCGTATTGCTATGCCAGTAATTTATATCAAATGTACCAAATTTCAGCAAATTCTATTATATATAAATATATTAAACCTAAATTTTAAAATTTTATTCTAATTTAAATAAAATTGTTTACAAACAAACATAGATTGTAACTTAAATAAAAGCATTTAAAAATATTGAAATTATTTATAGTAAATTATAACAGAAAATATTAATAATACAGTATTTCAAACATTTGAAGGATATTTTATTTTTTCCTCTGTTTTATCGCAAATTATAACTTTAAATGTATGCGCATTGGGGGGGGGGGATAAAATTTAAAAAAGTTTTTATACAGCTATTGGGAATAACCATTACATGCATAATTATATAAAATGTATTTTTTTAAATGCTCATATTTTATTTAATTGATTTATTGTATTACTTTATATATATTTTTGTTTTACTTAACAAATGTATTCATTTTATTAATTGTTCATAAAATGTAGAAACTGTTTTATTAATGCAACTTATTGTATAAGAATGTGTACAAGATCATTTATTAACCATGTTTTAAAATATAAATATCCAATAAATATAAAAGCATGACTAATGAAAGTAATTTACTGATTTCTGCAATAATAATAATAATGATGATGATGATGATAAAAAAGCCCTACTTTTGAAATAATAGTTTGAAATATAAATTGGTTTTGTTTAGAGCTGAATTAATTTACCAGAAAAATAATTTAGTTTATAATTTTCTGGATTTTAGTAAGTTTGTGAAAAAAAAGACTTATGTGTGTTGATTTAAATTAAAAAATATATTTATATTTTGCAACTTCCATTTATATCACACTTATGTACTTCTAATAATTTACCAATAAATAATTCAAGAATACATTGATATCAAAATTTGTCTGCAAATTTAAATGTATTTAAAATTCTATTTTTTGCTGCAGGGTGTTCTTGTGGCCCGTGGGGACCATATTCTATTTGCTGATGCAGATGGTGCCACACAATTTAGTGATATTAGCAAACTAGAAAATATTTTATCTTCTAAAATGGAAAAGGTAACATTGTTTAAACTTTTAGCATGAATCTGTTTTACATGTAAAATTACTTATTAAGGCCTAATTCAAGAACAATGAAAAAAATGGGAGAGAAGTAGTAAGTTTTAAGGTTTGGAAAATATTTGTTTATAAATTATTTATCTGTACAATATCACAATTTGCAAGACTTACTTCTTTAACAATGATGTATGTATTTGCCCCATTTACATTGTCATAATTAAGACCCTGATAAAATTTTTTGATAATATTTATTTAATGTAAGTTTTTATATCTATTTTATACTATTTTGAAGGATGTCATAGTAATTGGTTCAAGAGCAAAAGCAGAAAAAGAAGTGACCATACAGGTATAATAATATTCTGATTATAGTATATTTTTATAAGTATCTTACTTGCTTTTCACCATGATGACATTAGAAAGTTAAACATTACATTAAAACCATGATGAGAGAGAGTAAGTTCATTACTATATATATTATACTGGTCACCCTGCATATATTCTAACACTTGAGGATAACAACAGACCTCTATATTGCCTGGAAAATTTATTTTGAGGTCAGAATATATGCTATCAATGGATGGGTTAATGATCTTAATCTATTAATAAATGATTAATGGGGTTAGTTCAGCTTACGTAAAAGACTCTCAAGCAATAAACAATTTGTAAAAGACTCTCAAACAATAAACAATTTATTCGACAGATTAAACTCTAGGCATGTTTAAAATATCATAACACATTTATTAATTATCAAATAAAATAAAGAAAATAAAACAGGAAAATCATTAACAAATTATTTCTTATATGGATGGTTTTCTTTAGCTAAGGAATTTAATGAATTTATTATTGTTTACATCATTTAAAAAGCTTAATTGCCTTAACATGGTGATGTGCAAAGATTTTACTATAATAATTATATCTTTATTATAGTATTTGATTAATTCTGATGTAATGATTTTAAATTGTGTGTGGGAAAAGATATCACAAATTTATCTGAGCAATAAAACTAAAGATAAAATTAAATTATTGTATACATGAACTCCTTAATTCACCCTACTAAGAATAATACAGGCTGCACTTCTGGCAGTATGGAACCTGTATAGGATATCTAGTGAAGAGCTTATTGGAAATTTGCCATCAGGAGTTCATAGGATTCATTACTTTGATATCATTACAGGAATACCAGACCCTGGAAGCTATACGAAAGCTTTGCCATGACAGACTTAATTAAGTCATTTATATATATAAAAAAAAAAAACAATGCACAACTCAAATAATAATGATTTGACAGAAATGTAGCTGTCATGTATATGAAATAAGCTCAAATAGTCGTGATTAATAAAGAGCAATCAAATTTTAAATAGACACACACACAAGCTGATATTTATTTTTTATAAGGAATAATTTGCATTAGATTGCAAATACTTCAAAAGAGTTAGAATTGATTGCACCTACCAATAAATAAAACAATTAAGGGATTCAATCCTTAAGAATACTATAAAATTTTTAAAAGAATTTTTTTTTTTCATTTTTAATAAAAGTAAACTTATTTAGATTACATTAGACATTAGATTAACAATAAATTATATAATTCATTACAATATTTAAAATACAGGCATACTTCATATACCTGGAGCTTAATTGTAAATATAGGAGATTTGAACACACTTTCAAGCACCCTTTAATTATTCACACTATCTCATACTACTGATACCCATGATTGCACACATGTAGAAAAGATAAATAATCACCAATATACATATTTCGTGCTGAACCAGCACTCATCAGTTGTTCCAGATCATCATCTCCTGTACACACACGCACACACACACACACACACACATATATATATATATAATTCATTGCATTAACCATTAGATTAATTAATAATAAATTACATAAGAATTCTTTTACATGAAAAATTAAAAGTTTTCTATATATAATGCCTAGCTTACTGAATAATTATATTATTAAATGGTGCTATAGACTTTTGAGTTAATGTTCCTTGGAATGCGCACATACGTTTGCTTATCTAATCCTGGAGTTTATGGTTTTGATTTGAGGTTAAGTTAGAAGGAAGCATGGGTGGTTGTTGTTGATCAGAGAAATCAGAAGGTCGGTTATATAATTAGCTTATGTCATGCTAGAATAGAGTTAGGCCTGGAGAAAGAAGTCCACTATAATGTAAATGGCTCAGCCATTTCAACTTCAATGGAATATCTTCAAATAATGATGAATACATTTATAGATCAATTAATTTAACAAGAAAATGATAGGTCTGAATCTATTCTCATTTATCAATATCTGATATTATTTCCATAGATTAACTAACTATACATGTAGCATTATTTAAATTATCTAGTTAAGAAATTTATATAAATTTAACAGATATTTAGTAAACTTAAACATATATGCACCTGGGATGAAGCGTCTATGTATTGGAATTGAATGAGTGCTTCGTAGAAAAATTCACATTATTATTGGAACAACAACTGAAATGGATGGTCCATCTATTTGATAGTGATTGTTTTCTTTTAGCTAGCTGTGTCCCACTTAGTAGATGTTGGGAATTACTGCTCACAATCACTTGAGATCAGTGGGCTAACAGCTGAAGGAAAGGTCCAGAAAAGTTCTTAAATGAAAAGTAAAATTGAAGTCTGAAAATGTCTCCTCTCCAAGAGCATGTGTATAACTAAACTATTAAATTTTGGAGTTTTTATATGTTTTAGTCTCCATTGTTCATTTCTCAGAAACTTCCAGAAATAGACATTAATTAAAAAAAACAAAACAACAACTATAAGCAAGCCAGCATTCAAACACTAATTACGTTTAATACTAATTATCTTTTAGAATTTTTATTTATTTTGACAATGCCCGCTCTAAGCACATTTCATACTGAAGATTAGTATTGTTTTTTGATAATTTAAGATTAGTATTGTTAAAAACAAATTTGCTTACGTCTGGTATTGTCTGAAAAGACAGAAAAATAATCTTGTGTAAAGATGATAATTTTTTCTCATCAAAGTTCACTTTTTTTCTATAAAATTGTTTTGAAAAATTACAACATCAATTTTTGTTTTAAAAAAATTTGAAATACTCATATATGTGTACGTTTTATATATTCGACCGCACTTTTTAAAAATATGAGTTAAAATATAACTTGATTACAAAATTGTAACCCTTTATTGACCAATCGTTATTCACAACCTTATATATGTATAATTTGAAACACATCCAAGCATCTCAATATATTTAAAAATAAAAACAAGTTTGGCGTAAATATAATATCAGTTAGCTTAGATGAAAGATGTGAATATAGTCTTTTTGTTCATTCATATATATATAATTGCTTATTATTATTACTATAGTAAGGATGTTTTAGGTGGGAATATGATGGGGGATAGTTAGCAGCAGATGCCAGAGATAATAGTACAGCATAACAGAAAAAAACTATTTTTTGTTACCAATGTCTCTGGCAACAGCTACTGAGATTCATATTATCTGAATCATAGTTAGATAAGATTCAGACAAAATATCAACATTGTAGTAATAATAACAAGCAACTGTATATACTCATATATATTACTGACTTATGTATCTTTTTATATTCTTCAAGAGATCAATTCCCACTTCTTTATATATTCAAGTCACTTAAAATACTGTACAAAGTAGAAATCCAAGGTATTTAAATATACATCTAAAATTATATACTGTATACTTCCAAGATTCAGATTTCCTTCCTCTAGATAATAAAAATATAAATTCTCATTTACTGACTAGTCTTGAATAAATAGTTGAGTTGAATATGACCTGGTTATCTTGGGGGAAAATTATACATATATTATAAATATTTATCTGTAATTTAGTTTGATATCTATAACCTTCACATCATCTTATTGGTTGATCATGTTAAAAAAATGTTTAATTTGATTTTTTTTTTGACCATTTGCAGGCTATATAAAACACTTTGACCATCTGTTCAGATGTCTGTTCATATCAAAACACTTTAACTCAGCATCCAGTGAACCAATTTGAACAAGTGAGAAATCATTTGACTCTTTTGAGTGGTGATAAAGGTTTGGATGAGCCATATTTAATTGGGTTCTATATTTAATGTGATATTCTTTTACACATTGTAATTAACAATGAGATACTTCAAAAGTCACAATTCAAAAAAATAAAAGCAGTTTCTTAACCATGCAAATCTCTTCAGTTTTTATTGTAAATTCTTTTCACATGATTATGACAAAAAGATTAAGTTAATTTGTTTGGGGGTGGGGGCACTAAGTTTGATTTTGCAGGTGGGCAATGACTAACCTGTCACCAGCATTGAGTAGAATATTATTAATTAACAAAAATTACTACTATAATAATAATTGAAATAAATGATGTAACTGTATTATAGTCATGTATATAAGTAATATGCAATAATGTCATTTTTATAAAAAAAATATGAATAATTAATTAAATATTTATTGACATTTAGTGCTATTTATTCATAATGCATGGGCATAAAAATAATTGTATTCTGTTAAAAATTACATCTACATCTATTGCTAGGTTATTTAATAATAGAATGAATAAAGTAACTGGGATATTTATTATATCAACATTTAAATTACATACCAAAATATTATTTTTGTTTAGGAAGGTCATATGAAAGTATTAAGAAATATCTGATGAAATGACAATGATTGTTTTATAAGTTGTGAGAAGAAATGTTTATTAGATCTGTATGAATTTTTTAAAAAAGATCAAATTGTTGGTGTTTGTATGGGTAGAGAGATTGACAGCTTCAGGGTTTAACACCATTTACGCTACTATGGATTAACAGATATCATTAACACTGGAAGCATTTAATGAAACTCATGATTTTAGAAACTATATTATAATATTCTCTTGATTCAGATATTTTCCTGAAAGATATATCACAGATGCCATTTCTTCAAAAACTTTTGAAAAATTATATTTATTCACTGATATATACACTATTCCAATACTGTTCTCTCACATGATAATAATGCTCGAATTTGTATAGCCCACATAGAGACATATTGGGTTGAAAAACATAAAAATATGGTTATAATTTATTATGGTTTTGAATATTTTTAGATAAATACTATAAAAAAATCAATGAACCAATCTTAAGTTTTTTAAGAAAATATAAAAATTATCTAAAAAAGTAATTTAAGATTTACTTTATGAAAAGGGATTTAATATTTTTTATACTCTCTTCAAATATTATATAGTTTTATACTAAGTAGATAGAATATAATTAGTTAATAAAAAGCTGGGTCCTACATCTTATTAATAAGGGTATCATAGACATTTTTATTATTTTCTATAATTTATATATATAATAATGGTTGTCCCTCCCCCATCATGTCATTTAAAAACATGAGATTATTAAGAGTTTGGTTATAGAACTGAACTCAGTTGGCAAGTTTTTTTTTTTATTATAAATAAATACTTTGTTTAATTAAATAGTGTTTCTTTTATTAATATTTTATAATAATAAAAATAATGTCAAGATAATAAAATGCATTATAAATCAAACGAATAATATCAAAGGCAGGTTATTTAAAAAAAATGACAAAAAAAAAAAAATGAAAAGAAATTAACATTTATAAAGAGATAAATATTTACTGCATAACTTTATATTTTAATTTTGTCAAAAGCAGTTTGTTAATTTATTGAATTAAATTTTTAAAAAAATAAAAAAATAAAAAAAGGGATATATAATATTATTTATTGTAAATTTGATTTCAGTATTTTTTCTTCTTTCTCTAAATAAAAAAGATAAACTGATTAGTATTGTACTTTTAAAGTTTAATCAATTTTTTGTATTCCATATGCTGTAGAATGGTTAAGAGACACAATGAACGTTGTTTGTTTTTTTGAAAAGGGGGGGGGGATTTTTTCTTGGATAGCAACCGGACAAAAACTAGCAGTTTATTTCTTTCTCTTCATTAAAATAATAGAAATTTCACTTAAGTTGCTGCTGACAAAAAGAATGGCACATTAGGAAGATAAACTTGGAAACCCTGGAGTTACCTCCACTCTAACTGCAGTTTGTTTTTTCATCCAGGCAGTTCTAAGGCAAGAATAACAAGGATTAAGACAAATATCATAAGAAATGGCCATTTTGTTCAGTGGAGATCATATTATTTCCAAGTTTTTCTAGCATTAGTTGACTCAGTACAATCTTGAAACTCTTCATTCCATAATGAAAAAAGGATCCACTAAAGAAAAAGATCCACTCAAGACTTTTGTTTTCATCTGCTTTCAAAAAAAGGAGAAAAGTAAAAAATTACCATACCTAGAATATCTCTATCAGTGCATTAAAGAGGGGGGGGGGTAGAAAAGATCAGATTTGTAATTTGATTATAAATATATTGTAACTTATAAAATATGATGCCATTTGCAACTTATAAAAATGAGTTAACAATTAAATTAAAATCTACCATGTACAAGCTTGGAAACAAATGAGAGAAATAATGAAGTAGTCAGTCCTTTAAGCATTTTATATAGGTTTTTCTAAATGAATATATGGTCTATCATGGTGCCACTAGGCTATTTTAACCTAGACAAAGTTACATTATATACCTCCTTATTGATGTACCTGGTTCAAACCCATTTGGCACATTATTTAAAACAGGATGTAGGATTTTGTATTTTAGAATCATATCACATTTGCACTAATATTAAGGAAAACAAAACATTCTTATGCTTTAGTTATGCATATAAAATTATCAGATAAATTTTCACTTAAGATTTTAATATCAGAAATGCATTTTAATTTCTCATAAATCTGACTAGTTCATATTAAACACTAAGGGTTTATCGGTGGAAATTCACTCAACCTTGAATGATATTTGATGATCTTGATGATAGTAATTATCTTATAATGGCTCACAAATAATAAACAAACACAGTAAAAAACATTATTTATATCTGGCCATTAAACACATTTATTTAGACTATTGATTAAAAACATGATGCAGATAATGATGATGATAAAGATACTTCCAGAAACAGCTTTAAAACTAACTCACAATATAAAATTTATGCTTTATCAACCTATGATTACTTACCTAAAACATTATATTTAAATTATGACTTTAATATTCATCCATGATGATGATAGTCATAATTAATCTCACAACTTGTAATTTAGCCTTTTATAAATCTATCATTATTTATCTAAAATATATTTAAATTCACCAGTGATAATGAGTGATCATAATTAATAAGACAAAGAATAACTCTTAATAAAGATATAGCCTCTTTTAATAAAACAAATTAACATTTATTACTGAATTGATAAAATATACATAATATTAAAAAGACATATATAAAAATTTATATAAATAATAATGACAGATTGTTTATATTTAAATCATAATATTAATACTGAAAATCTTCCCCATTTCCATTAAATGACATGTATTCAATGTTTGAGCTGCAGAAAGGAGTTTGCTATTAACTGAAAGGAGACCCTTTGATTCCTCTTGGAGGCCTTAAAGGAACCGAGCAGGGCAAATTCCTAATGTCCACTCCATACGTTCTTGTCGTTGCAGCTGTTATTACTATGTGATTATTCATATAGTATACGAACATGGATGGGCTGCTCACCAACACGCATTAGCCAGCGTGGTGAGTTTATTGGCTTTTTACCTCTGAGTTTAAGATCAAGAAACACCATGGTCTTTCTTCTCAGTGCCTGATAAGGCAGAATGAATGTTTGTGTAAATGATAAATATTTTTCCAATACATATATACAATTATGACAGACAAAAATAAAGCATGGCCCTTATTCCCAGGAGGTTGTAAAGTCACCAACCAAGGCAGCGGTTGGTGGCCGAAGGCGGAGGGTGCTAAGAATCCCCTGATTGCGGACCCAGGCTGCCATTTGATGACGACTTTTTATTTAGGTACTTACAACTGCAGATCACTTTCAAGTGAAGGAAGATTGCAAGAATTAGAAGAAGAACTGTCTTATATTAAATGGGACATTATTGGACTTTTGTGAAGTTAGAAGAAAAGGAGAAGAAACAATTGATTTAAAAAGTGGACATATACTCTATTATAAAGGCACACATATTGGAAATACAAGTGGAGTAGGATTCATTATAAATAAAAAGTGGAAGAACAATATTGTGGAGATTGATGGTGTATCGGACAGAGTGGCAAGATTAGTTATACAACTTAATAGCAGATACCAAATGCAGATAATTCAGGTTTATGCCCCAACAAGTTCTCATAGTGATGAAGTAGTAGAAGATTTTTATATGGATGTACAAAAGGCTTTTGATCAGAGTAAACAACATTTTAAAATTGTTATGGGAGACTTTAATGCTAGAATTGGTAAACAAATGAAAGATGAAATTGCTGTAGGTAATTTTGGTTATGGTAATAGAAATGAGAGAGGACATAGACTTGTGGAGTTTGCAGAAAAAGAAAAACTTTATATTATGAATTCATTTTTTGAGAAAAATGTTAAAAGGAAATGGACATGGAAGCATCCAAATGAAGGTACAGCAGAATTGGATTATATTTTGACTAACAGAAAATACATATTTCAAGATTGTAATGTTCTTAATAAATTTAACACAGGAAGTGATCATCGATTAGTAAGGTGTAAGTTACGTGTTAATGCAAAACTAGAGAGACAAAAATTATTAAGAAAAACAATATTTACAGTTGATATTCCTAATCTTCAGAAACATTCTAATGAATTTAAATTAGAACTTACAAATAGGTTTCAAGTGTTAGGAGATTTTGAACATGATTCAGATTTGAATGAAATTAATATGAAAATAACTGATACACTTTTAAAAACTGCAACAAACATAGCTGGTAGAAAAAAGCAGCAATTGACTAATAAAATTTCTACTGAGACTAGAGAATTTATGAAGAAAAGAAGGAATATGAAGATATACAAAAATGATGTATTAAAAAGAATTGAATATCTCGAATTTTGTAAAATGGTACGGAAAAGAGTTGAAAATGATATAAGAAAGTATAACTGTGAAATAGCAAGGAAAGCTGTAGAAGAAAATAAAAGTCTCAAAAATGTTAAACAACATTTTGGTATTGGTAGGAAATTTATATCTGCAATAAGAAAAAAAGATGGAATTATTACTAAAAAGAGAGATGACATCATGAAATTGGTAGAAGATTTTTATCAAGAATTATATAGTAATAAAGAACAAGTACCTCCTATATCTATTACATCTTCCGAATTGCCCAGAATTTTAAATGAAGAAGTGAGACATGCAATTAAGTGTATGAAGAAAGGAAAGGCTCCAGGAAATGATGGAATTATAATTGATATATTAAAAGAAGCAGGTGAAGAAATAGAAACAATTTTAGCAAAGTTATATACCAAATGTCTAAATGATAAAGATGTACCAGAAGATTGGAAGAATGCAGTAATAATATTAATATTTAAAAAAGGTGATAAAGAAGATATTAGAAATTACAGACCTATCAGCCTTTTATCAGTTTTATATAAAATTTTTACCAAGATAATTACAACTCGTCTACAGAGAACTTTGGATTTCCACCAACCAAGAGAACAAGCTGGATTTAAAAGTGGTTTTAGTACAATAGATCATATCCAGGTATTGAGAGAAGTCATAGAAAGGACAAACGAATATGAGTTGTCATTATGTTTTGGATTTGTAGATTATGAAAAGGCATTCGATTCTATACACATTTCTTCAGTGATTAAAGCATTGGATCATCAAGGTATAGATCCAGGATATTGTCATATTTTAAAGAATATTTATAAAAATGCAACAGCAACAATTAGATTACATAATGATACTGGAAAAATCAACATTGAGAAAGGTGTAAGACAAGGTGACTCCATATCTCCAAAACTCTTTACAGCAGTGCTGCAAGAAGTATTTTGTGGATTAAAATGGGAAACTAAAGGAGTGAAAGTAAATGGAGAGTATTTAAGTCATTTAGATTTCGCAGATGATGTAGTTGTTTTTGCAAATAATGCTTCAGAGCTGCAGGAAATGTTGCAGGAGTTAGCAGATGAAAGTAGAAAAGTAGGACTAAAGATAAATGTTAAAAAGACTAAAGTAATGTTTAATCGATTTGCTCAAAATATGAAAATAAAGATTGATTATGAAGAATTAGAAGAAGTTAACAGTTACAAATACCTTGGTCAGATTATTAATACAGATGGAAACATAATGGAGGAAATTAATCATAGAATTAAACTTGGTTGGAGTGCTTTTGGTAGAAATAACTTGATACTAAAAGGAAATATGCCTATGTGTTTGAAAAGGATGGTTTTTAACAAATGTGTTTTACCAGTTCTTACTTATGGATCTGAGACTTGGACACTTAATAGAAGAGCAATACAGAGACTTCAGACCACTCAAAGGAGTATGGAGAGATGTATGTTGGGAGTAACAAGAAGAGATCGAAAACGCAATGTATGGGTAAGACAACAAACAGGTGTTACTGACCTTATTGAAAAAATTAAAAGATTGAAATGGAGTTGGGCTGGACATATTGCTAGAAGAGATGATAATAGATGGACAATTGAAATTTTAAACTGGATTCCAAGAGATTGTAAAAGACCCAGAAAGAGACCACATGTGAGATGGATGGATGAAATAAGAAAATGTGCAGGGGTGTTGTGGAGAAGAGAAGCTAAAGATCGGAGAAGATGGATTAAACTTGGAGAGACCTTCATCCTGCAGTGGATTGATAATGGTTGATGATGATGATGATAATGATGATTCAATGTTTATATCATAGTATAATGTGTGCATCAATTTGTATAGTGAATAACTAAAAATTTATATCCCCCAAAAAATTCATTAAAAAACCACTCTATGTACACACACCTGCCTATTGCATATGACATATATATTTTCACCTTTATAAATTTAAACAATATTAAAAAAAGAACTAATTAGAGAAGGGTTAGTCCAATTATACAGAGACAAGAGCACTTACAGAAATAAGCTTCAAATTACCTATCTCCCTTTTTACCAATGGAGGTCATTTAACTATTTTTAAAAATCCAACTCTTTTAATGTTAAACTTTCTATAACAATACTCAACAAATATATATGTGAAAGTAATCATAATTGTATTACTATGTGTGTGAATTTGTTAATCCCCATTATGAACAAAATACTATTAAACCTTTTGAACATACAATATAAATCAACAATTCATAATATTTAAATAAATACACAACATATTTTATAAAATAAAATATGTAGATAAATGGATACATGTAATAATTTCAGAATACATAATATTAAGAGAGCAATATTTATTATTATTTAAAATTATAAATTGATTTTTTTAAGGTTCAGAGATTAAAAATATATACATAAAGGGTCTTGTTATTAAAAGATTTGTTAATAATCACTAACAAAAATATAATCAAAATTCATATTACCAATTCTTCTTTGGGGCACATACTTTCCAAGTATTCAAGGATTTTAAAGTTGTTTGTTGAATGTTTATAGTCTGACATCAGCCACACACTAATCTGTAATATGCATATATTTACCAATTACAGTGGTTTAGTGGAACAGTCCTATTCTTTTCTTGACTTGGAGCTTGCAATTTGTTTACTGTGATGATGATGGTGAAATCACTTGCTTCTATAGGGACTATTTGGCACTGGAATTGTTTCTTCATTCTTCTTTGTATAATTAGTATTAATAGACCATGGATATTTGCTGTTTTTCATATATTTAGCATTTTTCTTTGGGTTTGAACTCAGCAATGCCATAAATGAAATATCAGCATGGTTTCATAAATTTCAGCATTTTCCTTATTTCCATTTAGATTTAAAAGCACAGGTGAAATAATCAATTTCTTCCTTCTTATTTTTAGCAATCAGTCATAAGATGTCTAATATTTTGGGTTCAAACTTCAGATGTGCATGGTTTGATGGCTGATAGGCCCTCAACAAAATATATATTTAGCCTGTCATTGGGCTGTAGAAAACTTTCAAAAAATCTATAAAGTAATACTGCCTTCTGCAGCAATCAAGTCTTATTTTTTCCCCACAATTTACTTTATTTCTCCTCTTAGCAATTCAGCTTATTTCTCCCCATTAACAGACTTATTGTCAGTCTTTTATACCAATTAGTCTATCTCATGACCTCTGCATATTTATATTACCAGAAAGCATATGGTTTTCCTTAATTAAACCATCTAATTAAAGCCTTTCAACATTGACAATTGAGTCTGGTTCCCAAAATGATCTTTATTGTTAATTCCAATGGCTGATTAATGACTTTTTGTTTTTACCCTTCCACATGGCCCATTTTCCCAAGTCTAAAATTGACCTTGTCTCTTTTTTCGTCAATCTCTAACCCTAATTGGACAGGTCAAGTGAAATTCAAAGCTTTTCAGACAAAATAAAAATAAATTGCTTCTTAAATAATGTATTGTCTTTGAACAATATAGTTTTTTCATAAAAATTATAAAATGATTTAGAATAAAACATTTTCTTTAAATATATGTATAACTGTAAATTTATGTTTGTAAATACCACACACTCAGATATATCAAACATATAAAATCTGCCTATCAAAATAATCTGAATGATTAAAAAAACTATAACTTAATATTCAGAAAACAAATTACTAAGACTATTAGAATTAAAGTATTATAGAAAGAATATTAGAATTTATTAAGGACAAATTAATTTTAAAAAAAAAGTTAATCAGAATCAAAAAAAATATTTATTGAATCTGTGTTTACAGATAACTGTTTATATGTGTTTTAATTCTAACTTTTAAATATTACTATTAAATGACTCAAAGTTTATACTACTCTTTTTGTTTTACCAATACAAAAATAGAGAGAGCATAAATAACTCCCACATCCATTCTCTAGGCTTTTGGAGACTTGATTATGTAGGGTTTGAGCTTGAATGCCCTACAGTTTTTCATTCTTATATAAAAAATGTGATGATTTTTTCTTTGTTATTTTATGCACACATCATTGCAATTTAGTCACAGGTTAAATTGGAATGTGTACCATATATATAAAGAGAGTTTGTATATACTTGTATGTACAACATTGATAAAAGAAATAATTTCATAAGGTGATTGAAATTTTCATTATTACTGTTGTCAGTAATATTTTTTTAATACAAACATATCAAATTATATAAATGGGTGGCTTAATTTTATTTATATGAATTGACAATACAATGGTGGGAGAGGGTGGGGTTAAAGAATCATAAACCTTTGTTTGCAGTTTTTTTGATAAACAATTTACAAAGTTGATCAAATTAATGTAGATTATTTTTTTAAGATTTAATAGCATTAAATAATATATTTGAAGTGATGTGTTAATAGCTATGTTTTAGATTACAGATTGAGTATTTGATTATATTCTTAACATAAGATTATGCAAATCTCTTATATTAAAAAAAGATATAAATAACTCTTTTTTTTAAAACATATATATGTGTGCTTAGCTTGAGAATATTTTCATAACAGATAATCATTGGAGATTTATTATGAATAAAGTGGGCTATTGCTAAAGTTAAATACTATGTAAAGAATACTAAGATTTAGAGAAAAAGTATTGATTTGATCAATCGTATGGAAACATATATATATAAATTGATTAGTTTGTAAATTATTAATAGAAATGATGGTAATGATTTATGTCTAATCTTATTAAATTCACAGTATTGGAGTATTTGTAATAAATTCATAAATAATTAGATCTATATACTTGAATATCTTGATATTTTAAAAAGAGAATGTTCATTATTAAAAAATATATGTATTTTTTAGCATGTTTAATATTTTTTTCTCATAATTAAAATAAATTGTTTATTTTGATTTTTTTAAAAATCAAACTTAATATTTTTTTTGAAGATAAGATTATACTTGCTATCTTAACATATTTGGTCACTTAAATGTTAGTCATCTGTCTTTATGTAAAATACCCAGAGATATAAAATGTTAGTATTATAGTTTCATATAATAATAATTTATCTGAAGCACAATAAATTACCCTTTGACTCCGGAATAAATTCATAAAAAGAAAAATAATACTATTGTCATTGGAATCTTAGAATATATATAATGTTCATGCTCTTAAATTTGATTAATAATTAAGTATGTAGTTTATAAATATTTGAAACCAGGCACTCTTCACAAACCTGGGAGCTTAATTGTAAGTATAAAGGATTTGAACCCAGATTTTCAAGCACCCTTCAACTAGCCACATCATCTCATACAACTGGTACACATGACCACACACTTGTAGAAAAGATTAATAATCACCAATATACATATTTCGTATTATAAAACTGGTGCTCTGATTCAAATAACATAAATAAGAGGCATTATTTCTTCTATATAAATGTATGGGATATTTTATAATTGGAATTAAATGATCAAAGTTGATAGATATTTAACATGTATTGTTGTATAAGTTGGTATGTATATAGAGCCATGCTTATGTTGTTTCTTATGCCAATCAATAATTATTTATTGTTGTATAGTCTAACCAATTGAACTTTTGGGACATATTTCTTTAAAAATGTATTATTAAATAATTTGGTGTCATAACCAAGCCCTCATGCACATCCTTACATTATAAATTTACTACCCAAATCTGTGGGGTACTCAAACAGTCATCTTCCCAAAACATACCATTATGTAATTTGGCACCACAATTTGTGTGCATATTAAATAAGATGAACCTTACATACCCCCAGTTATCATTATAATATGTATGTGTGAACTTTAAAATGAAGATTTTCATTGGTAGAAGATATAAAAGATATTTTCCATGTGCATCCCAAACATGTGTGTTTTATAATTACAATACTTTTTAATATATGTTATCAATCTTTTATGTAAATAAATGAAATTGAATAATTTAAATTATTCTAAAATAAATTATTTTGATTTTAACTTTCAGAGGACACTGGGACGTCAACTTTTAATGCATATTTTTCATTTTTTTATCTGGTTGTCTTGTGTTCGAACTGTTCAGGATTCCCAATGTGGATTTAAATTATTTACCAGAAGTGCTGCTCAAAAAGTATTTCCACATTTGCATATATCAACATGGTAAGGTAGTAAAAAAAATATCACAAGCACTACATATACATAGCATATGTTTAAATATATTTTTTACATCCTTCTAAAAAATGTATTGTAGTAATTTAAGATAAAAAAATAATCAGATTGTTAGTTCCAAGAATTTCATGTGGCATTTTAATACTAAAATAACAGGTTGAGTTTCAGTTCAGAAACATTTGACTCCTGAATATATTCTTCTGTCTCTGCATTAAACTACATAGAACATATCAAAATAAACTTTATAAATATTTATCTTTATGACAATGGAATTTAATAACTTAACCAATAAATTAAGTTCATCAACACATACAAATATACATTATATACTGAATCATAATGAATCTAGATTATACCAAGTCTGTTTAGATACATTTTTGTGCCAAAAATATTTAGAACCTAAAAACTCTGTATTAATAATGCAAAAAGTAGCTTAATGATTCAGTTAGTTATAATATATATTATATCTTGTAGAAGGTTTTAACCAAAGAGAGCTTTTCATAACTGAAAATAAAACAATCAGTTTATTACAAATCTTTAAAAAGATTTAGGTCAAATTCATGATAGAAGTGAACAGTCTACATTTTATTAATCTTACTCAGGTTCAATATGCCCTTAATAGCAGTTATGATGATTTCTAAAAAAATAGTGGAAGTCTTGTGCTTTATAGTCTTTTTATTCATTTTTAATATTTATTATCAAAAATTTGATCAATCCCAGATTGAAAAACTTATATAAACTGTCAGAAACTGTTCCTGATTAACTAATGTAGTAAAACTATTATTAAAACGCCAGAGGGAAGAATTAAGATGCATTCATAATTCAGAAATGGTCTGTTCATATTTATTTAAGTTGCCTGTTTTATTTAGATGTTCCAAAAAACTTTTCATAATATACAAATTATTTCTATCTTTGCTAATATTTTTATAATATCACAAATTAGGGGTATAACCTTTATCTAAAAAAATGTGGAGAAAAGGTATATGTAGTCCACTATCCTGAAGTAGATTATTTACAAACTATTTCCTCTTTTACTTATAATTTACACTGTGTGTTTGGAAAGTCAAATGCAAATTGTTAAAATAACACTCGGAGATTAACCTACCATTATTAATGAATCAAACTAAGTTAAAAAAAAAACTTTATTTAGGAATTAATACAGAAACTATCTGCTCTTGATTCTGCTATTCTTATCACTGTCACATAACTTACATTATTGATATAAATGAAACCCCCTCACCCCATGTTTAATGAACAAACAATATTTTATTGTCTTTTAATTTCAAAATGTATTTTAAGAAAAAAAAAGTCTTATACTTTTAAAAAGCAAAACCCAACAGAACTATTTTTTTAGTATAAAAATTCATAACATCTATTAATTTTATTTCAAAATCATAATTGCAGCCATAATCAAACAATATTTCATTCCCAGTGATATCTACTGATTATTATTGATTCAGTTGTTTATGCATCTTAATGATATAAAAAACACACTAAAATTTGCAATATAGATCTGAAATTGAGAACTGGAGTAAATGTCAAGATAGTGGTAAACAATGGCTAATTATTGCTATCAAGTACTATCACTTGGTGATCATATTGTTTGCCTAATTACTCTTGATGTCTACATTCAGAAAACAATTAAAAATATTTAAATGTTTTCTTTTTGACTTATCAGTTCACCATAGGTGCTTGTTTTTCACTGAAATATTATACTTCAATATTTATCATTTTCTAAAGCAATTACTGTCTAATTATTAAACTGATGCAAGCATTTTTTCCCCTTTCAAATATTAACTATACCATTTAATTGACAACATTTATAAACAATTCTTATATGCTTTTTCTTATATACACCTGGGTCTCGTTTTATGCGGATTATTTTAATGCGATTTTGAAGTTATGCGATTCATGTTTCTTCTTAATATCTTTCATATTTCACTATATTTATTAGATATCAAGAAATTTAAATTATTAATAATTTATTTTCACTTGAAATACTTTTTTTTTCCAAAAATATAACGTTATATTAGCAGCTAACATGAATATGGCCTGAAGCTGAATTTAAAATTTTAGCTTCTATGTAAATAACCTATTTATACTAATGAGTAAATAACAATAATAGATTTATACTTACATATTAAAATATCGCAATAAATATTCAAAAAAATTAAACTTTTAAAACGTATATTTTGTTATATATAACAGAAATAAATAATTTTTTGGATTTTTAAAATAAAAAACGAAGATTTTATAAACTGAAAATAATCTTTCTAATGATAATGTATAATCTTTTTGTTTTGATTTCGATCTTATTTTTTTAAATATAGAAACAGAAAACCATTAACACAGCATAAGACTGAAAGTGGCACTAGTTGTATATCACATCACGAATAAAAATAAAGTAGCTAACAGGTTTCTCTGGGCATAATTGCTGAGAGATTATTGGCTTCGTTTAAGGAGAAGCTACAATATATCACATCACATCGAATCTGATTTCTTTCCAGTTTACAAACGTAAGCTAGCGGTAATGATTAAAATATGTATAAAAAATGTAAAATTAAATACTGTAGTTAACAAAAAAAGTTTGTCTTGTATTAATTTTTTTAAAATATTTAAAATTTTTTATTAGTCATACTTTATTTGCTTATTTTTTTAATGCAAATTTTAAAGTAATTTTTCTTTGTTGCTTTGCTTTTATGCAAATTCTGAAAATTTACAGACACTATCTCTCATTTTTCAAGGTAAGTTAAGTCTATTTTTGTGTGATTTTTTTTAATGTGGGTTTTCTGTGGAACCTATCTACCGCATAAAACAAGACCCAGGTGTACTTTAAATATAATAAAAACATCGTAATTCCTTACTTTTACTTTATTTTTTCTCCAACTAAATTAGAAAAATTGTTTTCTTGACCAGTTTAGCTTAGTGGTTGCAATGGCAAACTTAAAAGCTGAAGGTCCGTGAATAAATTAAAATTGAGATGGAAAAAAACTTCTCTGTTTAATCAATCAGATAGAATAGTCATATTATATGATATTTTGATACTCAAGTATTAAATGACTCCTGAACAAGTGACTATACGGTTTGCTAAATTTTCAATTTGTGATTCAATTCATATATATATTTTAAATATGTACATGTTATTGTTTTTTCTTCTTCTCAAAAGTAACCTTTATTAGTTAAAAGATTACCCGTGGAAGATTACAAAGTGTTCAATGTTACAAGGCAAAACAATTATTGACCAAATTTACAAGGTACATATGCTCGATAACAAATATATCCATAAAAGGGTTGTATAATTTTGCTTAATATGTATCTATACATGGACGAGCACAGATCTGCACTGCCCAAAACCAATCCATCAAGGGGGTGCAGCAGCCCATCAGAGTGGAAAAGGTGCTGAAAACTTTGACCCTGTATCCTCCTGGCAAGTTTTTTGGGTAGCAGCAATAATCATCACCAGCTCGCACCCATAAACTAGACCCCAATGACCGCCATCATCAACCCTTGTGGAAGAAATGAGGAGTGCTGACCCGTGCCCACAAATATTACAACAAAACTCTATTACTGTTACAAAGATGATATTTCTAGCTGGAGTGTCTAGCATCCAGTGATATCATCTTGCACACTGAGGTCAATGGAGCTGAACATCTGCCTTTAATCATTATCAAACTCCTGTGTCTGCAAATGTTCACAATAGCTGTTCAACCCACCAACCAAAGTCCTTCAGGGTTCACAGTGATTTTTATTTGTCGATACTAATTGGATCCTGCTTCTTTTGATTGAATTTCAGGTCTTGATTAGTAATCAATGATTCAAGTATAATCTGAAAGTTTGTTGTTAAACCTTGGAAAATTCTCAATAATTATTGCTTAAAAGAGTATGAATAATTTGCAGCTTCAATGTCTGTTTAGGTCTAAAACATCATTTGTACTCATTTTTGTCTTTAAATCATTATTTTTTAGCTCAGGAATCACTTCATTGTAATTCTGTGTTGATTTGAAATTTTTTTATTTTTTTTTGTAGCCCCCAATCCACCGGAAGGGGGGGGGGTAATATCTTCTGTTCTGATCATTGGAGAAAGCTGATTTTTGTGCAGGAGATAGCTTAGGTTATTTTCTATAATGTTCAGTCCTAAAATTGAGATCGAATTAACATTTAAAACTTGTTTAACACTGCTATAAAATCTGATGCAAAGATAATTTTTCTAAAACCATCATTGTTAACATATTATATTCCACGTTTTCTATGAGATTTGATGTCCAAATGAATTTCCTATTTATTCTATCAATAAAATTAGGATATCTAGTGTCTATTCTTTTTAGAATTATTTGGTTTCATTTAAAATTATTTTTAAAAGGTTTATAATATTCCAATGATTCTAAGAATTACTTAAGCTAGCTTTTGTCTATTTCTAATGGCATACATTTGCATAAAACGGAATGATTGATAATTTCAATTATCATTGAATGAAAACTGTTACAAAACTTCTTCTAAAGATGAAAAAACACTGAAACAGATATTCACTTACATTTTGGTAAACTTTTCTTCTATGAATCCAACAATGGACTATGACTTTGGTGAACAAAACAGGGAGCCTGAAACAGTGAAAACTGGAGTCCTAGGCTCCCTCTAGCTCTTCTTTTATTTTTTTTATGAACATTTAAATGAAAATCCTCTTTACGATAATTTAACTTATTGGAGAAGATCTACATTGCATATATGTTAAGTAATAAAAAAAGATTTCAAATTTGAAATATAAATGACAGCTTTTTATTATTTTGGTAATACATTTTTTTTTATGAACAGTGGCTACGCGGGTTATGTCGAAAACTCTAAAAATAACCTTTTTTGTTTTAATTTAGCTGATTTTCTGACCAAACTAGGAAGTAAAAATCCAGATATTTTAACTATTAATAATACCGGTAGTAAAAAATATATTTAAAATTTATTAGTAAATGTATTTTTTAAAAAAATTGTTTGTTACCGATTAAAAACTAAAAATAGTTAGAAATAATAAAAATTATTATAACTGAAATTGCTTATTCTTAGTTAGGTTATAGTTTTGTTCTTTTTTCCAGATACTTTTCTTTGACAAAGACATAGTTATTTAAAAAATACGATTATTTTTAAAACATTTAAAAAGTCAACGTGCTTATCATTAACTTGTTTTTGAAAAAAGCAGAAACAAGAAATTAATTCACTGAAGTATTGTTTTTATGACAACAAATTGGGGTTAGGATTGTTGAATTATGAATTAATGTATTAATAAAAAGTAGTTATGTATACGGTTAGATTAAATAACTGTTTATGGTTCTAATCAAATTTTACTAATCTGTATTAGAAATAATAATCTATTCTATTTACTTTATTGTAATGTTATCTAATGTAAGCCGAAATATCAATTGATACTATATAACAGTACATAGCTATATCCTTAGTCTACTTCATCACAGATCAGTGTATTATATCAGAAATTCAGCAGCTACTTTTATTTTTTTAATACTATATGCAATCAGATTGGTTGATAATATTTTAAACACAAGTGAGGTTTAAATCTATGTGGTATATATTTTATTATTTTGAAGTATTTTAGAGTGCACGTGTACTAAACCTTGAAATAGGCACCACAATTAAAATAATTATAGAATTAAGTTAATGTCATTCAACAAAGGAATTAGTAATGAAAAGATTAGCTGAGGATTGTTCTTTTAAAAATCAACCAATATTAATTACTATTGCTAAAACCCCCATTAATCAATTATTTACTCCAGTCATTTGGAAGAATGTAAATAAATCCAAAAGTAATTCCATTGTGAGAGAACTAGAGAACTTTATAAAAGCAGTTTATATACTTGAATATCCACTGTCTGTAGGTCTCTAAGTGGATTTAAAAAACAATTTATAGGTCATCACAGATTTTTACTTTTACTTTGTGTATGATCTTTATGTGCATATGTTTATATATGCATATATTTATGTTATTAGTGTGCTAAAATACATTTGTTGTTCATGCTATTAAAATAGTGTGAACTTGTTGAGTTGATTTATTCCATTGACAGGTCCTTTCCAGATTCTCACATTATTGTGTACATCTGGATAACATGAGAATACATCTTAGCCTTATACTAATGTTAGTTTTCCATATGTAACATTGTACAAACTAATAGCTCAAATTTAAACACTTTAAGATTTTGAATTTTAACCAAATTGTTTATGACTATGTATGTGAGTTTAGGCCAAAACTATATATTTAATGATCTCAAAATATTTAGATATTTTGAAAAGAATGGCTATAACAAACAAAGCATTATATAACTGTCTCAAAATCCATTTTACTTCTTCTACTCAAGAGACAACTATTGTGAGCCTGAATAGTCAATGGTAGCACTACATCCAAAATATTATAGTAGTTTCTGATTATTGTCCTTCGTCAATGAAAAATATATTACATACCTATTCAAAAGTTAATTTAATGGTCTTAGATTAAATAACTCTCCTGTCCAGATGCTAAGCTAATGGTTTAAGAATAAAAAACACTCTATAGTTGGGAATTTAAGTTAACTGTTTTTGTATAGATGTATGGATCTGTTATTACACCAGCAACTCAATTAGAAATTAACTATAACTGATTGTAATGCATGTTCTTTGTTTAATATACATCATCCTTAGTAAAGAATCAAAAATGATGACATTATATAATTGACATCATTAAAAATACTATTGTGAGCTTAATGTCCATTTATAAACAAAGTTAGTTAATATCAAATTATAAAGTAAAATTAGTTTGCAAAACTTTAAGATATTTGGATATCAGATGATTAGTTTAGATTATTTATATATATAAAAGTGACTTCTGGAGGTGTGTTATGCACCTAGTGGTTTTTGATAAAGAACAATAACCAGAAAGTAGTTTGGTGATTTGAATATCTACAACTATTTAGCATTCATTGATTACTCACGCTTGTAATAGGTGACTCTGGCATAGAATAAATAAAAGTAATTGATTTTCCTAATGCAGATACTGAAAATGAGTTAGAAGAGTTATGTGATATTTTATTTATAAAATTTTAATCCTTCATTATTCAATAGTCTGACATTCAATATATTTTAAAATTGTAACCAATTTTAAAAGTGTTCAATGATGATATTTTCATATGTGAATGTTTGAAAGTGAACTTTACTTCCATATATATAGTTATATTTTCACATGCTTTTTTGAGTCCACTTTTGATTTAAGATGGATCAGATAGAAAATGCTATTTTTTGATAATATGATTTCAGTCAGCAGTGCCAGTTTTTAATTGATTATTTGTTTGATTATATTATAGATGAAATTTTTCAAGATTAATACATATTAGTAATATAAATGTTTGGACATTTATACAGAGAAGATAATCAAATATTTTTAATCATGCTTAGCATGTGTTCGATATATTACACATCATATTTATAGCTCATTTCTTTTATTACTAATATTACCTTCACTCAGAAAAGAGATATAAGTTTTTTGAAAGATTAATGCATGAAAATTCTGATTATAATTTCATTATATAAATAAAATTATTTCTATTGTTTAAATGAGTAATTTTCTAGACATGAGGACTTATTTAGCTTTTTTTTTCATATGTCAAATGCATTGACCAGGAAGCGAACCTGGGTCAGCTGCTTGGAAGGCAGCTATGCTAACCACCAGGCGACCGACACATTTTTTATAGAGTAATAATAAAAGAAAAGATATTATTGATATTGCTGCAAGTTGATGGGAGTTTACGAAAATAAACCTGATGAATAACTTAAATATTAGCTATGTGATTGTTGTCTAGTTATCTTATAATTTTTACAAGGTCTAAACACGTTTGAATATCATCAGTCTCTTCCATATGTATTGAAGGACACAAAAGTATGTTTAAGCATTATCATGAATAGTTTGATAGCTTTTCCCTTTTTTTCATATCCTTTTAAAATTTTTAGGTACACTAAATTTACTTATTTTTTGAATTCATTGTCAGTTATTAGAATCCAGTTTATTCATCTTTTTTATTTTTAATTTTATGATTCCGTCACACTCGTACATAATTAACTTATCAATTTCACTGAATTTATTTAAGAACTTTTTTTTATAATTTTTTAAAATGGTACAATTATTTTAAATTACTATTTATTATTTTAGGGCTTTTGATGTTGAATTGTTAATGCTAGCCGACAAATTACAAATTCCAGTCCTAGAAGTGGGGGTAAATTGGAAGGAAATTGCTGGTAAGTTTACTTTAACCCTATAATATTAATATTATACTGTAAAAATTAATAAAAAATAATCTGAAAACATAATAGACTATACAAGTAAAAGATCAGATAAAGTATTATAAGTATTATCTGTTATAAAAAAAAGACACACAAAGAAAAAATAATCTGAAAATGGAATGGACAATATAAGTAGAAGATCATATAAAGTATAACAAGTATTGGCTATAATAGAAAAAAGAACGACATAAAACTTTGAATTGTTTTTTTGGTTATGTTAATTAGAATAGAAATGTTTTTAATAACTGAAATGTTTAATCTTTTGACTATTCATATATATAAAAAATATATTTTGCAGGTTCATCTGTGTTAAAAAATTTAAATATTGATATATCGACATTTCAACTTGATCACACAAGTCATCCACTGGGTGATAAAAGATAGAAAGACAGTTGTAGAGGCACGATAATCACTGATTTGAAAAAAATGTTAAAGTTCCACTAATAGCAAAAATGTTAAATTAAGAATGTTTTTTAAAAAAATCTTTCTAAATAGGAGGAAGTTTGCATATATCATCTCACTTATTGATACAATCTGGCCTTTTAAGTATCTCAATGGCTTCTCTAATTTTGCACTGGTAGAGATTATTACATTTGATATGATCCTAGTAATAGAAAAATCAATTTTATGACCTGAATCTATAGTATGGAGTGAGAGTGCTGCTGATGATGAGTGTTGTTTAACTGCATTAGCATGCTCATCTCTCCTAACACTGATGTGACGATTACTCATACCTATTGTAACGATCGAAATGAAAGTGAAGATCGAATCTAATTGCAAACACAATATCTGCTCTACAAGGGCGCCATCTAGGCATTTGAGCCTAGAAAAATTTATAGAGTAGGCAGATACGCGCCGTTAAGATTCCACTTTATTTAAATATTCAGATCGTTAGCCCAAGTCACTAGCTCATTGGAGTAGCAGAGATAATAAAATATAAATTTTATATCTTAAATATAAAAGAATAAAAGCCACTGCCAGAAATTAACACATAAAAATATTTATTTACGCACATATAAAATAATATTTAAATTTTGAGGAATAAATTTAACGTTTATAATTTTATATTGAGCTTTAATTCTAAATTTAAGTAGATTGCAAATAATGAGTTTACTATTTATTTAGAGGGTCGAGTATGAATGGACTACATAGGTCTGCATTTGAAAAGAAAATATTCTTCCCTGATTTAACCTTAGGCAACAAATTTCGCAATCAACTGGCGCCAATCCATCTGATACATTCATGTATTCAATGTAGCATGATACGACAACACAAAATACTATATTGTCAGGAATGTACATCTGAACAATAAGTAGAAATAGAGAAGAGATTGACTCTCCACCAACAGGAATGTGACATCTGTTGGCAAGTAGATCAATAAACAAAAAACTCCATAGGAATGGACTGCGGTCTTCTGCCGACTTACAAACCCATCCATAGGCAAACAGAGGGTGTGTGGCGTATATCTATAATCCTGCCCATAGCGGACCTCATACTACATCTACTAATTACACAAATATATCCAATCCATTGAACCAATTCAACTACGAAATGAATAACCTAAGATTACCCTCCCTTAATATAACTTTACAAACTATATAGCCATTCACGCCCGACTTAATTTTAACATTTAAATACGTTCGCACAGATTTGTTTAAAAATGTTGGGTATAGATCGATTACATAGATTCCACGGTCAAAAACATTTCAAAATAAACATAAACGATCAAAATACAAAATTATTGATACCGACAATCGCAGAGGGAAACTTATAAGTAACCCAATAGTATTCACCATAAGATACTTGCGTTGTCACCAATAACTTAAAAGACATCCGAATAAATACATTTTAGATACTCACCGTAAGGTATCATTATTTATCGAATGTCTATATATTTTGATCAAATATGAAAACCAAAATATAATTAACCACAAACGAATCCATGCAAGCGTCTATAAACAACTTAAATTTCATACATTTAACTAATCTTTACAATAAGAAAAAAAAAATTGAAATGATGTTTATCAATCGGAAAACATATAAAATTAAACATTATTAATTTGATTTAAAAACTTACAAAAGTCAGATAAGAGTCCGTTTTAACATTTCAGTTGGCTTGTTTATCAATTTGTAAAACTTGACGAAAGTTCTTGATTGATTTTAACAATTGTTCATTTCATATAGCTTATGGTATAAGAGTCCAGGCCTCTGCTTTCAATTCCCGCGACGCCTCCGTTGGAAGGTAATGTTCTGGAGATGGCAATAGCTGGTTCAAGGTATCACAGTCTTTTCATTTTTTTTTTATAGAGAGTGTGGTATGTGCGTCATACCACATCTCTCAAACACACAACGCTGGAACTGTCAGAAAAAACTGTATTTCCCTTTTTATATTATCCACAAGGATTCAATGAACAAAACGTCACTAATCCATCACTTTCGTTAGGGTCCGAGCCAAGGCTTAGTGCTTCCATTGGTCAAGCTAAAATTTCTTTCTTCTCTTATCTAACTTTTCATCTGACTTTTTAATTACACAGCTTTTAGATAATTAATAAACATCATTTCCATTTACAGATTACAGGAATTAATTAATACCTGTTTTTACTTTAACTTACGTTATTTTTTTTATTAAAATATTTTTATATTTCAACCTTGTATTTTTTTATTAAAAAAAATACGTTCAAATACTTTTTATTTTTTTTTTTTGTTTATGAAAAAAATATTTTTAAAGTTTAGCATCTGTGCGAATATATACGTTTAACAATATTTTAATTTTAGCATTTAGTTTTTTACTTTTATTTGCGAACTTTTATTAAGTTTTTATTTTAAATTAATGTAACGACATATTTATATATCGTTACACTATGTAAGCCACTTTATCATTTTCACACAAGATTTGATAAACATCATAAGATTCAAGAGGGATTGAATCCTTAGGCTTGGTTATTATATTGCTGATCTTTTGATGAGTAGAAAATGCTGTATCTATATCATAGAATTTTAATATATGTCCAATACTGTCTGTAGTTCCTTTTACATATGGAACACAATCCTAATAGCTGATTTATCATCTTTTTGTTTTCTATTTTGTCCATTTTGGGCTTGAAATAAGGCTTTTTTTTATAAATTTATAATTATAACTATTTGCTAATAAAATACTATTAATATTATTTATTTCTTTTTTCAGATGTGACTTATCTGAAAGTTTAATTGCTCTATTTAAAAGAGTTTTGGTTACAGAAACTATCTGAGGTGGGTGATGATGAGAATGTAAATATCTGCCCATGTGTGTATTCTTTCTGTAAATCAAAAAAGATAAACTATTTGGTGTTCTGGTGACTAGAACATAAAAAAAAAAGGAGTTTTTCATCAGACTCTGTCTCCATTATAAATAAATATCTATTGAATTCTTTCTCAGTTGGCCCTTATAATTAAAGCTTGTTTGGAGCTAGTGGTAAGCGCCATCTAGTGAACATTTTAGCACAAGCTTAAAAGCAAGTTGCACAATTTGTGTCTTGTTTTATTAATTATTATAAGGGTACCCTTGAAGGTTTTTGTGATGTAATATTGCTTTAGCTATTAATATATGGTGAAAATGAACTGAGTTCAGACCCATATAGACATCTGGTTTGTAAATCTGGATTTGAAGACATTTATGTGTCTGAAAAATTCAAGTTTTCAAACTGATAGTAATGTATTAAATAAGTGCTCTGAGTTGGAGTTTTAGATCTAGTTTCTGAAATCCTAACTTTTCACTGAGGTGCGCCATTAAGCTCAAAACCAATTGGTCTGGAGATGAGGATTTTCCGATAGAGATTTTGAATTCTTTCTCTGTTGGCACTTATAATTAAAGCTTGTTTGGAGCTAGTGGTAAGCTCCATCTAGTGAATATATATATATATATATTACTTTATTTCTTATTTAAATTAATTTTTTCCCCAACATATATGTCCGAAAGTGATATTGCCTTTTTTGGGGATTTATTACTAAACAAAATTTCAGTAAATAAAGTCTAATCAATAATAATGAAACTACAATTAGTTTTCATAATTTGAAACAATCTGATTAAGATAATTCAATATTAAAACACAAAAATAATGTTTACAAATAATGGTAAAAAATAAAATAAATTATGGGCTCAGAATCTTAAAAGAAAGATATCTTTCTAACTAATTGTGAAGGCTAACTATATATATATATATAATCCATATTTCTTATGTTGTCTGAGTGGTTAATGTATGTTTCAGAACAAATTAAAAAAACTATTACATATGTGAAGGAAGTAATTCCATCATTAATAAAAATAACATAGAAAAAAATCAGTACGTGTTTTTAACTACAGTATAGAATTGAATAGTGTAGTATTTAAATCACGAAGAAAATGTGATTACTGTACATAAATTCATATTTGAAATGTGGTATTAAGTGCGGGGGAGGGGATAGATGCTATAGTACCGTATTTTCTATTTAATTTTGGTTAGTGCATGATTGAAGTTGAAATAATGGCCTTTCAGGCTGGTGTACAATTCTCACATTTATTTATATAATATTAAAATCTTAGGCCAAGTATATCTGATATCATATTATAATTATAAGTTTGTTTTGGAGAAAATGCATCTAAACTCATCTGTTTAACATAAACTAATATTTTTATATCAGCCTAACAATAAATAATCATCTATTTACAAACCAATACATGGATGACTAACTAGATGCCTATAGGTCAGCTTTTGTAAAAAATTTCTAAACTTGCTTGAAAATTGAAAAAGTTATTATTTTATCCAGCTTTCAATTCAAGTCATGAGATGGAAGGAGGATATCCATTGACAGCTATGATAAATATTTTTAAATGAATAAATAATTTATGCATTTTAACATATTTTATGAATAAAATCATAATTAGTTTCTGGAAAGAAAATTCTATGCACAAATCAAAACCAGGAAATAATTAGCTGATTTCTACTATGATTATTTATAAATAAATGAAAAAAAAACATTTTCTTTTTAAATAAATAATATTTAAAAATACATTAACAAGTTTTATTTATTTTAGTAAAAATAACTTTGAAATAGTCAATGCTGATTAAAATATAAAAAAAATTTTTAATAGTGAATAAATAAAATAAAAGAATTAATTTTATAAATAAGCAAATGTATAAATTAATGACATCTCTTTTTCAACTTTACAAAACCACATAATGTTAATCAAAGATTAATTGGTATTCTGATTGGAATATAAGTTTTTCACTATTATGTTTTTTAAATCTTATCTCGCTATTAATAGCTCCAATGATTTGGAAATTTAAATATTCACTGAAGACAATATATCTATAGGTCAACATAAGATTGTCATTAGCTCAACAACCTTTTATTTTAATGATTTTAAATTTGATATAATATTAGATACTTTTGATCTTTGACAAAAGAATAATTAAGGCTAATGAATAGTCATTAACTTATTCCAGAAATGATAACCATTGATTTTGTATTAATTAAATATATGTATAGTATTTATATTTTAAGGTAGATTAATTAGGGGAAATTTGAACTTAGACTTCCAAGCTCCCTTTAGTTATCCACTCCATCTTATACAACTGATACATATGACCACATACATGCAAAAAAAAGATAAATGATCTCTTATATATGTATTTCATGCTGAACGAGCAGTCATCAGTTGCTCCAGTTTATCATCTCCCACATACGCATATATATATATATATAATCAGAGCTCAGTTTATATTACAATCGCAAATCTTCAAACTTTAATGGACAGGCTTCAATCTTTTCCACTCTTCAACTTCAGTCATTCATATAATTGAAAATCTGATGATGGGATTTTCAAAGCTCTTGTTTGCCAATTTTTGTGTGACATACCCATGTTGACCATAACTCAGTTTGACTCCTCATATGTAGGACCTTAAACCAATTTAAATGCACAAAAGAGGAATGGGGCAGAATTGTATAATATTTATATTTTAAGCTAGATTCTATCAATTCATTTTCTCTATAATTAAATGGACATATTAAAATCCTACATGTGAGGTGTCAGACTGATTTAAGATCAACATGGGTATCACAATAATATTGTCATCAACAAAGGCTTTGAGCATTCCATCCTCATATTTTTAATGAAATGGATGGCTGAAGAGAGGAGAAGATTGAAGCCTGTTCATTAAAGTTTGAAGATTTGCTAATGTAATATAAATTGAGCACTGATTATATATGTGTGTGAGAGATGATGATCCGAACCAATTGATGAGTACTAGTCTAGCATGAAATATGTATATTGGAGATCATTTATCGTTTTCACATATATGTAGTCATGTGACTCAGATAACCATCTAATAGTGATTGGCAAATAAGTATTTAGCTTTTCTTAGTTTGAAAGTAAAAAATCACAAGACAATCTGAACTACTTAGATGAATATCAAAGTAATGATTAGGTGGAGAGGAATAAAGAACATTTTCAATATTAAGCAGACTATTTTTTGAAGATATACTTCTTATGAACACTATATTCATATCTATATCTAACTTTATAAGCTTAATTCTCAAAAGATTATGCTATTTTTCCATTAGTGAAAGAGGGCCATATCATGTTTCAATTATATTTTTAAGTGCTTTAATTAAAGTTGGAAACTTGGTTTGTTTGTTGGTTAACTTTTGAAATTTTTAAAGTTAGAATGAAATTTTGAAATCAATGTTTAATATATTTAAATTCAATAGAGTTAATTAAAATTTGATATATTACTAAGTTATACCAACTTAATCTATTTGAAATATATATCCTTTCAGTATGCAAACTAGTTTCATAGATAAGGAAGAGAGGGTGGAAAATATTAAAAATATTCCATAATATTGCAATTAGCAATTATTGTTAGAACTTTGATTTGTTTTAAATTAGAATTACAAGAGAGCACTCTACATGTTTTTTCTTTCAATTTAATATTTTTTAACTATTTTAAACTTTTAATATAATATATATATATCATATTTAGTATATGTACATATTTATATATGTATAATAAATCAGTAAGTAAGTTTTCTATTTAAATTTGTTTGACAATTTTTATTTTAACACAATTGTTTTAAAAAATAAAGTTGAAGTAGAAAACTTACATTATTTAAAATGATTGCTAAAAGTTAAAAAAAAAGAAAACTCACTATAATTATTTAAAATAATAGTAGCAATCAAGCATTGATGGTTAAGAGATTTCTCAGCTATCTTACAATTAGTTGTCCTGAGTTAATGGGTTCACTTTCCAGCTGATTCTATGACATAAAAAACAATAGTAGCAAATTTTCTTCTTTAGTTTTATTTTGTAAAACAATTGTTTTAAAATAAAAATAAAAACTATCAAACAATTTTAAATAGAAAACTTAGATATTAATTTATTATACATATATAATTATGTACACATACTAAATATAATATATATATATTAAGAGTATATATATTAATATACTAACATACTGCAGAAATATTTAATATATACTATATGTGTAATATTGATTTAAAGTAAAATTATAGGTAATAAGTGAAGTTCGTTTACAATATCTACACATGTATTATTATATACCCATACTAAATATGATATATACACAAGGTTTATACATTTTAACTTATAGCAGACATATCTAGTGATATATGTGTAGCAACTGTAAGTATTTAGTCAATTTAAAGTATGATATAGTGTATATTTTCATTAACTATGCCTGTACTAAAACTTAAAAATAATAGAGATAAAATTTTTTAATATTAAATGCTTTTATTGAATGGGCACTAAAAATAAAATAATTATTTCTTCAATGATGATTGGAGTTTTTAAATTTACTTGAAATAAAAGCATAAGAGGGGGAGGTCTAGAAATTAATTGAGTCACTCTATTTTTTATAACAAAGGATTGACTTAACTAATTGCTGGATCTCCACCCATGCTTGTATTTTAAGTTAAATCTGATTGAAGAAATAAGAATTTTATTTCTTTTTAGTGCTCAGTTAATAATCTCATTTAATATATATTTTTTAATCTATTATTTATTTTTACAATTAGAATAGCAATATTCATCTGATAAATCTAGATTAACCTGTATCCTATATTGTTATGTTAATAATAATTAAATATCCAATAATTGATCAATATTTAATTATTAAATGCAATGGATATGAGTCTGCTACTTGGGGCAAAAAATATTAAGTTTGTATGTGATCTGAAAATTTTGTGATATTTCTTTGGCTCAGATTTAAAACAATTCATGGAAATGACAAGTGGATATGTTAACTACTAGTCTCTTTTATACATTTAATGTTAATGAATTATAAAATATTTTGTAAATTTAAAATTTATTACTTTGTTTTCAAAAATTTAAAAAGTTTTACATTAGTATCATTTTATTTTTAAAATTTATTTATTTTCAAGTTTTACACTTAAAATATAATTTATATCTTTTATATCATTCAGTATTAAAATCTTTATATTATTTTGCTCACCACCACCACCACCGCCGCTGCCACCACTGCCACCCCCCCACCCCCACCACCACCACCACTCAAAAATGAGTATATCTAGTCCTATTCGAAAAAAGAGAAAAGAAAGGAGAGAGGAAGTAGATAGAAAAAATTTCTCTCGAAATGAGTTTTGTGATAACCAGATAAACCAATCTGTGAAACACACCCACATATAGAATATGCTGTTCCATTTTTCTGTTTACTTATTATTTTACAATGTTCTTTTAGTTTCCTCAGCAAAAAACTTTTCTTTCTGAAATACTTTAACACGGTGTCTAATTGTAAGTTTCCAATGAATTTTATTCTCTGCCATATCTTCCCAATAAAAACAATTGACATTGCACTTCTTTAGAATGTTTTTGAGATAATCTCTGTAATGCTCATATAAAACCAAAGATTAAATCTACCATAAAACACCCCCCACTTATTTATTTTACATGTCCAATTAATGAAAGCATTATTTTACAATAGTGATATCAATAGTATTGCACCTAGTAATCTGAAAAACATAATTGTGTTTATGTATTGGACTATTTAAATCATCTATTATAAGTATTAAATATCTAAAGACGTTCAATACTTATAGTAGTTGATGTAAATAGTCCAATACAAAATGCAATTAAAACACCATCATCACAAACCTTCATGAAAACATGAAAAACATAATGATTCTTCTTACGATTTTACTATTATATTTTTGAAATTTTATGGAGTATTCTTAAATGAAACTTTTCTAATGCCTTTATATTTCACTAATAAGATGTCCAGGTTTCACATCCATAAAATAAATTAGATAAAGGAACAGCTGTCTATATAGCTACCTTAGTTAAAGTAGTTATTTTCTTATGATAAAATATTCTATTTTTTAACTTGTTAAAAGCAGCAGCAGCACATTGGAGTCTGTGTTGGATCTCAACATCTAATTCCACTTTTCTACTTACAAAATTACCAAGTTATTTAAATTATTTTACATTCTCAAGTTGATAAGGATTTTTCTTCTGTAACTGGCCGATAAAGAATTTGATTTTTTAAACTTTATTTACTAAACTGCTGATTTTTATATATTGCATTCAAATATTAAAAAACATTCTGAAAATTATTTTTTTGAACTGGCAAAACTAGCACAATCATCACTATATTAGAAATCCAGAATCCAGGAATAAAATGTTATTGTTTTTGCTTTTAGTTGATTTAAATTAAAATTTCCACCACCAACCTTTATCTTATTTTGGTTCCTATCTAATTAAACTACCTATAAATAATTCCAAAGGCCGTTGTCATAAAAATTGAAAATTATGTTTGAATAAATACACATTCTTATTTATCACCAGATTCCATTTCAAGTTCTTAATTTTTTTTTACTATAGTATTAACACTCCCTCTCATTCCATCATATAGAAGCTGTGTAATATGAATAAATATTGGCAGACAACAAACTAATTTCAAACAATGTTTTAAACCTGCCCTATTGATTGAATCAAATGCCTTGACCAAATTAATTTAAGCAATATATAATTCACTCTTTGTTTCTGACACTTTTCTTGCATTTGTCTGGTAACAAAAATTATATTTATAGTACTTCTTGATTCACTAAAGCCACGTTGAGTCTCTTATAACTATTCATCTTTCATTGGAAGCAATCTATTCAATAAAATTCTTGAAAGCACTACTACTGTAGTGAATAATAACAATATTCCATGATAACTATCACAATCTTGTCTATTCCCTTTGTTTTTAAAAATTGAAACAATAAAAGTATCAAATGGCTCAACTTCATGATCCAAATATTCTAAAAATTCCAATATTTTTGAAGCTAACATATCACCACCACCATATTTTGAAATTTCTCAGGTATTTCATCAAGATATACATTCTTCCCATTTTTAAAATTACAAAGAGATGTTTTGACTTCATTAAGCTGGATATCTTTTCCCAAATCTAAATGAGTAGATAAAATCAATCTATCATTAAAAGCTATCATCTCAATTCTTATATCATTATTCAAAAAAATGATCAAAATATTCTTTCTACCTTATAATATCATTGTCATCATATAAGAGAGTATTATTATTGGATTTAATAAGATTGTATACCTATTCTTAAGTCCATATGTTGCTTTTAATACATAAAAAAGGGTCTAAAAAGACCACAACCAGCAAATGTTTGTATCTTCTTAGCAGTTTTAACACACCAATCACTTTAAGCCTTTTATAAAGTATATTATATAATTACAACATATTAAAATAATAAAGAAATAAACAACAAATGACTAAAGCAGATTTATCTGCAATTAATAAATTGTTGGTAGAAGTTGTTATGAATGTTGCGAATGTTAAAAAAATAAAGGAATTTGAAGATACTTTGAATTTATTAGCTGTCAAAATTTATAGACAAAAATGAAAATTGGTAGCAGGAAAGTTGTACCACTCATCTCTTTTAAAGATTGGACAATCATTGATAGAAAATGAAACAATAAGATACAAATTAAAAAAAATAAATTTAGTAGATAAAGACATAAGCAGGAATCCTATTAATATAAAAGGAATAGTGATAGTACTAGTAAAAGTAAACATGTACACAAAAATTTTACTATTATATATAGTAAATAAGAATATTAGCCTATTTTGGAATGTAGTTGGTTTCAACCTCTGGGAATAAGCATCAAATGCATCAAGAGAACCAAACTGAAAATTAAAATCTGGAACAAATTTTCACTGCTATGTAAATCAAGTTTAAAGAGATTAAATAATAAACTTATAGATAATGTGTAACGGGCACACATGCTGTTACATTATTTATTTTAAAAATTTAGACATTAAAAAGAAAAGTTCGCATATAAAAACTTTTTTAAGAACTAAAAATTGAAAGTTAAAAATCATCTAAACTCTAATATATAAAATCACACAGATGAAAAATTATTAAAAGAAAACTTTATTAAAAAAAAGAAAAAGTTTTAAAACTAAATATTAAGAAAAAGACTTGAAAGATTTAAAGATAAAAAGAATGTACAATAAATTAATTAATGCTATTGTAAAATGGAAATGATTATTTTAATTAGTTAAAAGTAAGCTAGCCCTTGGGCATTGCAAAATGTATAAGTAAAGGTCAGATAGGAAAGAAAAAACAATAGAAACTAATAGCCAATAAAAGAAATCCCTCAGGAAATGGACCTCAATGAAAAGACCATCACCATCGTCATGATGTAATGTCCACTCAATCCAAAATTCTAATATAAAAGAAAAAGTTTGGAAATAAATTTTGGTGAGTGAAGAAAGAGCTGGGAGAGAAAAAGAGATGTGAAAGAGATGTGTTGGTGTGGGGAGAGTTGAAGGAGAAGGGATTGGAAAGACACACTTCCAATTTCTTCAGTTAATTATAAAGAAAGGAAATGACATTGTCTTCCTATATTGTGTACCACAGGACACCAAGATCCAGCAATAAAATACCAGCCACAATAAAGGACCTTGTGGGAATTAACACTTTACAAATTGCAAGCAACCAGAAAGTACGGTCTTTTCTTTTAAACTGTAAGAACTTTATGAACTCTAATAAGCTTTAACTATAATTCTAAAATTCCAGTATTTGAAAAGAATAAGAACTTTAATTCTAAAACTTGTTCCCTATTTAATAGAAATAGAAACCTATATGACCAATGTAAATTATTATTAATAATTAATTTTATTTCATGTATTTTTTTTTAAAAATCATTTCCATTTATTTTTTTGTTCTTTTAAGTTTTATGATTTTTGTGTTTTCGTTAAACTAAGCTTAATAACTGCTAAATTTAAGTCAGGCATGAATGGCTGCATAGATTTGTAAAGTTATATTAGTTTAATTAAGGGAGAGTAAATCTTAGGTTATTTGTTTTGTAGTTAAATTGGGTCAATGGATTGGATATATTGGTGTAATTAGTAAATGTAGCATGAGATTCACTATGTTCAGGATCCTACTGTACACTGCACTTGAGCAAACTAAGTCCCATATCTCACCAACCATTGGAAGCAGATGGTATTCCCTGCTCCTTGGATCACCCCTTTTAGCCTATGGAATGGGATAGTAAGATGGAAAATGCAGTCCCTTCCTATGGAGTTTTTTGTTTATTGTTCTTCTCGCCAGACAGATGTAGTATTCCTGTACTGGATGAGAGTCAATATCTTTTATAACCATGCTGTTCAGATGTACATTCCTGACAGTATGGTATTTGTGCTGTCGTATTCGTGCTGCATTGAATACATCGATGTATCAGATGGATTGACATTGGTTTGACTGTGAACTTTTGGCCTAAGGTTAAATAAAGGATAGAATATTTTCTTTTCAAATGCAATCTATGTAGTCTATTCATACTCGACACTTGAATAAAATATTAAATTCTGTGTGAACTTCAAAAATAAAAAAAAAGTTAAAAAAAATAAATTAAATGCTAAAATTTTAAGTAAAAGCATACTAAAATAATTTTAAATTGATATATGTTTAATAAATGTTTGTGTGCATTATTACTGGTAGTGGCTTTTTTTATTTTTGTTAATATTGAAAAAAATATTTTAAGAATTTATATTTTATAAATCTCTGCATCTCACTGAGCTAGTGGCATGGGCTGATGGTCGGAATAAAATATATATGTAAAAGTTAGATCTTAACAGTGTATATCTGCCTACTCTATAAATTTTCCAGGTTCAAATGGCCTGGTGGCACCCTGTATGGCAGATACAGTAAGACTGCTAGCTTCTAATACTATCCGACTATTATAAATAGATAAGAAATGATGTAGGATACTGTACCGGTCAAAACCCACCACCACCGCAAGTCAAATCGGATTCAAACTCAGGCGGTTCAAAACTGAATTCAAACCCAATTCAACAGCTCAGATAGCAGAAATCGACGGCACAGTGCCATGCGCCAAGAACTAGCTCAACGGTTGGTGAGGACTAGAGACCCTTTTACTGACACGAATATCAATTAACTTTGACTACTTTCAAATTGAATCATATGTATGTTCGGGTTGCCAACACTGACAGCGGGTATTAACATTTAAATAATTTTAAAAAGAATGATGAACTAAGAAACCAAGTATGTTAGAAAATATTTAATAATAATAATAATTTGTTTTGTTCAATAAAATATAGATTGCATTAGTTACCTCTAGTCTTTAAAAGAATTTATAAATATAATAAGAGTGGCGGTCCTTATCATATGCCAACAAGTATTACACAACATGGGATTCTATGTCTATGCCCCCAACGAGAAATATAAAGGCAGATAAAGGTATTCATTAAGAACGGAAATGATTGTTCTAATTTTATTACGGTGGAATGTGAGATTTATTTTCACATTCGGAAATCTATTCATGAAGAGCAAAACGTATTTTAAGGCATAACTTTAATCTTGATTTGAAAACTGATTTAAACTAAATATATTTGAGAATTGGTTCGACTTTAATTTAAATCACTTCATCATGAATTACGAGCACGGAGCGGGTTTTACCGGAACAAAGATGCAATGGTACTGACGAATTACAAGGCAGAGAGTAAAATTGAAAGATGATCGCTAGTCGATGATCGTAAGTCCTATGGCGGCTTGCATTTAGCAAGTCTTACGCCCTTTGACTAATGAATCGGAAAGGAAGTACTTTCTTCCTCGAGAAATTTAAATAAGAGAATATGATCACCGACCAGCCTAACGGAGCGGAAGATGGCCCTACGTCAGCAATATTTGATGATGATGACTTGATAGTCATCGTTGAAAAATAAAACCCATGTAGAATGCTCTACGTGATGACTTGACCAATTAATTAAAGTCAAAGAGCTTTTATCGAACTATTTTAAAACATTTATAAACTATATTAATTATGCCCTAATATCGTGCCCTTCCTGAATATTAATATAAAATAACAAAAGTGGAATTAAAATACATTTAACCCTTTATCGACCCTTTTTGCAATAAAAACATTTAAGGTTATATTCGAATAAATATATATTAGTGGAACAAGAAATCAATATTTTAACATTTTGTGAGTATATAAACACTTGTAACTTAGGAGCTGAGGACATAGGTGAAAAACGGAGCTAATAGTTTATTATTAGCCAATTATAAAAATAGTAAACATGTAATATTTTCTTTCGACTCGATGATTAATAGAACTTATAAATTTAGTTCTAATGGGTGAGAATTACTATTTGAAATTAATATTATAATATTTGCGTGAGGCAAATAGAACGGGGAGCTCATCGAGTTGAAAGATTATTGGCATATAATTTTAAATAAACGACATTAATAAAGCATACAAATATATAATATGTTAAACGAACCGCCAGGTAAGAAAAGAAAAAGTTTAAAGACTAGAGATTGAAAGAATTACGCTATAGATTTACAGTAGCATTTCATAAATATTTTTACATTGAAGAATAAAGAGCTCTTAAATAGGAGAGTAAAATAAAGTTCGAACTGGCCAGAAAGTTTAACGTTCATTATAGAAATATATTACCCCTTCCGCTGGTCCTTAAGTTACATCTCCAAGTTGTTGAAAACGTAGGCATCATTGGTTGACTACTGGAACAGTATTTTAGTAGCTTTCACAATTTTAGCAGAATGATCGGTCCGGAAAAGGTTCAGCAGCTCCATTGAAGATTTCTCGGGACTTTAGGAACCATAGCCAGATTCCTGATGTTCTAGCCCTCTATCATGATGAAATACAATTTTTATACGCACAGAGTTCACTGCACTACTCTACAACAAAGCTAGCTTTTTTTTTTACCTCCTGACTTTTCAGGGCTATATATATATATATATTGTCCAGATGCCTTAAGGCTAGCGCTCATTTTATTATCAATGTGTTTTTTTATAATTAGTTGTTTTCAAATACATTCCTTCGATAAGGCTTTCAAACTAATTTTTGAATTCCTTTCCTAATTAGAAAATGAATTCTTAAAATCTGAAATGATTTTAATTAGAAATTGAATTCTTATCTTCTTTAATTAATAAAACTTTACTGTTGTTTTTGAGAATTTGAAAGCCTATGGAAAGAATGTAGCTTTTAATCACAAAACTTTACAAATTATTTTAAAGGTGAAAAAAACAAGTATTCCCGACGCAATGAAACTTTCGAACAATTATATATATTTAATATTTACAAATATATATACGCACAATCCACGCAATTTAATATATATAAATTCATGAATATTTTATCATGAATTTATTTAGAGAATTGATCAAATTTAAACTAAACTAATTAATTTTACTACGCATTTGAAATAAGTTATTCATTATGGAAATTAGCGTGGATTGAACGTATAAAGCCCCATTGCATCGGAAATTTAAGGTTAGTATTAGGGTAAATAACATGAAGCTAGGATCGAACTCAGATCCGACTGCTTCAATACTAATTAGTTAATGATTGCATTAACAAAGATGGCCATAAGTGTGACCAAACTATGTGGTGGCACAAATCTGGAATGGTAAGAAAAGTTTGTTTATATGTTAAAAATGTATTCTTATGACAGAATATTAATTCTAACTAAGGGGAGGAAATATGCTACAGTTGACACACGAAGGACACCTTGAAATAGTATGCATGAAAGAAAATAGCTGTTCATATGTCTGGTGGCTGGACATGAATAATGACATTGAGGAAATCATAAAGAAATATCAAGCTTGTCAAGAAAGAGCATGGTTACCTAGTAAACAGGTCAAACATATCATGAAGCTACAAAAGCATGGATAAGGATCTATTTAAAAAATCATTTCATGGATATATATTCTTTGTAGCTGTCAATTCATATTCCAAATGGACAGCATACAGAATGGTAAGAAATACTAACAGATAGAATAATAAAAGTATTAAACTTTTTGTTCCATACAGATATTCTGATCTTATAATTATAAACAATAGTGCAGAATTTTGTTTAGTGCAATTAAAATATTTTTTCACTCCCATACCACCTTTAATCAATTGGATTAGTGGAAAAGGTTGTTCAACATCTAAAATGCACACTAAATAGAATGGGGGAGTACATTGATATTCTTAAAGCATTAAAAATAGTATGCCATTTTAGAAGATATATTTCCATATTGATTTCAGACAAAACTAAAAGGAAGGAAATAAAGTCTGAAAATGTCAAGTTGAATAGAAGTCTGAATAAGAGACATACTGAGAAAAAAATAGATATCAGGAATTATAATAAGGCTAATGTTTAAGCAATTACACAAAATTAAACCAGAAAATAATAGAAAATGGCACATTAATCATATAAATCTTTGTTTTATTGAGCTTGTAAAAATAATGGATAAGATTACAAGTTCAGATACCATAAATGTAGAAGGTTCTCCAAAAAAATAATGAGAATATTAGAGTGGATATATCTACTATTATCAAAAAAAAAATGTTGAGAAAAAATTTTTAAGTCTAGATTTATAGGCACTATTTACTACATTAAATAGTGAACTATCTATTGAAGAGGAAAGACTGCTATCACCATTGAGAAGAGATAGACTTTGGCAAAGCCCCCAAAAATTGTAAGATTACATTTGAAATTAAACTCTATCCTATTTCTAGAGTGAAAGGGAGATATTGCTGTGTATTGACTGTATTGTGTAAATAATAAATAAATTGCTTTTGGGTGCATGTAAAATTAGGCAAAATAAAAGACAATAAAGGCATTCTAGTAATAAATTAAAATGTATAAGTTAAGTTATGCAAATACCAAAATAACATGAATCTTTTAATTTACATAGAGATAATAATGAAAATGTTTTATGCAAATTATATCTAAAAAACAAAATTGACTATATAAAATGTCAGGAAAATGTTAAGAACATAACTAGAGAGCAGTTCAGGGCTAAATCTAATATGAGAAGTAAAGTACTTGCAAACAAGCAGCCCTGAAAGTGGTGAAATATTCTGAAGAAATCGTTGTGGTGAAAAGTTAATGAAGGAAAATTAACAATAAAATAAAGGACTGTAATAAAAAATGCAGCATTATAGTTTAAAATTATGAAGAAATGTGCATGCATAATTAAGTCTGGGTTTAATTTATAGAGTTTAGCCACTAGTCAAAAATATTAACAAGATACTAATATTACATATTTGGAGTAATAAAGTCATTGTTAAGTTAACTTTTTTTCCTTATGTATTATTTTCACAATAATATGACGAGTGTATAGCTAGCTACCTTAGGTCAAATCTGGCCTTGTACACATCAGTAACTTATTTTAAAAGAATGAAAGGTTGATAAATAGTTGTTAAATTATTAATGGCTATTAAAAATAATGCAAGATTAGCATTTACATTTTTTAATATTTTGCTGACTGGATTAATATTAGTTAATAAATTGTGCTATAATACAAGACAACAAAAATATTAATTTTCAATTTAGTACATAAAATATTTGCTTTTTATCTTATTTCTTTTCACAGTGATTTATGGTTATAGTCAGTTTGCCCATCATCTCTATGCCTTGCATAAGTTGTTTAGTATATTTTACAAGTTTTCATATCTACCTATCTATCTTTCTGTCTAACTACTTATTTACCCATCAATTTATCTACCCATCCCATTATCCTTTAATCCCTTGTTCCAACCCTCTTTCTTTTTATCTCTATCTTTCAATCTGTCTACTTGCCTACTTAATCACTACCTATCTACTTATCTATTCATCTATCCATTCTTCCATCTACTTATCTAACTATTCATTGAAATCGGTAAAATAGAAATAAAATTAAATGCAATGTTTTAACAAATAAATTATTTGAAAATGAATACTACAATTAATAATCTGTTTTTATAAATTGCGTTAAGAAAGTGGTTGCAGTACCACCAGTGATTATTATAATTTGATCCTATTATTATATTACTTAGTTATTTTATTCATATTTGAACAGAGAATTCAACATATACATATATAATTAATAATTCAATAGTGGTAATATATACATATATTTAATTTGTTTATTTTTATTTTTAGATTCTAAATACATTCCATTCTGGAGTTGGTTAGAGATGGCTAAAGGTATATTTCTGATATGGTTTATGTATACTGTTCGTTTGTGGAAAATACAATGATTATATTGTATAATTTATTCGTAAATTATTTGTAATTTTGAATTCAAACTTAAAGGTTTTTAAATGGCAGAATTGGTATTACCTATATGTAAATATTGTAACAATTTTAAAATCAGTTATCTTTTTTGATTAGTAATAAATTAAAAGTGAAATTCAATATTGAATACAATACTAAAACTATGTAAACCATAATAAAATTGAATGTTTGTTTAGATAAAATAAAGTTTTATAATCTCTTGTCTGTCATTTATTTTTTTAAAAAACCCAGTTTATATCATTTTAAATAAATATATATTTTAATTATTCTATTTAGTATTTATTTTATAATTTATATATATTTTTTTTAACAAACTAATTTTACTTAATGGAACATTTTAATAAGACTAATAATATTAATTAACATCAGCCATATATAAATTAATATTCAGGTATAATTTAATTGTCAAATATTAAATTTGGCAAAGCTTAAATTAGTATTTTTCATGATTTAAATGTTCTGAAAGATATAAAATATATATATAAACAATTTTTATCAATGTGATTTTACATTTCCAACAAAAATTGTTTTTATTAAAATATGAACTAAATTTTACTCTTTAAGATGTGTAAAGTAAAATTTCACAATTATCAAATTACTATTTAGTAGACATAATAAATATATAATAACTTAGAATTGATAGTCCTGCTAAATATAATAATTTTATTATTACTAACTCTTAATTCCATACATTATTAATATAATAATTTTTATGTTCATAAGCACCAACATAATAACAAGGTATCAAATTATTACTATTGTGCTGGTATATACTTCTTTGCAAAATGGTATTTTGTTCAAATATAACTTATTGCAATCTTTTTTTAATGAAAAGTAAACTTCTAAAAAAATATAAGAACAACAAAATAGTTATTAATGCCAGTGATAGAAATCAAATATTAAAAAAGAGATGAAAGTCTTGTAGATAAGAATTCCATAGTGGAGAAGTACAAAAAATATATACAAAATGAAAAATAATTTTGAGCTGAACAGGTAATTACTTTTCAAGTTAGAATGATTAAAGAAGTAAATGTAAAAGAGGAATGAACTTGATGGTGTATGTAAAATCTAAATCTGCCAGACCATCAGATTACCAATAGAGTCTTTAAAAATAATTCAAAAAATTAAATCACATTTGATAATTAATTATCCAAATAATCGAATTTTTAATAAAATTTAGAATGTAAAAAATAGAATGTAACAGACCACTTCATAAACTTAAACAATATATAATTGAAGTACATAATTGGGCACTAAATAAAGTTCTATAAAAATAATTCATGGCTTCAAATAAAACAAGCAAAAAAATATTTTAAAAAGCATCTTGGATAAAAAAAAAGTATTCAGGACATGGAAGATTATTTAAAAAAGTAACACTACCTTAAAAAAAATCAAAATGTAAAATTTGAAGTGATTTGATAGAAATGAAATGAGTTAAATTGATATGGTCTAAAATTTAGAAAAAGATAGAAAATATTGTGTTATTATAAGTATAATAATTTTTATTGAAGGATATGATGCTTCAAAGAAAATTAATTTATATGCACACATACAAAAGTAGATGAAGATAGGACAGAATTCTGAAGAGTACCATAATAAAATAAAATAACATTAACTATAATGTAATTAACTTTAACTTGAATAAATTTATTCAAAAAAATTAAATATGCATTTACAGAATTAAAATACAAAACCATATAAAATAATGTTAGATTATATACTGTATATGTTGATTATAGTAATAAAGAAGAAGAAAACAAAGTATCCCCCAATTATTATATTTTTAAGCATTTTAAATGAAGAGATGAAAAATACCAATAAAATCTATGAAGAAAGGCAAAATTTTAGTAAGTTATAAAATTACTACTGATATTTTAAAAGAAGTAAAGAAATAGAAATATTGTTTGTAAAAGCTATATATCAAATGTGCAAATGACAAAGATCTATCAGATGATTGAAAAAATGCAATAGCAATCTTAATATTTAAGAAAGGTGATAAACAAGATATAAGATATAAACCTATCAGGTCTAGGCAAAATTTTTACCAAGATAATTACAACTTATCTATAGCAAAAACTTTGGATTTTAACTAACCAAAAGAACAAGCTGAAATTAAAAGGTGGTTTTAGCACAGTAGAACACATCCAAGTACTGAGAGAAGTTATTAAAAATCAACTGTGAATATGAATTGCTATTATAATTTGGATTTGCATTGCTCCATACATGTCTAAAAAAATTCTAATAGTTTTGGAGCTAACACATCACCATAGTTTGAAAAGATTTGTAGCTTTTCCATTCTTAAATTATAACAAATGATTTTAATTGGATATCGTTTTTCAAATGTAAATGAGTAAATAAATTATAATATTAAATTTTCATTTCAAAATTTGTTTTGAAAAGTATAAGTAATTTTATAGCTTCATATATAATTGATAGAGCTTATGAGATAAATTTTTATTGGTTAAGTAATTTGACAAAATTATGCATCATTTGCTTATCATGATCAACTGTTTTTTTAACTGATTTTTTTAGGGCTGCTTTAAAAAATATCAACAAGAGCCAAAGAAAAATATTCATGCAGAAATGAAAATGTTGCAAGAGAAATGGTGATGATGATTACAAATTAAAATTAACACATATTACTAAAGATGACAATATCATATGGCAAATGTTTTGATTAAGAAAAAAAGCAATGTAACAAAATAAAAGCCATACTTTTAATGTTTTAATATTAACAAAATAGCATCTTAAATAGATTTTGTTTTTTTAAAAATCATTTTTCAAAAAAAGTTTTATCTTGTAAGTAGTATAAGGTGAAATATAATAATCATTAGTTTTTGTAGTTTTCCTTTGCAAATTTTCTTTACATCAAAACATAGCTTAGATATATTTTTAGATTAAGTTCAATGAGCTTCTAATAAAATAAATAAAACTAGATAAAATAATTAATAAAAAAAATGAAATGCTTTTTCTTCACACAAATACGTTAAAAAGATAAAAGTAATAATAAAAAGTCAGATGTCACATGACTTATATATAACTTGCACTTACAAATATTAAGAGCATGCTAATTAGCTTCAAACAAGCTTTTATTATTATTATTATTATTTATGATATAAATTCTTTTCAGCTTTCATAAATAAAAACATAAGGTGGAACAGCTAAGCCTAAAAACATTTTTGTATTGGTGCAAGAAAGTGGGCTTTATTTACAAGTTTATTTAAATGATTATTTGGGAATCTGACCTGTGGATTGATTATTCTATCTTGTGCTTTTTTTTGTGAAAGCTGATAAAATTTTTTTTTTTAGTGCATTTATATGAATAAAAGTATTGCTTTATATATTTTATTTTCTACCATAATATATATATATAAAATAAAAAACAAGTTAAAAACTTGCTAACGCTTGACGGTGTTTTTGGTAGAACGCCATCTGTTGATATATATATATATAGTACTCTCACCATCGATCACTCAAGTCAATAAATAAAAATAAAATAATGCTCCGGCTAAAACTTTCAATCTCAATATAATAGAAATGAGTATTAATAATATCTTATGCTAATTTTGACCACTAGACTAGTTCAAATTTATAATAAAGTCTATATGGTTCGATTTAAATAATATAATAATCATGAGACATTTGGTGAAAAGTAAAGCAGTAGGGTTATATTGAGCATGTATCCCAATGGATACAATCTCAATGGCATAAGAACACTATCCCCCCTTTTATTTCAAATAATAATATAAATCCATAGCATTCTTAAGACTTTAAAATATAAATAATCAAATATAATATTATTAAATAAATTCTAAAAAATTCTGTTATTAAAATATAATTATCTCGGGTTCTTTAAATATAATCATTATTTAATTTATAGTATCCTGTAGCCAAGTATGATAAGGGATTTTGTATCATTCCTAACTACATCTCAACAATAATAATAAAAATAATACTCCTATGCTTAATGTAACTAACAATTGGTGCAATATTTACTACTCAATAATCTGGTCACTAATAATAATGATAATAACAATAATAATCCGATTCTTTTATTTATTATGTGGCATGTTGAATGTATAGTATAATCTGAACAATATGTGGCAATAAGAAATGTACTTGATTATATGGCAGTATTTTCAATAATAAATTATGACTAAAATAATATTATACTATATGAGCTTGCTGTGTCATATTCGGAATAATAATTATCATTAAATAAATAATTTAAATTTATAATGTGCAAAGTATGTTACATGTTTAATTCTGAATTCTGTGGATCGAATCCTGTGGTAGTGAGTAGATCAATAATAACATGGATAACAAGTTTTATAAAAATAACTTTAACAAATTTATTCTATTCTATAAAACAATTATGTAAAAAAAATATTTACAATCTTAAAAAAAAACTTCACAAATATTATATTAAAATTAAAACAAAATTATAAAATAAAGATTGAGTTACAGATTTTCAATCTAAAAATCATAAATATATAAGCCTTCACTCCGGCTTATGAATTTTTATTCAGGAATACATATCATGTAGAATTACTCTAATTCTATTATTCACCTACAATATTATATTAGGTTTATTACTAGATCAATTAATAATCAATATTAATTTACTTTCGGTAAGTATAAAAAAATATTTAGCATAAATATTTATTAACCAAAACATATTCTTAGGTTTATTCTAGGTTAATGAAAATAAACTAATAAAATAATGTTTATTCATGTATAAAAATAATAATTTGCTTGGCACCATTCTAAGTTTATGATGTGTGTTTTGTATTCAAAACATAAAATATAAACATTTAAAGCAAAATATAAGCATTCATCATACATTAATATATTTTTCATTTGAATGTTTCATTGTAAAATATGCATTGTTCTACAAAATGTAGATTTATGAAAAATTGAAAAGTATCAAAATATTTGAAAAATATAAATCAGGAATAGTTATGATTCCTTTATCATCAAAAACATTTCAAAATATTAAGAAAAATTATCATCCCTTCATTATGTTTATCAGCAGCAGTATGCATTCAATATCATTTGTATTTTCTTCTCGATACCAAAAACCTATCTTGCCTTCTTTAAAACATTTCATCTTTCTAAATTTATCCATTATTCATCTTTCAAAATACAAGACTACATGATGTATTACTAATGAAATTCCAATAGCGATACAATGCATAGGATATGAAGGAATAATTAGAGCAAAGATTCAATAGTATAACATAATTCAATAATCCACATAGAAATCAGTGTGAAGAAACAGGTATGACCTTGTCTAATACCATAGGAAATGATGTCTAGGCTTTCTTAGCACTTAAAGACCAATCAAATACAAATATCAAAACACTGTCCATGGAAATAAATAGAAAATACAGGGCTACATTAACTGTATTTGCATAATAACTTTTTAGATATAATATAGGCTAATTCTCATATCTTTTTAACACATCCTATAAATATAAGCATTCAGGGTTTCATTTTTCTACTCCACTGTCACTACCTTTTAAAATTTCCAATAGATTTAGACAATCAACATTGTAAAATAACTAGGTAAATTTCCCAATAATAAATAAAATTACACATTACTTTATCAAACCATGATTACTATAAGAAAAAAGTTTTACATACTTAAAAACTTATCCACAAATACAAATGAGTTTGATTTAAAATATTCATTAAATATCAGGTATTTAAAATAAATATAATATAGTTTATTTAGCAAAGAATCATATAAAAATTATGATTACTAATAAAGTTATAACGAACTTTATAATAAAAATATATATGCATATTTTCTCATAGCTTATCCTATTTAATAAAAGAAAAATCTATGTGTTATTAATTCACACATCCATATGTTCATTCATTCATGTAACATAAGATAAATATTTGTAAAATTCCAAGCAACTCTAAAAAAATACATCATATAATAATTATAACCATTAAATTACCTATGTGATTTGCCATTTGCAATCACATCTTTTGTTGTCTTCTGGTCCAATTTTCATGAATATATAACAAAATATTACAAGTAACATTCATACAAACATTCAGCAAAACTAATATCTTTTAAAGAAATGTTCTTGAAAGTTTAAAAAAAAAAGTTAAAAGTTTTAAAGTTAATATTATTATAATTAAAAGTTCCTAAAATATAACCTTTCCTGTAACCTATAAATAAATTATAATTCTAGTGTTAGTATTTTAAAATAATAATGAAAACTGAATTTAAATATTCCTCTTCATAAATGTCAACCTATATAACAAGTTTAGTTAATAAACTGAGGGGTTCTGTTGCTAAGCGATGAGTATTGTCTGAAGCTTTTTTTTCCTTTGAGCTCTTAACTTTCTCCTCCTCAGCATGTAAAACAAAACACAATAAAAATTAATAATAGTCACCTTTTATAATCTAACAAAATCTGAAAAAAATGTTATCCATTCTTAGTTGGAAGATATTTATACAGTCTATTTCTGCAAATATTCTCGAAGGATAGATATAATTAATATGATATCACTTAAAATACTTATTTGGATAGGTTAACCATTCTTTCTGTGCATGTGAATTTCTTCTTTGGTGAGAGATGCATCATTTTCAGTGACATTTCATAAGCATATAATTTAGCATAAACAGACATCTTTCCATTTTAATATTATATTTCAGCAAGGTACATATAAAATAAACAGACGAATCCAAGTTTTAAAATATAAAAAGTCATTTATTTCTGGTATAATAATATTCTGTTTTATTATCGAGTTTTTCCTTCTTTGTAATTAAGTTATAATAATTAAGACTGCAGCTTTATTATTATTTTTATTTTGATTATATTTTTTAATTGTAACATTCCTCCCATAACCCACATTTAACATATCAGCAACAAATACATTAATATTTTCAATTTTATCACTAATAAACTTAAACAAAAATTGAAAATATTAATGTATTTGTTACTGATATGTTAAATGTTGGTTATGGAAGGAATGTTATTTTTAATACAATTAAAAAATATAATCAAAGTAAAAATAATAATAAAAATATTAAATAAAGTAAAAAGTGATAAATGGATTTCTATTCTTTTTATATCTAATCAACAAGCTAAATTAATTAATAAACTTTATAGTGGTTTGTGTTGGGTATCTTTTTTCTCTTCAAATAATATAAATGATAGGATAAATAATTCTAAAACCAGGATTTCTAAGTTTGAACTAGTTCTGTTATATATATATATTCTAACCTTGCCCTCGTGCATCTCCACTTCCAAATAGTATATGATATAAAATAAAACGGGTTCTAGCTCAGTTAATAGTTAATAAATAAAATATTCAGCATTAAAATTAAAATGTTTCACTAGCTCAAATTTACAATACGAATAAGGTTCAGTTTATAAAAATAAATTAAATAAATATTTAATATTTTCATGAGACTTGAAGTGAAAATACAGGTGACAAGATAGATTACATTGAGCCAATATCCTACAGGATACTACCTCAATGGCATAAGAACACTATCCCCCCTTATTACTATTTTAAATAACAAACTCATAGTATTCTTACGACTTTAATAACTTCTACTCACTAAGATTAAACTAATAATTAAATCTTAATCTTCTATTTGTAATAATCTAGCTCAATAAAATAATCTCAGGTTCATAAAGTTTATTCTAAGTTAATTTAAAAATACGGTAGTAAAATATGAGAAGGGATTTTATGTCATAATCTACTACACTGAAACTAATAATAATAAATAAAAGTAATAATATTCTTCATTGTTTAACTAATTCTGTATATCTTTTCTTTTTACTATAATTTTATTACCATAATAAAATAATATAATATGATCTTATATCTTCATGTAATGATATAATAAATACGTGGTAGCATTTTAATAATCTGACAAACAAAATATGTGTGGCAACTGATAGCATATAATTTAATATAATATTGTGATAACTGATTTATGACCAATAAAATAATGTAAGATTATGATTATTTAATTATAATGAATACCAATAAAATATTTAAAATTCTTAAAATAATTCTCTATTTATCTTTTGTGCAAAATTATATATTTGTTTCGATTATTATGCATATATCGTGTTTTCATGCAGCGATGTGGAGAAATAAATAACTCGGACACAAAATTTTTGAAATAACAAAATTTAACAAAGTTTATTACTAACAACAAATAAATAAACAATTTATTTACACTATTTACAGTGGATATCCTTAACTTTTTTACTTTACAGTTTGATCTACCGGGTTATAAAAAAAATAATTTATATTTCAATTATATCTTTATTTAGATTTAGGACAAAATTAAAAAAAAAAATGTTACTATTTGGTTTCTCATTATGGTTAACTTATTACAAATATATTTATCTACTTTATTAGCAACAGCATTTTATCCTTAATATTATTAAACTATCTTATTTTAAAAAATTCATACTTAGAAAACATTCTATAGAAAACAAAATTTTATAATGAGTATGGATTTCTCAAAATATAAAAAAAAATTTCATCTTGCAAAGTCAAAGATGTTACACAAAATATTATCCAAAATTCAGTACTAGATTTTAGTATTTATCACACAATGTTTACTAATCATAATATATTCTTCTTTAAGCCTTACTTTAGTATGATATAAGTGTAATCATCAATATATGTCTGTTAATCAATAAACAAAAAATATACTATGCATATTGTTTACATAATTTACTTTGTACTATTGTATTTTAAAAAAATATGCAATACTTATTTTTCTCTTTAAAAAAAATAATACTAAAGCATTTAAAATTATTATCACTTTAAAGAAAATATCTTTGTTTAGATACTTTATTTAAAAAAAAATTATATTTCATTTCCGAAATAAAATTCAAAATATATTCTATGATTCTTTTCTTTCCTTAGGATACTTTGGATCTTCAATTTTAAGTTATAATATTCTGCTCCTTATAAGCAAATAAACTAATCTTATACAAAAACGATAGCATAACCTAAGTTCTAAATTATTTATCATTTCTTTTAAAATATCTTACTAAACGATGCAGTTACATGAAATAAAGATAGCGAAAACAGATGCATAGGATTAAGGAAGAAAGCTAGAGTATTACTCTTAACATATCTCAAAATCATGGCACAGTGCGAAGAGGTATGGCATTTACCTGCCTAATATCCTCTAGTACAGGGACGATGTTAAAGCTATTTCTTCAGCTTTATTAGAACATCAAATATTTAAAGAAATATAAACACTGTCCAAATAAAATGTGTATCAGTCATAGGGCTATGTTAACTATGCTGATAACCACATAAAGACTAAATATTATTTCCATTCCTTATAACATCCTATTTCTTAAAACATCATCTTGGTTTCCTGTTCACTAAGTACTTCCAAGCCACTATCTCAACATTATTTCTCAAGATTTTTCTACATCTTACATCGATAAATAACTATCTGCATTTACAAAAACAATAAATAAAATTCATTAATAGTTAAACAATCTTACGATCCCATAAGAAAAGTTGCTTACTTCATTGCTCTGTATGTTTAATCATATACAATCTACTTAGACAATATTTGAATATCCAATGACATGAAAATTTTAAAAGAATCACATAATTATTTGTTATGTTGGATTATATCACTAATAAAAAAAAATAAAAAAAATTGTCGTATGCATATTTTCAAATCAATCCTATCTCATAATGTTTTTTTTAAAATGTTGTATAAAAATGCGTTTACATTTATAAGTAAAAAAAAAACTTTTACACTTCATTCTTCCAATTTATGGATGATCTAAAGAAAACAAAAAAATATACATTATAAATTATCAATAGTTATTATTATTACCAATAACCTTTATCTAGTCATCGTGTTCAGTAGGCTTTTCTTTATCCACTTGAGCATTGCAGATATAAAAAAAAAATTCACACCCATACACTTTATATTAAAATATTTTTAGCTAAATTATTAGATTGTTATATTATAAAATTTTAATATTAATAAATTAATGTTTTTATGTTTTTCCTAATCTTATATAAAAATTTAGATTTAAACTAGGTTAACAAAATAAAAAGAATCAAAACTATAGTTACATATTTTCTTGACGATAGTTCCTGATAAGTCCAAAATGCTTATTATTTTCTCTAGAGTTTTTAAAAATGTTCTTCTCCAAGCGCGTTAAAGTTTAAAATAAAAATAATTATTAATCCATTTAGTAAAATTTATAGAAAATAATCCTTGGTTTTAGTATTTAGGACGATAATTATTAAATCATAATATTAATTAATCCCGTGAAGCTTCTTAATCTTCTCTACCAATATTCTCTGCATATCCGATGCATCAATCCATCTAATTTAACTTTAAAAATATTCGATAAACTTTTAAGTACTATTTGTATTTCCATGGATCCATCTTTTTATTCATCTATGTGTTCACTTTTTATCTATGTTTCCTTCTTGATACATTTAAACTTTCGTTTGGTATTTTTTATAAATCTCTTTTAAAATAAAAACTTCAAGTACTTTTGAACAAATCTTTTCCAAATACATTTTAAATAATTCGAAGAACGGATATTTTAATACCAAAACGCTTCTGTAACATATTTTCCTGGGTTCTTTATTTAATTCTTGAAAAATATTTTTTAAAAAATGTTACCTTCAGAAAGGATATAACATTTTATTCCTTTGAATATCATACTATATAAAATAATTCATGCAATATATAACTATCTTATTACCATTTAAAATAAATCTTGGATAGGCTTATAAATAATAATGCGTCTCCAATTTTTTCATTAGACTCCGTATGATGTCCGTGCTGTGGTTTTTTTTTTTTTTTTATGTACCAAAAAAAAGTTCTCCGGTTATGCATAAATAAAGCTGTATCAATAAATATTTCAAATATTTCTTCAGTATTACAATTTATATCCATTTTATTTCGTAGTATATCCATTTTTTTATTGCGTAGTTTAGGTTAAACTTTTAGATAAAATACGACTGATAAAGGAACTTTAGAAAATTTAACAAAGCATGTTAAACGAAATTATTAAAATATTTTTTTAGTTTACACTCTCTTTTTTGCAAGTTACTTTTAAAATATTAATTAATTTTTGCAAATAAATTATGAGAAAGTACTAAAAAAAAAATTGACTAAAATAAAAAATTTAAAAAAAAAAATACTATCTCTTTGAGAGCTGCTAATATACCTTTCTCCGGTTTCAATACATTATTAATCTCCCCTTATACCCCCGTGCAAATCATATTTATAGTCTGTAAGAATACCTATTCCTATTGGTTAATTCTTACTTTAGCTTGAGAACAAATTTACATATTTTTAGTTTATAGTAGAATTGAATTTCAAAATTAGAAATTATGACGTAATGAACTTAAAATATTATTTAAAATATTACTTTTAAATAAATTATTATTTTATTAAAATTATTTAATCTTTTAAAATAACTTTTAAAATAACATTTAATAACTTATTCCATTTTTTAATATTCAATTTATCTATTTTTATTTAAATAAAATATTTAATTTTTATATTATGAATGTATTCGTCTTTATTACATTATTTAAACATGTTATACGATAGTTAACTTAATGTTTAATACTATTTACTTTTATGATAGGCAATAATTCTATCCAATTCTATAATATAACTTTTAAAATATTTTAAACTTTGTTATTAATTCAAACAAGCAGTGTGTGAGAGTATACATTAAAAGTCACATGATTATAACTTTGACAGACGATTTTTAATCTATTTCTCTGCCTAGATTTATAAAATTGATACACTTATTATATTATATAAAATAATTATAAAAAATTTGGAAGAACAATTTAGAAAATATAGAATTAAATACAATTCTCACCATCATAGAGTTTATTTTTAAAATATACTATATTAATTTTTGTTTATTAAATATGATTATAAATTTAAACACTGTATTTATTAACTTATCAGTTTTAAACTATTAAAATCGAATTTATTAAATATACTTTTAATTATTTATAGCTGTGTTATTTAATATGGCCAGCTTTTACAACCATATGAAACAATATTTAAAGCTTTATATAACTATTTTTAAATGATTTTATATACTACGTATTCTCTTTAGCTTCAAATTGTACTTTAAAGATATAATTGACTTAATATAATTAATGTATTAAAAGAACATATTTTAAATTTAAAATTTTTAGTAATTGACTGTTATGAACTATTACTGGCCTATAGAAAAGGGCACAATATATATATATATATATTGATATGTGGTTGTGGAATGAAATATATGGGGGAATCAAAGTGTACATTACAAAAAAGATATAATGATCATAAGATATTGTATAAACATATATAGAAAGAAAATTCAACTTCATTAAGTATTAATACTCAATCACTTATTTTTGATCATAATAGAGTGTATTTTTGAATTTGATAATAGAGATGTGAGAATTATTTAAATTGAAAGATGTAATGAAAAATTAAGGAGGCAATGATAATATCTAGAAATGGAGAGAGTTTAATGAATAGACAATCAGCTAATATAAAGGTAACAGAATTGTGGGAAATTTGAATGAATTGAATGATGGGTTATATAAGTTTTTATTTTGTGTAGATTTGTACTAATTAATGGTTGATAAAGATTGTCAGTGATACAAACGAAAGTACTTCCAGTAAAGAATATATTTTATTTAAAATTTGAATACTGTGTTGAATAGGTTTGTTTGAATTATTATATGATTTAAAAAATACAGACATTTTAATGGTTATAGTTATTATATATATATATATATATATATATAGTGCTGAACCAGCACTCATCAGTTGGTCCATATCATCATCTTTCACACACATATATAATCAGTCATTGTTTTATATTAAAATAGCAAATCTTCAAACTTTAATGGACAGGCTTCAATCCTCTCCACTCTCCAATTCTTCAGCCATCCATATCATTGAAAATCTGTTGATGGTATGTTCAAAGCCCTTATTTGCCAATTTTGTTGTCATATCTATGTTGACCATAATTTATTGTGACCACTCATATGTAGAACCTTAAGCCCATTTAATATAAACTGAGCACTGATTCTATATATGTGTGGGAAATGATGATTCGGACCAATGATGAGTCCTGGTTCAACACAATATAAGTATATTGGAGATCATTTATCTTTTCATATGCATGTGCTTGTGTGTATCACTTGCATTGGATAGAGTGGATGACTAATGGAATGTTGAAAGTCTAGGTTCAAATCCCCTCTGATTACATCTAGCATAAAATATATATACTATACTTGGATTTAAATGTTACATATTCAACCTATATTCTGCCATACATCTTCTGTATATTTAAATGGGCTTAGGGTCCTATATATAAGTGGTCGGAATGACTTAATAGTTAACATGGGTATGACAACAAAATAAGCAAACAAAAGCTTTGAACATACTATCATTAAATTTTCAATAAAATGGATAACTGGAAAAGGGAGAGGATTGAAGCCTGTCCATTAAAATTTGAGGATTTGCTATCTTAATATAAACGGAGCACTGAATACATGTATGTGTGGGAGATGGCATCAACTGATAAGTACTGGTTCAGCATGAAATATGTATATTCTTTTTCACATGTTTGTGGTTGTGGGTATTGGTTAAATAGGATGGAGCAGATGACTGAAAGGAGCTTGAAGGTCTGGGTTCAAATCCCCTCTGATTATATATAATACTAAAAATAAATAAATAGTTTTATAGTTTGAAGATTTGGAAGTGATGGAACTAGAATGCAATCCATGGATCTTGAACTTCATTGGTAATCACTTTACACTGCAATAAATGATGCATAGCAAAATAGTTGAAGGGTTTATTGTTCAGAAGAAATGTAAGCATTCAAACTGACAGATTGGGTCATGATCAGCAGACCTTGAACTTATAGTCTTAATATATTATGTATGGATCCAAAATATGATTCTATATAAAAATATAAAAAAATAAAGTAATAGAAATAAATCATTAAAAATGCATAGACATTTCTAAAATATAAAAAGACTATTTTTTATTTGGAATGAAACCACATAACAACAGTTAAGAGAGGCAAGCCTAAAACAATGAGGAAAAGTTCATGAATAATAAAAATAATTATTCAGAATTTTTGGGAAAAAAGGAATAACTTCCTATATATATAAATTTCAGGAGATATAACTCACTTATTTAAAATGTTATCTATATTATATAAAATAACATATCATTTTTTTTTTAAAAAATTGTTTATTACTTAACTAATCTTTACCAAAGCATGAACCTATTCCAGGAATTTATATAAATCACAAAAATAAAATGGAAAATATAAAAAATAAAGCATGAAAAACAAACATCAAAAACACATGCTCATATAGTATATGTTTAGGGTCATTGCATGTGTAAGAAGAACCTTTGTGCAAGTTAAATTCTAGCATCCCTAATTTCCTAAAAGAAAATTTGTAAATTAAAACAAAAAAATGTTATTTTAAAAAAAATTTTTTTTTTGCTAGAATCTTACATGTGTAAATTAAAGGACACTAACCATTATAATAAAGATAATAAACAATTATTCCTAATCCTCATTCTGATGCAACAATACCAAATCAAACTAATATTGGTTTGATAATGGTAACTTTAATTTTTTCTAAACCTTCTTCCTGATTTTTCATCTGACATTATTAATGATTTTTTTAACAATTGATAATGTGGTCTAGTAAGATATGTCTTGCTTTCTAAAAACATTCAAAATAATTGATCAGACCAAGAAAATCTTGAAGTTCTTTAACATTCCTCAATATGGTATCATTTTCCTTTTATCCCTGGGTATGGCACAATAGTCTATCCCTTTGCTTTTTGCATACATTTATCCACAGTTAAGGATATACCATATTACTGTATCATTCTTTGAAGACCTTTAACATAACATCTCTTCTGATTGCACTAAAATAAGTAGATCATCAAAATAAGGACTACTCTAATTGCTAAAGCAATGTTTCAATTTTTGCCTGAAAAATAAAATAATGCAATAATAACACTACATGATAATCTATAGCATTTAACCAATCCAATACAGATCATTAGTATTAATTTTTCTGTTGATCTACCAGTAACCGAAGTTTAAGATTGCAAAATGAGATCTTTTTGCAAATTAGTCAATATTCCATTCATGTTCAGAACATTTTCCTTTATGCTAGTATTTGCTGTGATCTTATAATTATTACAAATGGATTTGACCATTTGGTTATTATTACTGTAGGCATAGCCCAATATAACATTTCAATAAGTGAACAATGCCTTTGGCCAGTGGTCCTTGTACTTTTAGCTATTTCTCTTTGAATAAAAATAACTTATTGCAGTTTGTAATTTGTCAGATATGTTGTCTAATAGCTCAATTTCTATGAGGTTTTACAAATGCTACCCTGTAACTTTAAATAATTCAGGTTGTTTATATTGGATTTGTTCTAGAAAAACTTAATAACAATGTTTATTTGTATTCTTTATATCCTTATTGCTTTAAATTACTCTTTTCCAATATAGAACTTATTTTTTATTTATAATATAATCTATTTTTTAAATATTGTCTGGACTCTACAACTTGTCCAAGTAATTTTAGGTGCTTTTATGCTCACATGTAGAGAATTTAGAATCATTGTTTTCCAGAATGTTTGTGTTAATGGTATTCTAATAGTAATTATACACTGAACATATTTTATTTAAACTTTTCAAACACATTCAACTTTTAGTGATAGTACTCTGATTAGTATTGAAACTATTGTGTTTCATGGTATAAACAGCATAGTAGCATGTGCACACACTCTCATACACACATGCACATACACACACATATATATATATATAATGTTGAAAGAAAAATAGAAATAAATACAATTTTTTTTAGATATTGAGATATTGTCTATATTACACTGGAATAACAGTTAAGGATTAAAAATTTTGAATTTGAAATTTTTTGCTTACAAATTAAACATTTAGAAAGATTTAATTAATATTTCATTAATTCTGATTTTGAAATTAAAACAAACACATTTTTATGTTACAATAGATATACTTTTAATTATAAAATTTCAACATCTATTCTAATTTAAATTTTTTTTTGTAATTAATGCTTGTACAACACATTTTGATAAAATTTCACAAACTTGTTTTTCAAAAGATTTACTTGAATTGAAAAAAAAAGTGATTAATTTTTTCAATCAAGATAAAAAAGAAACTTAGATTTAATTACTGTATTTCTCTCCCCTGCCTATAAAAAGATTACTTGTGAAATTCTTAGTGTTGTACAGATTATGACAGAACTACCATGAAGAAATAACTGAAGTTAAAGAACAATGAACCTAGCTGTTGCTAGTGCAATATGGGAGTTTTGATTCACATGGAGGATAGGTCAGCTTTCTGTGTTTATTAGACTGTTGCCAAAAACTATCAAATGATAAAGACTGAAGAGATTACTTTAGCCAGCAGGTAATTGGATTATACCTGTCCCAATGATGTTAAGAAGCTAGTCTACTGTTTGTAAGAGAACATCTTACCAAGAGAATTCATCAGCTTGCTGAAGAATTAATTATATATATATATACTGTTTTATCTATTTGCAGAGAACTAATGTTGAACATGTTGTGATGTATGTATATAAAGAGCAGTTGGTGAGTTATTTTAAATAATTCCTTAAAAATGACATTTAAAATATGTAATTTAAAAGTAAAACAATAATTTTTGCCTGAATTAAATGTCTAAAAGTAAAGAACTGATCCATAGACAGTTTTATATTAAAACAAAAATAATAGACTCCAAAGGTAATTTTAGATTGGGAAACAAAGTAATTTGCTGGAGTACTTTTATTAAAGATGTTTATAATTAATCAACAGTAAACAGTCAAAGATGTGATATTATTTAAAAAAAGAAAAGAAAAAGATTTTATGAAGAGCTATCAAAAAATTTAATAATTGATTCATATTATTTTTTATATATACACACATGTGTGTGAATGGTATGTATACTTTCAACAGGAAATTAATTGTGAAAAATATATTTTTAATAATTTTGATTATTTTGACAAATTAAAATATATGATATAAATGTCAGTGTATGAACACATTTCCATGCACACATACATATATGCTAAATCTATCATTAATTATATATTATTAAAAATGAATTTCATTTATAGGTTTATGACATTTCAAGTATGTTCATATATTATTATACCACACATCTGGGTGTTGATATATATTGAACTGTATTCGAATATGAGTATTCGAATCACTGGCCTCTTAGGCAGAGAAGAATATACTCGGAGAATATGTATGCCCAAACGATAGCTATAAAGTATATAACTAACGTTACATTTCCAGGACATAACTTCTTCTCGACTGTTGAGTTCAACACCAAGTTCAAAGCACTTTTTTTGTTTGTGTATAAACACGGGCACCAGCTGCTTATTCTAAAAGAATAGACAACGCACTTTGAATAGTGGCAACTAACCCAACGCCTAAATCCATGACTAGCTCAGTTGTTTGTAATCACTAATATATTATACTTAATTAGGGGTTAAAAGACTTGATAAAGAATTTGTTAAAAGAATTTATAAAAAGAATTGTAAAAGAATTGATAAAAAGAATTTGGTAAAAGGATTGATAAAAGGAATTGATAAAAAGAATTGACCGACAAATAAAGTTTAATTTTAAAGATAATTTATTAACTAACATTTATTTACTAAATTTAAACATTTTAATTCTAATAAAACACACGCATATTTTAAATTAACATTTCTAAACTAGTTTAAATATTCTTGTTTACTTTCATAACAAAACACTGGTATTTATCTAATTTAACTAATAATACTGATATAAGGATCACGCACATATTAACTCATGCACACACACATAATAATATTAAAGTATTACATAGCATTTGAAATTTAATCACACACATCAATAGTTCATTTATGTATGATATCGAGTTCATATAATTAGACTCTTGGAGGATTCGCACGAAGTAATGAAATGCAATGGCTATTACAGTATAACGAAAATAAGCAAATGTTTTACCTAGGATTTTGAATGTTGACGTAGATTTAACACTTTGTTTTCTTCTTGTTTGTTGTTTCTTCCAATATGAATGGTTCCAGTATGAATGCTTCCAGCTGGCTGGGACGTTTCCTTGCTGAGTTTCCTGATTTTCACGATTATTGCTATCGGAGACAATTAGATACGGACGGAGATTTTCTAAGATGTTAAGCTGACATTATTTCACGGGCAGATCTGCTGTTTTTATAGGACATCTGGGCTGGAGGTGAACGTGCGTTCCAAAATATTCTCAGCACTGCATTTTGCTTATTAACTGACTCAATTAATTTCTGAACTGCACTCTCTCAATAACTTTGTGAATTGAACTCACTCAATTAATTTGTGGAACTGAATGACTGTCCGATAAAAAAGGTCTATTTATATCTGCAACGTGTTGTCTTTCTGATATCTCTGGCAAAGATCTGTTGTCAAATTCCTTATCAATTAATCCTTTGATAAACGTGTTTTGAAAGATTGCTTAATTAGTAATAGCCATGCAAAAATGTATTGTTTTATATTAATTAATATCTAATAGCCATTGCCGTGTTTTTCAATGATAATCTTCCCTAACTTTCACATACATTTTATATATTTACAAATGTACATATATACGCACATATATTTTTAATACAATTTACTATTTAGTTTTAACATTATTTTTTCTTTAATTAAAATTGAATGAAAAGAGATTTGTATATTTATATTTTTACGAATACTAATAAAACTATTTAATTCCTATCTTTTTCTAAAACAAACTGAATAAACTCTTCAACATTTAATTTTATGTTTTTCTTTTACGAAAGATTACTTTAATAATAATTTTAGATAAAAATTATATGTGCCTATATCAATATAGGTACATTACACCGCCCTTCCTTTTGAGAGTAAAATGCGTCATTTTTGACCATTTTATCTCTGACAACATTAAATATTAATTTATTATTCCTTCTAAGTTTGCCTTTTTTTATATCTTTTTCTTTCCATACTAAGGGCAATCTCCAATTATGCTTTTCTTCTTTCTATGCTGGTAACATTGCTTACAATGTTCATCCTGGATAATGACCATGAGGACAAACTAAATTTGTGGCACAGGGATCTTTTGTAAATGAAGCTTCGGCTGCCGATTCTCTTGATCAGATTTTGTCTAAGAAAAGGTGGCTGCAAATGGCAGGAATTTCAACTGTCCATTTTCGACTTACGCCCTGGAAAACGATTGCCGATTCTCTTGATCGGACTTTGACTAAGCAGCTGCAATGGCAGGAATTTTCAACTGTCCATTTCCGACTTACGCTTTGGAAAATGAGATATGTCTTACTCTGGTTGTTGCCAGTGCGCTTTTTAAAAATAGAATGATCCCGGCCAATCCGTTGCAGGTACTAGAATTTATCCAGTTGAGAGCTTTAAACTTAATCCTTATCTAACTTATTTTAATACTACCCTCATCCCTTTAGATTCGAACCCTTATACACTCCTAATATCACTTAGATTGACTTTATATTATTTATCACTAATCCTACAATATTATTTTAAATACACATGAACATTACTTTAACATATTTATTTATATTATTCTGAACTATTACGAACATTATCTTACATATTTATTTAACTTACAATACTATTCTAAACTACCACGGACATCAATTTACATATTTATTTAACTTGTTTTTATTTTATGTATTTTCGTTATTTTATTCATTTATTTAATTCTACAAATATTATTTCTAAATCCTTAATTTGACCCATTTATTTAACTTGATTTTATTGATTTTTATTTATTTGAACTGTTTATTTACGAACATTTCCTTAATTAATATGTGCGTGGAGAAAAAAAAATTCTTTTATTTTGTGAAGCCTCCATTATTATTATTGCTTTCAAACATTTAATTTATTATTCAGTTATTTTTAATTTTATTATTTTAGTTTTAAATAGAAGTTTCAGATTTAAACTTCTTAAATTATTGACATTAGAATAATCATATTCCTGCTCATTGTCCATTCCCGGTCCTTTTTGTTTATTTCCTTTACTATTCCACCCATTTACTATCTTTTAAATATGTCCGGTGGTTCCTTCTTTCTTTCTACTAATTCACTAACATAAATTATGCTCCATATCCTCACATCTATAAAGTTTGCTGCTTTATCTCTTTCTCTCTCTCCATTCTATTTTCTGCCTTGTAAATTAGAAAACTTTTAAGCTTCACAGACCTCCGTATTTTTCCTAACCGTGAATATTTTTCCTTGCGCTTTCTCTTTGATTTACATCTCCGTTTAAAATGAACACGAACTTTTACTTTAACCTTTTTAAATTTTTGTAAAAACTTTTCAACGCTATCTTCTACCTTGAACTTATGTTTTTCTTCTATTTCTTGATCTACATTTGTGTCTACTTTATTTATCACAACACTATCTGATTCTAATTCAATTTCTACCTCTTTCGTGACCTCAACTTCCTGACTTTCTTTAATTAAATCTAACTCTATAACTTCTTGGTTCTTCTCTACCTTTACCTTTATCTCACATCTTATTTCTCTTACTTCTGCTCTGAGTTCTTTAATTTCTGTTTTAACCTGACTAATTTCTTCCTTCAATTCTGCTTTGAGTTCTAACTGACTTTGTTTAATTTCTTGACGCATTTCTTTTATCAATTCTGCTTTGAACTCTTGCATCATATTCATCATCATTGTCATCATCATTCGCGTCTCAGATACTTCTTCTTTCTCCTTTTCTACTAACTGGGGATTTTTAAAATATATTGGGCTTTCTTTCGGATCCATTTCGAAAATTTCAATTTTAAAGTACTAGCGCTTATGTTAAACTAAATTTAAATACAACTTATTTATTTATTTTTCTTACTTAAGACGGAAACTCACGTAACTCCAGCCTTTTGTCCTTTTCACTACCCGCTCTTAATGCTTTAACTCCACCCATAACACCCAATTGACTCTGATTTGATAGCATAAATGTCAAAATCTCTTTTCATTTCGAAAAAAAAAGTTTTCGGTCAATTCTTTTTTTAAAATTAAAACACTTTTACATATGTAATTTAACTTTTGTGTGAAACAAATTTTTCAAACAAGAAACAAAGTACCTCATTACTATTGTTTTTTAGGTTCAGCCCCAAGTTGGGTCTAGCCATTGAACCGTATTCGAATATGAGTATTCGAATCACCGGCCTCTTAGGCAGAGAAGAACATACTCGGAGAGTATGTATGCCCAAACGATAGCTATAAAGTATATAACTAACATTACATTTCCAGGACATAACTTCTTCTCGACTGTTGAGTTCAACACCAAGTTCAAAGCACTTTTTTTGTTTGTGTATAAACACGGGCGCCAGCTGCTTATTCTAAAAGAATAGACAACACACTTTGAATAGTGGCAACTAACCCAACGCCTAAATCCACGACTAGCTCAGTTGTTTGTAATCACTAATAGATTATACTTAATTAGGGGTTAAAAGACTTGATACAGAATTTGTTAAAAGAATTTATAAAAAGAATTGTAAAAGAATTGATAAAAAGAATTTGGTAAAAGGATTGATAAAAGGAATTGATAAAAAGAATTGACCGACAAATAAAGTTTAATTTTAAAGATAATTTATTAACTAACATTTAATTACTAAATTTAAACATTTTATATTCTAATAAAACACACGCATATTTTAAATTAACATTTCTAAACTAGTTTAAATATTCTTGTTTACTTTCATAACAAAACACTGGTATTTATCTAATTTAACTAATAATACTGATATAAGGATCACGCACATATTAACTCATGCACACACACATAATAATATTAAAGTATTACATAGCATTTGAAATTTAATCACACACATCAATAGTTCATTTATGTATGATATCGAGTTCATATAATTAGACTCTTGGAGGATTCGCACGAAGTAATGAAATGCAATGGCTATTACAGTATAACGAAAATAAGCAAATGTTTTACCTAGGATTTTGAACGTAGATTTAACACTTTGTTTTCTTCTTGTTTGTTGTTTCTTCCAATATGAATGGTTCCAGTATGAATGCTTCCAGCTGGCTGGGACGTTTCCTTGCTGAGTTTCCTGATTTTCACGATTATTGCTATCGGAGACAATTAGATACGGACGGAGATTTTCTAAGATGTTAAGCTGACATTATTTCACGGGCAGATCTGCTGTTTTTATAGGACATCTGGGCTGGAGGTGAACGTGCATTCCAAAATATTCTCAGCACTGCATTTTGCTTATTAACTGACTCAATTAATTTCCGAACTGCACTCTCTCAATAACTTTGTGAACTGAACTCACTCAATTAATTTGTGGAACTGAATGACTGTCCGATAAAAAAGGTCTTTTTATATCTGCAACGTGTTGTCTTTCTGATATCTCCAGCAAAGATCTGTTGTCAAATTCCTTATCAATTAATCCTTTGATAAACGTGTTTTGAAAGATTGCTTAATTAGTAATAGCCATGCAAAAACGTATTGTTTTATATTAATTAATATCTAATAGCCATTGCCGTGTTTTTCAATGATAATCTTCCCTAACTTTCACATACATTTTATATATTTACAAATGTACATATATACGCACATATATTTTTAATACAATTTACTATTTAGTTTTAACATTATTTTTTCTTTAATTAAAATTGAATGAAAAGAGATTTGTATATTTATATTTTTACGAATACTAATAAAACTATTTAATTCCTATCTTTTTCTAAAACAAACTGAATAAACTCTTCAACATTTAATTTTATGTTTTTCTTTTACTGAAAGATTACTTTAATAATAATTTTAGATAAAAATTATATGTGCCTATATCAATATAGGTCAATATATATATATATATATATATATATATATATATATATATATATATATATATATATATATATATATATATATATATATATATATGTATGTGTGTTTTGTGTAAACTCATTATGAGGTATTTATAGATCACAATGTGATAGCTTATTTTTATTATTATATGACAATTCTCATATGTTACAGTATGTGTGTATGCTTATATTAATGTGTGTCAGGTAGACATATATATGTTAAAAATAATAATTTTATTCTTATTATATGACAATTCAAATATGATCATAAATACTACCATATATATGTATGCTGATATATATGTGTTTTATGAACCCATTGTGAGATATTTGTAAATCACAATGTGATAGCTCATTGTATATTAATTAAAAATGCTGAATTTATATTTATGGCATACTCAGGAGACTTTAATTTCATTTTTAATAATATAAATAAATTGATATTTTATTGTTAAAACTATTTCAATGAACTTACTCAATCCTAAATAGTATTATAATATTATATGTTGTATTATCTTTTACTTACAGTAACAATTATAGAGCCTTTGTTCTCTGAGCTAGATTCATGCATAGTAGTCTGTTATATAAAAAGGGCTTATATTTAGTGTTTATAGGTATCCAGTTGATGATGATCATGAATTGGCACAAAGGGGATATTCTTTAAAGTCCATGCCCTACATTTTATTTAGTTTAAAATTTAGTAAAAATTAAGTTTATTGTTGGTCAGTACATTAAAGGTTCTAAATGGCTAGAGCATTGAAGATGATCAGCATGTTTTAGTATTCTAGCATTATTGTTTTTTTTTTTTTTTGTTATATATTCTGATGGCTTAGTACTTAAGTTTGCATGATCCAAATTGATGTTTAAATAATTTACCCCAAGCTGGAAAGAGATAAATAATTAGCTTGGTCTATAGTAGACCCATTTCAATCCAATCACAAGGTTGATTGTTGATTTATTTGTATTTTTGATCATTATTTTTGATGAATGAGTATTACTTTTGAGTAATGCTGGTAAAATTATGATTATCTGTGCTGATTTCTCACAGTCATTTCTCATGCTTATTCCTTTTATAGTTAATATTTTAAATGTTGAATGATTGACTTGGAGTTGATGATCACTCCCAAAATTCTCTGTACCATTTTAGTATATATCACAATGTTCTGAATGGCATTATTTTCTTGATTTTAGGTGTTTTGGCATAACCTGAGACAACAATGGTATAGAAATCAGACCTGTATTTTTAGATTTATGAATATGGAATTTAAGATAATGTACTAATCAAATAGGATTTTCTATCAAAAGCAAAGTCAGTAGAAATTTCATTTACTTATCTTTAAAGATATTTCTGATTTCTCCAAATATTATGAATTATCATAATAGGCTGACTTATAGAATTATTTGCCAATATCACTTCTATTGACTACTTCTTTTTACAAAATAGCTTAATTGGTTAGAGATTCACCTTAAATTCTATTTTCATAAATCTAAACATCCACATTGGATTCTTGTGCCAGTATTGCCATAGGTTATAATACTACTCAACACATTGTAATATGTTACATCTTAGGTGTTACTATTAACAAGTGAATGTATTTGAAAGGTTTGAATAAAGTTTGAATTTTTCTAAACACATTTAACAATTAATATTAGGTGAAAATAGTTCATCATGTAATTTCTACAATTACAGTCATGTTTTTGATAGATAGGATTAGAACAATCAGTGAGCAAGGTTCTTGTCTTGTTTTAGTATATTGCTGAACTACTGTTTATCTCTACTGTAATCTTTTTTTCTGCAAATTTGCAGTACAATCATAAAATTTCTTTAAGATGTTAATGCTTGTATTTTTAATGTGTTTTATAGGAAATTCATTTCCTTTATTATTTTATGAGTAGAATTTTATTTTTTGCTTCACTATTTTAATTTTTCTAGATATGTATATTAGACTTTGGCACCACACTTCAACTATTGCTTATCCTTTCTTTTGCAATTTTTTTGCTCAATGGATTATTTTTCTGCACCAATAATAAATAGTTTTATCTTCATTACTTGAACTACTTTATTTAAATTGTAACTTTGTTTACTCACTTTAAAAGTCATAGTGTTTTAAGTGTCAATTATCTTATTGTAGTGGAATTTTGGACCTTGTTCCAGGATTAATTTTTATACCATTCTTTTTAATTGCTGCTACATAAGTCAAATCAGATTCAATGAAGAGTTATTATACAAATCTGATATTATAAACTGTTCAAAGAAGCTGATCTAGGAGGTTCACTTCGAGAAAATCTTCATAGATATAATCCTTAAACAGTTTTTGCAAGGTCATATCTTATTCTTTACTTTTTTTGGTTTTCATCTATCATTTGTTTCTCAAGTGTAGATGATGTATGTATATGATAAGCATGGAGCAAAATGATCATTTAATTTAGTTATTATTTTTCTATAAATTAGTTTATTTACATAACAAGGCTCACATAGTGTATTTATTATTTCTATTACTCCTTGAACATAAACCATAGTAAAAACACAACTTTAGATTGTGTTATTTACATAGAAGTTAGAATAACACATTTTTTCATTTGAAGCCATTGTAAATTGTGCATATTTTCTGATATTTAGATTTGGTCTTTTTTCTATTACAGTTCATCTGTGCGTTCACCTGTGCCTATGACAGTGCCGATTTGTTATATGCAATACTTTTATAATTATAAATAGTAAGACTAACTCGGAAGTTTAATGCACATTAAACTTAAGCTAGAAAACTCATTAATACTTTTATCATGACAAATTATCCATCCTTCTCAAAAAAAAAAAAAGAGGAGAAAATGCCATTTTTTTTAAAAAAAATTAGAAATAAGGAGTTAGCCCGAAGTTATTTTATATATAAAAAAAATACAAATAAGAATTTTATAAAAGAACAGTATAATAAAGAGAATAAAACAGATTATTTAAGTATGCAAGTGTAATACTATTTGAACAAATAATATGAAATACATCTAGATAACAAGAATGAATTGTATTGAGGTTTTATAGTGTATTAATTATTAATAATTTGAACAAGTGTAATAACAAAGATAGTTATAAATACTAATAAAAAAATACTAAAAATATTTTTTTGCATAAAGTTAAATTATAAAAATAATTCACAAACAAAAGGCAATATCTCCCAAGTTACTTTGATAGCTGACTTGACTTTCAGAAAAAAACAAAAAAAAATCCATCAAATATTATGTTGTGTCATAGAAAATAATTCATATAAAGAGTGGAGGTAAAAATCTTATAGTAGATATTGAAGTAAAATAATATATATATTTAATAATAAAAAGGATATTTACGTTTTTTATTTTTTAGCAAATGTTTAGTTAGAGATTAATGTGTAGAAAATTTGAAAGTTAAATTGAGACTACTTACTGAAGAAGCACTAAAAATTTATCACTGAATTCCCAAGATTTGAAGCAGTTGTATGATCTATGAATCCAACTCACACAATATTACTTTCAATGCTTGAATGCCATATCACTTTCTGAGCAACAAACTAATGTATTATTTTTTTTTATTGAATTAATTTATAAATAATAAGATGATTTTAAAATACAATGAATAAAACAGTTTATTGAGTTTATATAATATCAGTTATTCGTGGATTCTACACACATTATAGTTATAATTAAATATAAAAGTCACCCAAATTAAGATTTGTATAGATGAGATTAATAAAATATATAAGATTGCAATTTTCATTTAAATTACAGCAAATCAAATGTGTCCAAGTGGAATAATAGAAGTTAATTTTCTTTTTGATATTTTAGACATTTGCATGAATTAAATTGAAAAGAAGTAAAATCTATATGAAGATAAATACTCTTGTTTATTTACAATGTTCATTAGAGATGTTGTTGCTTAGTAATATTTATAAATCGTAGGAAAAAAAAATTTCCACTAAAATTTAGTCAAAGTAAAATAATCTTTGACAAAACTTTGTCTCCTATAATAAGATATTTAAACTTTACATTTGTTTCACAAGGAGTCTGCTAAAACAATGTAATGATTCTTGATAGTAATATTTTGCATTTGAATTTCAGCCGGCGATATGCAGATAATCAACTTGTTCTAAATAGTTAATTATAAGAGAATTGAGTATGCACTAAAGCAAATGATTTATATAAAATCATTTGAAATAAATAGTAATTTGATTAGAAAGCAGAAATCTTACAAGAAAAATCATTTTTTTTTTAAAAATTATCATATAAAAAGATGGGTTATGAAAATTAGAAAAAATGTTAGTGAAATAATTGAAGGTATTAATAAAGAATATAATCTTTTTGCTCATTTGAACCCAATCTATTGTTTGCAAAAAAAAAAAAAAGTTACTAATAAATAGGAATGAGTTTTCTATGTATTAAAGCAAACATGTGTTTATTGGAATTTTGTATATATATAAAAAAAAAAATTGAAGAAGAAAAATAGCAAAGTGAGTTTTGCCACTAGTGAACTGTTTTTCATAGTACATAACAAAGTAACAAAATAACGTCTTATATATAGATTATCATTTTCAGTCGTTATTAATTTACTGCAGAATAAAAGTCTTAGTTTCTCAGAACGAGTAGCTTTGCTTTCCAATATGATTTCAACTATTTTTTTAACTTTATCAATCCATTTCACATGAAATTTCCTTTTAAATAACATTGTAGTTTTTTGAATTTCAGGTAATTTCTCATCTATTGTTCTTTCATCTATTGACTTGTGTATCTAATTAACTATGGCATTGTACATGCACACTTATGTGTATATTTTGTTAGTTTTGTAAATAAAATTCATATATTTGTTGTTGTTATAGTCAGAGAGAAAACAAATTTTCTCCAAAATGTAAACACTCTAGAAATTTTACATATGTCTTCTTCTTTACTTTTTTTGCATTTCTCTACATATATTCATCAAAATATATAAAATGCACTAACACGCACAAGCACACAAAGCTAAAAACAAATAAAGCAAATATATATTATTTTAATATCTATTCATTAAATGGCTAAGTGCTTTCAAGGTTCAAGCCCTCATAATCATAGCCATATTACAAAATATAATAAATTGAAAATAAATAAAAATAAACTCTTTCACCTTAGATTCTTTATTAAAAGTGGTCAAAATACTTTTAAAAAATAATTATAACATACACCAAATCTTTTAAAAACTTGTTTTTTATTTTTTTGCCACCAAAATGAAATATATATTAAAATAGATTTCCAACGTTTCGACTATTTCTTTATTTTTTTCTATAGTCTTTTTCAAGGAACTAAAAATATATAAAAAGGAGAAAAAAAAAATTCATAAAAATTTTTAAAACAAACAAAAATAAAAATCCTGTCACATATACATACTATTTTGGAAAATATATTCTTTACTTACTATGATTTCTTTTCCCAACAGCTTCCAACTTTACATTTTGCCTAAATGAACATTTTATTGTTACAAAATATAGTTTTTTATTATCTTATCTTCAATTAACACATTTTTACATTCCTTTCTTGTTAAAAACAAAAACATTCTATTAAATTTCACAAATTTTTTTTTTCCCTTTTCCTTTACATTATAATATTCTATTCAGAACAGGATTTAACATCTTTATGTATAAACTTTCCTTTTCAAATCTTTCTTTTTGTTTAATTATACATTCTAAAGGGGTAATCTTAAAATTGACATGACCAAATTTTTCTTTATGTAAATATATTGCTGAATTTCTATCTGACAAATGTTGTTTTAATCTAGTTTTTAAAAAATTCTTTGTATTACCCACATAAGATATATCTTTACCATTATATTTTAAACAATCCATACATTTTATACAATAAACAGCTTGCATTATATTTGAAAAATCAACAAAATCTCCTTTATTAATTAAATTATATAAATTACTTTTTTTCTTGTATACAGGATAAATACTAAAACCATATCTTTTATTAAATCCATGAAACAAATTTTTTATCTTTTTAAAAATAAAATTTTGAACCTTAAAACCTATAAAAAATGTATCATCACCAAAATTTTTCTTTAATTTTTCTCCATTTTTTATTTTATTTAAATTGTTATTTGAAAAAATTTTTAATACAACATCCCAAGGGTAATCATTTAATAAACATTCTTTTTTTATAATATTTAATTCTTCATTTAACAAATTTTTATTAGAACAAATTCTTATTCCTCTTTTTATTCTATTATTAATAATGTTCATTTTACAATGTTTATCTAAGTCAGAATTCCAATAGTACTTAAATATAACCATGAAATGTTATATATAAAAGCTGATGTTTCTATATTTAAATTATGAATCAACAAAAATTTTGGTTTATGTTAGATCCGTATATTTAATGCATCCCATTTTTAAGTTCCATAAGTAAAGGTTTATGATGGGATGTATTAAGGGCTTCGTACTATTATATATTTTTGAGAAAAATATTTTAACATGGATGCTTTATTTTGATGTAGGTGATTGATGATTTTTTATGAATTTAAGGTAAAAATGAAAAGTTTTCTAAAATATATAAATAGTAAAGATACTAATATTAAATTTACTAATGGAAAAAAAAGTGGGGGGGGGGGGATGTATTGAATATATGGATATAAAAATTAAAAAAATTTTTGTTGATTATAATTTAAATATAGAAACATCAGTTTTTAGAAAGAAAACTTTTCATGGTTTATTAAGTAATTGGAATTCTGACTTAGATAAACATTGTAAAATGAACATTATTAATAATAGAATAAAAAGAGGAATAAGAATTTGTTCTAATAAAAATTTGTTAAATAAAGAATTAAATATTATAAAAAAAGAATGTTTATTAAATGATTACCCTTGGGATGTTGTATTAAAAATTTTTTCAAATAACAATTTAAATAAAATAAAAAATGGAGAAAAATTAAAGAAAAATTTTGGTGATGATACATTTTTTATAGGTTTTAAGGTTCAAAATTTTATTTTTAAAAAGATAAAAAATTTGTTTCATGGATTTAATAAAAGATATGGTTTTAGTATTTATCCTGTATACAAGAAAAAAATTAATTTATATAAGGAGATTTTTTTGATTTTTCAAATATAATGCAAGCTGTTTATTGTATAAAATGTATGGATTGTTTAAAATATAATGGTAAAGATATATCTTATGTGGGTAATACAAAGAATTTTTTAAAAACTAGATTAAAACAACATTTGTCAGATAGAAATTCAGCAATATATTTACATAAAGAAAAATTTGGTCATGTCAATTTTAAGATTACCCCTTTAGAATGTATAATTAAACAAAAAGAAAGATTTGAAAAGGAAAGTTTATACATAAAGATGTTAAATCCTGTTCTGAATAGAATATTATAATGTAAAGGAAAAGGGAAAAAAAAATTGTGAAATTTAATAGAATGTTTTTGTTTTTAACAAGAAAGGAATGTAAAAATGTGTTAATTGAAGATAAGATAATAAAAAACTATATTTTGTAACAATAAAATGTTCATTTAGGCAAAATGTAAAGTTGGAAGCTGTTGGGAAAAGAAATCATAGTAAGTAAAGAATATATTTTCCAAAATAGTATGTATATGTGACAGGATTTTTATTTTTGTTTGTTTTAAAAATTTTTATGAATTTTTTTTTTCTCCTTTTTATATATTTTTAGTTCCTTGAAAAAGACTATAGAAAAAAATAAAGAAATAGTCGAAACGTTGGAAATCTATTTTAATATATATTTCATTTTGGTGGCAAAAAAATAAAAAACAAGTTTTTAAAAGATTTGGTGTATGTTATAATTATTTTATAATAAATTGACTTGGAGTGATGCAAATTTATGCAAATGAAATAATTATGCATTCCATTTCTTGGATATTTTGTAGCAAGAGTCTTTTCTATTGATGGCATCGCCATATCTAGATATAAAGAAAGCTTCTTTTATCTTTCTTTTTAAATCATGCCACTCTCTGCATACCACCACTGGATTTCCCGGTTGACAATAATGCCCAGCTGAAGCACGGTGCTGCGCAAAAACTGAACTATGAGCAGTGTCCAACAAAGCTTTATTATAAGAATAAGTGTGTTGCAATAGCCTAGTGGAGAGAGAGGCCCTAGTCTCACCATAATATGATGATCTACAAAATTTTTCAGGGCAGGCAATATTATAGACCACTTGAGGTGTCAGTGAGTGCCATCAATAGAAAAGACTCTTGATATAAAATATCCAAGAAATGGAATGCATAATTATTTCATTTGCATAAATTTGCATCACTCCAAGTCAATTTATTATATTTTGTAATATGACTATGATTATGAGGGCTTGAACCTTGAAAGCGCTTAGCCATTTAATGAATAGATATTAAAATAATATATATTTGCTTTATTTGTTTTTAGCTTTGTGTGCTTGTGTGTGTTAGCGCATTTTATATATTTTGATTTATAGTTAGCCACAAAGTATAAACTATTTGCTTATTACATATATTCATATATATTAAAATTTTCTTATCATCTCCACATATATACTTCAATGCAATCTTTTTTATATAATTTTTTCTTTATTTTGCTTACAGTTTCAACTATCCTGCAATCTTCATCAGAAATCTATAAATTTTACTTCTCTCTCTACAACTGTAACTGAAATTTCCAAAATGTTATTTGGATATATAGTGATGAAAATAATAAATTGTTGAAAAAATTCACAGTTACAGTTGTAGAGAGAGAGAGGTGAAATTTATAGAGAATTCTGATGAAGACTGCAGGACATTCCAAAATTGTAAGCATAATAAAGGAATTATGTAAAACAAATTGCATTAAAGTTAATATGAGATGATAAGAAAATTTTAATTTTACATATGCAAAGTATGCATTTAAATTTCATTAAATTAATGTTTATCAATTTGTGCAGATTATACTAAACAAGTGGTAGAAAACAGCAGAAATCCATTTTTATATGAGTACAAAAACAGAAAAGGAATCACACATAAGTATTCACAATGTATTCTAAATATATGTGTGAAGAAGAAGCTTAAAGCAAACCTTAAGAAAAATATACTGTACATAAAGATTGTTTTAAGAAGATTAGAAAATGTATTAAATTCCTTCAACTAATATTAGTTTGAGGTAATAAACTCATGCTGTTACATTTAAAATTTTCATGTCTGGTTTTACTATATTAATTTTTATTGATGCATACTCAGCTGGTATTGTCATATAGCAGAAAGGTGCAGTTGATATGTCAGAATAACTGAGACAAAAGTGAAGAGAAAATTGTCTAGAAATAGCAGATTAGTTCATTCCTAGAGTTCATAAATTTGTGTACATGAATATAAAACATCATAGCTTATCAACAAAGAAAAATAATTGCAATGAAATGTAGCTCCATTAGTGAATTTGAAACTAACAATACAGTGAATTGGAAAATTGACATGGAGCATATAGAAAGATATATGATGATCAACAATATTATGTATGACAAAATAAAAGCAGCAGTATTAATGTGTGGATGTCAGAGAAAGTGGTACTACAAGTAGACAATCAACTCTGTGAATCAAGAGCTTCCAAAGAAGTACCTTATCAGGAATTTAAAAGAGAATTAGATATTTTAAAACTGTGACATTAAAACTGGTGGCACATCAGATTTAGAAACAGAATCCAGACACCATGTGAAAAATTGAAAATCACAACATGAGATTATAAAGATTAGCTAAAGAGTGCAACTTAAATGTTGAACTGGAGAATATATACTTGACCAATTATTATAAGAAATGCATGCCATTAAACTCAGACAAGTTTTGCTGAGTGAATCTAATCTGACATATAAACACATTATAAAAAAATATTTAGTTTAAGAAGTGGTACTAGAAAATGTTGCAGAATTCCAAAATACTACTGATACAAAGAAATCCCATTGACTGTAAATAAAGTAGATATACAGCAAAAAGACAGCCCATTCCCAGATATGTTATAGCTATAAAAATAAAGACCATTTGAAGAAAAATGTTAAGTCCATAAAAGAACAATGCCATGTTTAGGGAAAATTAAAATATTTAGCATGAATTTATCTAAACAAAGAGAAAAAAAGACTAAAAATGACTTATGTCTTGACTATATTGAGCAAAGAGATTGGCAAAAGAGAAACTGGCACTAAAAAGATGAACGATGTAGATAATAGTCATATTATGTTGAATGTTTACATCTTTGAATAAAAAATTAAGATGGAAATAGAAAATGGAACAGGATTATGTCTAATGTCATGAAATGATTGGACAAATATTATAAAAAATAGTAAAATGAATATAATTCTAGAGAAGAGTTATGTGATAGCAACTAACTTAAATGGAAACAGGATTATAATGCATAGAATAGAAACTGTACCAATTAAAGTTAATTCAAGGGTTAAACATTTATCTCTTTACATAGTGAAAAGTGATTTAAGTGCAATATTGGATAAAAATTTGTTTAAACCGGTATGAATTTGGAACAACATAATAAAAGCATACAGTTGGAGTCCGAAACAGAAATGGGTTTGGATCTTTAGAAATTTAGCTCAAGATAATAAAAGTGTATAGTTGGAGTCAGAAGTCTGAAAAAAGTTTCCATAATTATTTAAGTCAAGTCCATCAGAGTTAACATTGAACTAGTGAAATATGGTCAGCCAGTTGTGTGTAGATCATGGAAGATTTTCACTGTCTTAATTAAAGTTGAAAGTGGAAAAAGAGACTTGGGTTAAATGAGACATTCATTCACTTATTGAAGAATTGTTATGGACAACACCAATCATGATAATTCTAAAGCCAGATGGGAAAGTTTATTTATACAGTGATTTTCATGTAACTCAACAAATAGATCAATAAAAGAGCTTATTTTGTAACCAGTAATCATGAGATTTTAGCATCATTACAGAAAGTGATATTGTGTGCTAAAATTGATTTAATATTTGTGTATCATCAAATCCCCACAATGACTTGAATGGCTGAACTTTTGACTATCAACATCCATTTGGAATTATTTAAGTGCAATGAATTACCATATAGAGTAACAATAGAACCAAGTGTGTTTCAAGCAAAAGTGAACAGTCTGTTGTAGAGAATGGATGAAGTTATTCCTTACCTTGTTGCCATCCTAATAGTTGTTGAAACAGAGACTGAATTATCATCACATGCATAAAGTTTGTACTAAACTAGAAAAAATTGGTGCAAGGTTTAACACTTTCAAGTATATTTGGTCTAACACTGAAATCAAGTTTCTGGGACATATCATAAACAATAGAGGTAAATACCCAAACTCAGCAAAGATGAAAGCTGTCTAATGCTTCTAAACCAAAAAATATTAATGATTTTTGAAAGTTTCCAGAAAGGTAAATCACATGTAGTGATGCTATTATATCAATTGTTAAAAAAACTGTGATGGAAGTGGAGAGTAGAGTATAATAAAGTATTCAAGAAGGCTAAAGAATTGCTAATGTTGTCAATTTCTCATTCATTACTGAAATGACCAAAAAGTGATAGCTACAATAGATGCTTCTGAGTATAGTGTAGAGGCTGTCACATCATGCAGTTGCTATGGAGATAAAAATCTAGTCACATATGTATACAGAATGTTAACAATAGCAGACAAAAAACAATAGCCAGCTGAATAAGGAAACATTAATGATCATCTTTGCTGTGAAAAATTTCATCAATACATTTATGGACATGAGTTCATTGGAGCATCAACTGCTGATGGAAATTTTGGGAAGTTTGAAAAAGATTCTTGATCATGCTAATCAAAAAATGATCCACTGGATCAATACTTTGGCATTATATGATGTTGAACTCATCTATAAGCCAGATAGTAAATAAAATAGGTCTTGCAGACATATTATCAAGATTACCAGATATGTGAGAGTTAAAGCATAAGATGACAGATAAGCTATGTGGACTCAACAGAGTTAAATGTATTAAATAGAACCATAGTAGCAAAATGGACTAAAATGATTTCAGATATAAACTACTAAAATGGATGTAAGGCAGATGGCCTGAAGGTGAAGGTAGCTATGGCATAGAACCTATAGAGAATATATGCAAAAGCTTATCAATGTGCAATGGTTTTATCTTAATAATAGATTGCATACTAATTCTGACTAAAGGTAGAAAATGAGTGATAGACTTGCTACATAAAGAACATCCAGGCATTGTGATAATGTAGAAATTACTACAATCACCTGTATGGTTGCTTAGCATGAGTTGTGAGATTGACAAATCATTAAGTGATGTGGAGAATGTCAACCCACAGTCAATATAACTTTAAAGAAACTGGAAGCTTGGCCATAAGCAGCTCAATCTTGATAGAGGCTACACATGGATCATGCCACATCATTTAATAAAATATTTTCTTGATTGTTATTGACTTATATTGTAAATGGATTGAATACAAAATGTTTAATAACATAAATGCAGAGTATACTATTAAAGTTTTAAACAAATTATCATATATCATGGATATCCTGAACCAGTGTATCTGATAATGAAGCTGGTTTTACATCATTGCAGTTAAAAGATATTTATCACAAATGGATTCAGGATGTATTAACAATGTTGTATTATTCTGAATCTAACTGTTTAGATGAAAAGGAAGTACAGCAGCTAAAGTCAAAACTAAATAAAAATATGTGAACAATTAATAGCTGCAATGTTCTATCAGTAGTTTACACTTAATTATATCTACTAAAAAGACAACTGATGAAATATTAATGTGACAGAAGGTTTTCACATATGTCTCTATATTAGTGCTGAATAGGAGAATGATAAGAGAAAACAATTTGGACAGCATAAAATTTATGAATATGAAATATTCTAAGAAAAGAAGTGGCTGCCCAGAGTTGTATTTAAAGTTCTATTAAAACAACTGAGACTCATAGAGCTGGTCAATGGAAATAAATTTAGAAAACATAGCAATCATATGAGAAACCTTCAGAATGAACCACTAGAATCAGTAAATGTAAAAATGAGATCTACATTAATAGAAGTAATTATTCCAGTAAAAGAGGATGACTGTGCTGACACATCATCAGAGATGTGAGATGAAGAAATACTGGATAATAAACAAATATATGTCTTTGAAGTAAACAGTCTTATGTTCAATCAATAGATTCAGTGGAGGATTAACTAAATTTAGAATAGTCTAAACAAGAAGAGAATGTAACAAGATGAAAGATCTATATCACCAACAAGGCATGCAAGGGACTGCCAACAGAGATTAAAAGATTATATTTGTGATTAAACAAACAATTTTTTAAAGTGAGGGAAGGAGTGTATTATCTGATAATTGTGTGTACATGCAAATAGGTATGTTTTACTGGTTTGTAAATAAAGTTGATATATTTCTTGTAATTATAGTCAGAAAACAAAAGCATCTCCCTCAAAATAGTAAATATGCTAAAAAATTTATAAAATGTTAAGCATGTATTTAAATTCTCATTAGAGTAATGTATGCTAATTTATGCAGATTATACAAATGGTATAAAACTTCAAAAATCTGTCCATTCTGTGAGTACAGAAACAGAAAAGGAAGCATGCACAAGTACTCACAATAGTCACACTTGCAAAAGGAATAAGTCTGTACATAATGATTGTCTTAAATTGTTAAGCATATTAGTCAATGTATTAAATTCCTTCTACTAATAACTATTGGTTTTTGCCTCAAGTTAATAAACTTATGTTGATACATTTACATTTCTGTGATGAGTTTTACTACATTAATATTTACCAATGTGAAATCATTTGATATTGTCAATAATACCCCTGATTATATAGCAACATATACAGTACAACTCTATTTAAATATTCTAAGTTTGTTTTTCCACTTATGTATTTTGCTTTTGATTTCTCTTTGCCATTTCCAACACATATCTCTATATTTTGCTATGTTATCTAAAATTTGTATTGTTTTTATCATTAAATGATCACAATTTTAGGCTTGCTTTTCAAACTCACAGATATATTTTCTTTTAGTATTAAAGTATATTTAATTAAAAAATCATTCAAATTTAATTCTATGACGTTTTATTCATTAAGTTTCTATCTATATTAATAAATCTAAACAAGATATTTTTGTAGTTGTTAACATCTAAATCATTACAACTAATGAAAATAAAAAACTGCATATATGAAATACCATGTGAATGTGGAAGAACATATATTGGTGAGACCAGTCATCTCATTGAATAGCACTTGCAAAAACACAAACTGATAATTAAAAGAGAGAAAACAGATGTGTCTAAGGTAGTAGACCATGTATGTGCCAATGAAGATATGTTCAATTGGGAAAATACAAAAATATTGGATAGAAAAAAAAAGGTACAAAATAAAAAAAATTTAAAGAAGCTGCTCGCATGACAATGGCAAACAATCCCATAGGCCAACCTAGTGTGACTATATGTAATGTATGGAAACTACTAATCAACTTTGCTCTTAAAAAAAAGTAGAGAAATCAGGAGGGACCACATAGATAAGTATATGAAATTTTTACTGACTGGATAGAGTGTTACATTAAAATTCAGTACTCAAGAATCTAAGGGTCCAGGTTCAAATCCCATGCTAGTACTGTTATTGGTCAAGCCAGCAACAGCTGAAGAAGAGGGGGGAATAATAGTTCTCGAAACATTGTTCATGTACTAACCTGTTTGATGTGATATTACTAACAGTTGAATGTATTTGGAATATTTAAATAAATATTTTTTTTCTAAAGACATTCAATACTCATATTAGATGATGAAAATAGTCCAATATAAAAATACAACCATTACAACTTATCTTCATTTTATTTCACTATTTGAAATTTTTTTTAGCCTTTTTTAGTTATGTATTTAGTATATATTCAATTTTTCAAAAAGTTTAATATTTATGTGGATGTATTTAGATTATATATCCATTTTTCCAAAAACGTTTAGTACTTATGTGTGTGCATGTACATACCGATTGCTATGCTTCCATCTGTGAAGTCATATAACATTTCACATACACTACTGATCCTTATACCCCGTTAATCTTATAACAAAATGTTTATGTATGAGTGCATATAAACGTTTACTATACAAACTGTTTTTACCTCCCTCCTCATTTCTGTTCTTGTAATAAAATATATATGAGCGCTTACAATCTTTCACAAATATGAAACTGTTAACTCTTACTCCCCTTCCTGTCTTGTAATAAAATATCCCATTACGTTTTAGCGAAATTTCAATGCTAACAGTTAAAAATTCGGTTGAAAGATATCGTTTCTATTGTTAGTGATAAGCATGATTATTATGTTTTTAGTACTTTCTTCAAGGTAAAATATTTTTTTATATACTTCCAAATAGGCAATCTTTTATAAAAATAGTGTAAATATTTTTTTGCTTAATATTTATGATAGTATATAGGATTTTTAAAAATGATATAGATTAAAAATAGCTTATAAGATAATACTTTTATTTAATCTGTACTTTGATCATGACTTTTAATAACATCATTGACATCATATATCTTCCGCAATTATTGGTATTTGTATATATATAATGTATTCCTAATGTTTTTCATATATTTTTAAAAAAATGCCTATCTGGATATATTTTTTCTAAAGTTAAAAAGTAAAGTTTATATTTATATATTTTTAGTTATAAAGTATATAATTAAAAACAGCATGTTATAAAGATCAGAATATAGTCAAAAATGTGATATTTTATTATTTTAGAGTTTAATAGCTGAAACACACAGGCTTATATATATACCTGTGTCTATATATGTGTGTGTTCGAGTGTATCAGTGTTATGAGATAGTGTGGAGAGTGGTGGGTCATGTGAAAGTCTGTGCTCATATACCGTTTATATGTTAGAGTTTAGTATATTGTGGTTTTTAAATTAATATTTACTTAATTTTTTAAGCAAAAGGATAAAATATTTCAAAATATTGATTTAGCCATTATTATATTATGATTATTATTATTTAATAAAAAAGTTTTAATATATCTTTTGTTTCCAAAATATAGAAAAGGAGGTACGGAAAAGAGAAAATTTAAAAATGAGTAACATTACAACTACTAACAGGTGAGTATTCATATGTTGAATTAATTCTTTTTATATTAAATTATGCTGAGTAACTGATGCAAAAACTAAATAAAGAAATGCTAGTACAGTATTAATTTAATTTATCAGATTAATTGCTCTTGAATTCAAACCACCTTTCTACAATACTACATATTAACGTAGAATACTTTTACTTTACTATAATCCCTCACCACCTCCTCCACTACACATTTTTTAAACATGGAAATTTATATATTAATTAAGCAGACTTTTTTTTAGGTGGAAATTTGATATATTGTCTCAGGTTTATGAAAAATCCATGTACTAAGTGTTTTTGATGCTCAAAAAACTATATGCATATTGAATCAATTTTCTTTTATAGAAACTTGACCAGAACTATCGTGGGCTGAAAAATATAGATCAGCCCTAATTATATTTACAGTAAGTTTTTTTCCTAAAACAGGTTGAAATAATTAGTCAATAGAGTACTATACAAAACAATAACAGTCGATCATTATCGTCATTATTATTTGCTATCTTTTATAATCTTGAATATCAATATTTAAGATTACATTTTAAACTTTAATGAGACCTTCACTATTTCTGAATTCTTATAACAGAAATCTATAGAGGAAGATTTTATCTACCAGAATTTTTTCTAAAAAGCCAGCTATGAATTATATTTATAAAATCATTCATCATCATCATAATTTTCAACCATTATCAATCTGATACAGTATAAAGGGCTTTCCAAGTTTAATCCAGTTTCTCCTATCTCTAACCTCTCTTCTCCATTCTAAAACATTTCCTTATTTCATTTATCCATATCACAAACGGTCTTTTTCTAGGTCTTTTAAAATCTCTTGAAATTCAGTTTAAGATTTCAATCATCTCTATAGTAATATGTCCAACCAGTTCAATTTCAGTCTTCTAAGTCTTCCAATGATGTTGGTAACACTTGTTTGTTCTCTCATTTGTTTTTAATTCCTTCTTGTTACTCCCAACATAATTTCTCTATACTTCATTGAGTTATTAGAAGTCTTTGTATTGTTCTTCTGTTAAGTGTTCAAATTTCAAATTTCAAATACATAAGTAAGAACTGGATAAACACATTTATTAAAAATCTTTCTTTTCAAGCAAATCATATTTTCATTTATATCAAAAACATTCAAGTTTGATTTATGATTAATTTCATCCATTATGTTTCCATTGGTATTAATAATCTAACTAAAGTCTCTATAATTATTAACTTCTTCTAATTCATCATTATCAATTTTTATTTTCTTTTTTGAAAAAAATCTATTAAACATTTCTTTAGTTTTTATAGCATTTACTTTTAGCCCTACTTTCTTACTTTCATCTATTGACTCTTTCAACATTTTCTGAAGCTCTGAAATATTGCAAAAACAATAACATCATCTGTAAAATCTAGAAGACTTAAATAAACTCCATTTATTCTTATTCTCTTAGCTTTCCTTTTTAATCCATAAAGTACTTCTTGCAAAACTGCTAAAAAAGTTTTGGAGTTATGAAGTCATTCTGTAATACACTCTTTTTATTGTTAAGTTTCTTAGTATAGCAATATGCTGGTATTATATTTTGATGATATAATGCTTTAATCACTAAATTAAATACCTTTTTATAATCTATGAATTCACAGAATAATGGTAAATCATATTCATTGTTCCTTGCTACAACATTCTCAATATATGGATATGATCCACTATGCTAAAATCCCTTTTTAAAGTTAGCTTATTCTTTTGATTGGTTAAAAATCCAAAGTTTGCTGTTGATGAGTAATAATTATCTTAGCAAAAATTTTATAGAGAACTAATAGATCTTTATTTTCTAATATGATTTTTATCACTTTTTTAAAATATTAATATTGCATTCTATCAATCATCTGGTACATTTTTGTCTTTTAGACATTATATAACTTTGATAACAATTTTCTATTTCTTCACCTGCTTCTTTTTAGACATTGATTATAATTTTATAATTAGCTGGAGGTTTTTCTTTTTTCATAGATTTAAGTGTACATCTCACTTCATTATTTAAATTCCTAGGAAATTCAGGAGATGTAATAATTATAGACGATGCTTTTTCTTGTTTTTTATTGCTATTTAATTCTTTATAGAGCTCTGTTATTCACTTTATAATGTAATCTGCATTTTTAATCATAGTTCCACCATTTCTTCTTATTGAAATAAGTTTCTTACCAATAATAAGATGTTGTTTTACATTTTTAGTACATTCTTCTTCTATAGCTTCCCTTGATAAATCACATTTATATTTTTTTATATCTTTATTAACTCTTATATTATTTTACAAAATTCTAAATGTTCAATCCTTCTTAATATATCATTTGTATGTTCTTTCATATTTCTTTGTTTTTTCATAAGTAGTCTTGTCTCAGTAGATATTTTACTGCTCAATTGCTGTTTTCTTGTTCCATCTATCTTTTTGCAGTTTTTAATACTGTATTAATTATCTTCCTATTGATTTTATTCAAATATGAACCATCTTCAAAATCTGTTAATATTTTAAAATTATTTCCAAGTTTTAATTTTAATTCATTCGGATGTTTATGAAAGTTCAGTATATCGGTTGCTAATACTATTTTTATGTCTAGTTTTGCATTAACATATATTTTACATCTCAGTAATTGATGATTACTTCCTGTGCTGAATTTATTAAAACATTAGTGTCTTGAAAGATATATATCAAAATATAATCAAATTTTCCTGTACCTTCATTTGGAATTTTCAATATTCATTTCCATTTCTATCACCATAACCAAATTTACCCATAGCACATTCATCTGCCAATTCTAGCATTTAAGTTTTCTGTAGCAATTTTAAAATGTCATTATGCCTAATCAAAAATCTTTTGTGCATCCATATAAAAATCTTCTATTTCTTCACCAAAATAAGAACATGTTGGAGAAGAAACATAAATTATCTGCATTCGATATTTTCCATTACATTGTATAACTAATCTTGTCATTCTTTTATCAATGTGTACAATATTGTTCTTTCACTTACACCACTTGTGATTCTAATACTTGTGCCTTTGTAATATAGTATGTTTAGTTTTTAAGTAAATTGTCTCTTCAATTTTTCTTCTAGCTTCACAAACTTTAACAATGCCTTATTTAATACTATATAGTTCTTTATATTCTTGTAATCTTTTTACTGAAAATAATCTGCAGTTATAAGTACCTAAATTAAAAAGTCATCATTAAATGGCAGCTTGGATACACAATCAAGGGAGTTCTTAACACCTCTGATTTCAGCAATAAGCCACCATTTTAACTAACAACTTTACAGTTCCTGGGAATAATAGTTTTGTTTGTCACGATTGTAAATATCTATTAAAAAAAGTTCATTAACATATTCATTGTGTCTTCAAATTCAATTGATATTTAAATTACGAAGCTATCAGGCAACTGAGAAGAGAGAGATCATGTGTTTCTTGAACTTAAACTCAGAGATAAAAAGCCAATAAACACAGATTTATAATTTATTGATAAAAAGAAGGGGGGGGATACAATTTTTGTTAGCAAGTTAAAGATCATTTACAATATTGTTAATGTTATATATTATAATACTATTTACTATGTCCAATTTAATGATTGTAAACAGAACTTCTAAAAATTTTTTATTGGCTTAGCAACATAACAAGTACTATTGATTATAACTATTATTGTTATTATGATTACAAATAATATTATTGGATATTAATATTATTGATAATATTGCCTTATAAGGTTAATTATTAAACTGATACAAGATATCTTCTTTCTCATATTTTATAAATACAGCGTTTTCGAAGATGTGTAACAATTTTTTTTTATCACAGTTTATATTTGGTTATAAAAATACTCACACACATAAAGTTAATTTTAAAAGAACTACAAAATAAAAAGGCATATCAGTAACAAAAATTAGAATAAATTATTTAAAAATAGTATCAATATAGTCATAAATTATTATTGGACATATACCATTAAAATTACACTGAATAATATAAATTAATACACTATACAGGCTTAAATCTGCATATATATATATGTGGGATTCGAACTCAGACTTTCACACGACCCTCAACTCTCCATGCCATCTCATATTGCTGACCACCTAATCACACCCATCTTTTCAACATTGTGTGATCAGGTGGGTCAGCAATATGAGATGGCATCTTTTCAACATGTGTGTGATCAGGGGGATCAGCAATATGAGATGGCATGGAGAGTTGAGGGTCGTGTGAAAGTCTGAGTTCGAATCCCGCATACTGAATAATGGTAAAAACTTTTAATATGCAATTTAAATAGATATATGTGTTTAGAACTTTTAGTTCTTAAATGTATTTAAATTTAGAAGGGTATAGTAACAAAATAATTTAAGTAAATTTATTATTATTGGTAATAATATATTAATTGTAATAAGAACTTTAAAGTAAAATCATTTATTTTAATATTTACAATATAACTATTTGTTTATAAAATGATATGTATTTTTAATTTCGTAATTAATTTAATAGAATATTTAAAATAATATTTTTTACTTTTAAAGTAATTTCATTATGAAATTTGGTACTGTACTTCCAAAGTTCATCTGCTTCATATCATATCCTAGTAACACGATCTCATTAATCATGCAACACATCCTTAAAAATAAATTTATATGTTAAGAATTGTTTAATGTGTTTTATTAACTGATTGCAAGTGAACTATATTAGACTTGAAGTTAGCCATATTGTAATCTTGCAGTATATTGATAAAGGAGTAGAGGACTAAATAAATATTTGCCTCATGTTCATCATTTTGTAATGCACTTTAAATGGAATAAAATTTTAAAATTGGATTTTAAATGTGAAATCTAAAATTATATGAAAATGCTACTTTGTTTAAAATATATAATACTTATCTAGTCTCCAAAAGTTTGCTTGATATTATATTTACTACAGCAACCTAAAGTTTTCTGGATAAACACCTGTGTATTGGACAATTATCATTTTTTCTACAGTACAGGTTTTTTCATACCTGCACTTTTATATGTAATATATAGGGGGTTTGAACTCAGACTTTCACATGACCCTCAACCATCCATGCTATTTCATCTGCTGATACACTTGATCACACACATGTCGAAAGGATAAATAATCACCAATATATGTATTTCGTGCTAAATCAGCACTCATCAATTGAGCCAGACTATTATCTCCACACATATATACAATTAAAGCTCAGCTTATATTAAGATATACAATCATCATATTTTAATGGACAGGTTTCAAACCACTCTACCCCACAAGTCTTCATCCATCCATTCCTCTGAAAATCTGATGATGAAATGTTCAAACCCCATGTTAGTGCCAACCTTCTCATTCCACCCATATTGGCCACAAGTCACTTTGACCTCTCATGTACAGGACAGACCTTAAAGAATTTTATTTTGAAATATAAATTTTTTCTATAGTACAGGTTTTTTCATATCTGCACTTATATATGTAATATATAGTGGGTTTGAATTCAGACTTTAATTTTTTGCTAAGTTAGATTTTCTCCCCCCTGAATTAATTAATTTGTAAAACTTTATGAATGACCATTTAATCCCCACTCTAATTGTTTTTTTATTATTATTTTAAACTAGTAAAACTTATACTAATAAATGATGTTTGCACTTTGGCGATCCACGTTTATAAGAAGAAAACTATTTCAACTTTTATACATTTCTTTCTTTTTCAAATGAGATATTTTAATTTCAAAATCTTTTTGTTATTTAAATATGATTTTATTTTAATAATTCTAAACAACTATTTTGTGTGTAGCGGTATTCATTAGCGGTACAGTATGTAAATGGATTATGTCTTAGATATGAGGGGTCATAGTGACTTGTGGTCAACATGGGTAGGATGAGAAAGTTAGCATTAAGTTGGGCTTTGAGCATTCCGACATCAGATTTTTAATGGAATGGACAGCTGAAGAGTTATGGGATTGGAGTGGTTTGAAACCTGTCCATTAAAATATGAAGATTGAATATCTTAATATAAGCTGAGCTTTGATTGTATATATGTGTGGAGATGATAATCTTGCCCAACTGATGAGTGCTGATTTAGCATGAAATACATATATTTGTGATTATTTATCTTTTCAACATGTGTGTGATCAAGTGTATCAGTGGTATGAGATAGCATGGATGGTTGAGGGTCATGTGAAAGTCTGTTCAAACCCCCTATATAAAAATAAAATTTAACTAATGAATTTTATCTTCATCTGGACTAATAACATACTTGTCTATTGGATAATTATTGTTAAAATGAATTTTTAACTAATGGATTTTATTTTTATAAACATTTTGAATATTATGAATGCCATTCATTAATAGATTAATAACTACTTATCACACCTAGGAAAAAAAACAACTTAGTATAGTTATATGGAATATTTGAAACCTATTATTATTATTGGATTTCATATAAGATGCTCAACCTTCATTATTAATTATTGTAGTATAAGGAATGTTTTATTTATTCATCCTTTGAGATTTTACAATCTAAATCCCTAAGGGATTTAATTATTTTCAAATATTTTAAAAATCGCACCAGGATAAACACTTTTGAATTGTTAAAAGACTTATAATAAACTTTACATTACAAGGACATAATATATTTATTGAATATACTTATTATTATAATATATAGAATTATATGTTTAATACATTTTATCAGTAGAAGGTATAACAAAAGATTATACAGGTAGTGTATTAAAATTTTTTATAATTACAATTTAAGATAAGTTGGTATGTGTTACTCTGGAGATTAGTTGTGAAATAATTAAAGCTAATTAATAAATATTTATAGTTAGGCTATAATATTTAATACTTTTATATATTTTATAGGTCTATTAATTTAATTCTGTGTTTCTATAATTAAAGACATCTAAAGCATATAGTTGAGATATTTTATAAATATTATCCTTCTTTTTTATCTACATAGATACTCTCAGGATTTTGTAAAGATTATATTGTATATTCAACTATACATGATACTTATATAAATATTATTGTTCAGTTGACTTTAAACTCCTGACAACATTATAGTATTGTTTTATTCATAATGTGAGCTTGATAAGTCTCTTATGAAATATCACCAGTACTTATTAGTTATGCCAAAAAATGTTAAAAGCACTTTCAAACTAATGTTTTAAAGGTAATTATTTCTCTTAAAAAACGTTTATTTCCAATTAAAAGTAGTGTATTAATAACTTTATATATGAGGTAAAAAATATTTAAAATTAGTATTGAATATTTTTATATTAGAACAAGTATATATATATATTTATTATAGACATGTTTACTAGTTAATCATTTATACATTTTTTCACATAGAAAAATAGAAAAATATTAGCCTACTAGTGGTTAAATTATTGTTGGAAAATAGTAACACACAGGGGTGCACATGTATAAATATACAAACACACACACACATATAAAATAATTTACTAGTAAAACAGAGTAATATTTTTTTGGTTTATTGATTATCAAAATATTTTATCTTATTAGATATACATGTGCATGCATACATATATGTGATTGTTGGAGATCTGTTACATGTTATATATTTGTAAAACACAATTTAAATACTATTGGGGTATAGTTTTATTTTGTTAATCTATGGAAATAATATCTTTAAATCAAAATTGTTATTTGTAATTAATAAATATATTTATCATTATTTTGAGTTATTCCAGTGAAGTTATTTAATTCTAGAATAGATTAAGTTTTATATATGTACATTTCCATTTGTTTATAGCCTTACAATCACAATTTAGTTTTGAGCATATTGGCTATCTACCTACCTATTTTACCTACCTGCCCACCTGCCTGCACACCCACCCACCCACCTCCCTTCCTCCCTCTCTCCCTGTCCACTTTCCTGCCTGCCTGTCCACCTGCCTGCCTACTTACCTACCTACCTACCTGTCTGTCTGTCTATCTATCTATCTATCTATCTATCTATCTATCTATCTATCTATCTATCTATCTATCTATCTATCTATCTATCTATCTATCTATCTATCTATCTATCTATCTATCTATCTATCTATCTATCTATCTATCTATCTATCTATCTATCTATCTATCTATCTATCTATCTATCTATCTATCTATCTATCTATCTATCTATCTATCTATCTATCTATCTATCTATCTATCTATCTATCAATCTATCTATCTATCTGTCTATCTGTCTATCTATCTATTTATCTATCTATCTATCTGTCTGTCTGTCTGTCTGTCAGTCTCTGTGTATCTGTCTGTCTTGCTACCTACCTATCTTCTTATCCATCTACCTTTCTACCTATTTACCTATCTATCTACCTACTTACCTATCTATCTATCTACCTTCCTACCTACTTACCTATCTATGTACCCATCTATCTACCTACCTACCTACTTACCTATCTACCTATCTACCTCCTTATCTACTTACCTACCTATCTATCTATCTATTAACTATCTAAGTATATTGTGTTTGAACATTCAGATAGTTTCTATGGAATTATTTGTGTAGCTCAAAAGTAAAGATTATCTTTAAAGTCTACTTATTTTGTGATAGTTATGTTTTTATTATTGGCTAGCAATCTTATGGTATATGAAATAACATTTATGATGATCAGTAGTGATGTAACAATCCCAAACATTTTTGATATAGAATTATTTTTATAGTTATTTTTAGCACTTATGTATGCTCATGAAAATAAAATATTGTAGAATGCTTTTGTATTTTGCTCTAAGTTTTGCATTGGCTACATGATTAGCTTAAAAAGCTGTAATGTGATGACAGTTGACATTAATTTACAGCATTTATGATGAACTCTGTATTTTCATAAGTTAAAAAAATATTAGATTGATCTATCTCATTACACATGTATTTACCAGAAAAACTTCCAAACATATGTCAAGCTTCAAATTTAAGCAGAATCTCTAAATACCTGTCTCAACCATTGATCAATGCTTGTTCTGAAAATTATATGTAAAGAGGTAGAGTTTAATCATATTTTTTCCACTGGTTAGTACCATGGAAGTGGTGAGCTCATACCTGGAATGCTAGAAATTAATTTGACTGGTTGTATATGTCTGCCTCTTTGGTATCCTATTAATTATAGATACATATATGTTTAATAATTGAAATTTTAATGAAAACAAATTAAATTATTATTGTTGTAATATGGAAATTTATATTGAAACATTCCTTCACTTCTTTCATTATATATATAGTTTGAACGAAATTGTTAATTTAAGATTTATTATCAAAATTTTCAACCATTATTAATTCACTGCAGTAGTCTTTTTTATCCACAATACATAAGCAAGCATCCTTATTTCATCAACCCATCTCACATATGGATCTTTGTAAGTTTTTTACAATCTCTTGGAATCTAGTTTAAGACCTTAACTGTCCATGTATTATCATTTCTTTTAGCAATATGTCAAACTCAGCTTTATTTTAGTTTTTATATTCTTTTAATGATGTCAATGCCTTGGTATGTACTAAGTATAAAATAATATGTTCTTGTTATGTCATATTTCTAAATAACTGACACTATAAATTTATTTTTTGGTACGACGATTTTTATTATAAAAATCATATATATGTATTTAAATTATTAACTACTAAATTGATTTAATCTCAAGAAATAATTCTATAAGAGTGAATATTTTAGATTTAACTTTTAAACTTCTTAGTAAAATATGAAAAATTTAACTGTATGATTTTAATATTTTGTAAATTTTTGTTCAAATCAGTTTTCAAATTTTATTGATTCAAATAGCAGTTGCCATACTTAAACATAATATAAAGTAAGTTAGATTGTTTATTAAGGAATCTGCAATAAAAAATACAGTGAAATTGCAAATTATACCATATCAATAAACATAACCTCAATTATATACTAACCAAAAAAATTATGTAAACAAATACATTTAAAAAGAACATTAAAATTTGTAAATTTAATATATTTTATGATCTGTAATCAGCCATTTTTCTATCTCTGAGCATGATATGTAAGCATGTTTAAACAAACATTGTCAATAAATTTTACAATACACCAGCAGTTATTTTTCAGTCTTGAAGCACTGAATTCAATTATGTTTATCAATAAATTTTTTTTCAGTTTATATTGAAAGCACCTACATTTTTTTTCTTTATTTTTCTGAATTTGATGTGCAGCATTTTTCGTAATAAAATGTTTTCTAAGTATAATGTTAAAAACTTAAGAAAAGTTGGTACTGATTGAAAACCATCAAAACAATTAGAAAAAGCATAGTTTTTTGATATCAAGACTTATATTATATTTCTGTAAAAAAAGTTATTAAAAAGTATATCATCCCGAACACATCTAATTATGATGAAAGTCAGACATTTCACTATTCATTTTATTTAAAAAATAAAAATAGAATGAATGTATGAGGGAATACATAGTAAAATATATATGCAAATGTGTCCCTTTTTTTATTATTAATAACTATATTATTATTTTTATAAAATTTTCTTTATACCATAATCTTAATTCATATACACATATTATACATATAAAGAGTACAGGTGTTATATATAGGTGCATGTTCAAAAATACTGTAGGTTGTTGTTTAATAAACAATATCATTTTATTCCAATCAAAGTTTATCAACAAAATGTGAGCTATTATACATGACATATGATGTACTTGAAAAGTGCTTGGAACAAAATATAGTGGATGTCATGGCTCTATTGTACTGATAGTTCATTACTCAGGATAAACATCATGCATCTAATCTAAATTTTTAAATAACAATATAAATTAAGATAGGACTATTTTTAAAGAAACTTGATTAAAGTTAAGCATTTTTATTTATGGAAGTGTTTAAAATGAATAATGAGTTTGTAAAGTTCATTTATCATTGTTTAAGATAATTTTAAAATAAAGTTAATTTATTATTTTTTGTTTTAAATGTTTTAAAATAGTTCTTTACAGTTTTTTTTTTACAGTACATGTGAAGAAGATGTTTTAAAAAAATATCTAGAATTGTACAGTTTTTCCTTTTTATTTTCGGTAAGATTGAATTAAAATTAATTATTTTATTAAGTATTTCCATGTTTTATGTTATTTTCTTTTTTTTTTTGTAGATAGTAATTATAATCATTTATTCATTCTTCCAAACAAGAGTGCGACTGTGCTTATCATGTTTAGGAGGTCGACCAGGGATTTTGTAGTAAGATGATTTTCTAATGCTATTTTTTAGTTTTTTTCTTATTCCCACCCTCTCTCTCTCTCTACACACACACACACACCCATATATATATATATACACCTGGGTCTCATTTTACATGATAGATAGGTTCCTCAGAAAACATGCGCAAACGAAATTGCGCAAAAATAGACGTAACTTACATTGAAAAAGGGAAGATGCGGTCTGTGATTTTTCAAAATTCACGCAAAAAAAATAAGGAAATAAAATATGACTAATAAAAAATTTTAAATTTGAAAAAAATTGATACAAGACAAACTTTTTTTAACTATAATATTTAATTTTATTCAAAATAATATATTTTTATGCATAATTTACAGTACAGTAATTTACATTTTTTTATACACGTTTTAATTATTATTGCTATTTGCCCCAAAACACGTTCATTTGCAAACTAGTAAAAAATCAGATTCTCATGTGATAAAATGTGATGTATTTGCCTTCTCCTTAAATGAAGTCAAATATATTTTAGCAATTATTCTCATAAGAGGATATACAACTAATGCCAAGTTCACTCTCATGTTGTGTTAATGGTTTTCTATTGAGGACGATGATGATTTTATTAATTGTTTATGAACTTAGACTTATGATAATAAAAAGACATTTATTCACCACTGCTGGGAAAAATTTAATTAAAACTAACAACTAAAAATTAAATTCTTATTTTTGTCTTTAATTTTCAATTCCATTTAAAAATCAAATTTCGTTTTACATCACATTAATTTCAAGTCACCTGTAAGTAATTTTTAAATTGTTAATTACAATTAAAAATCAGATTTTAATTTTTAATTGTGCCCACTGCTATTACTGATCTTTTAAAAATAAACTTGTGGACAATAAATGATTAATAATTGATTACATTCTTTTTTAAAAAGCAAAAACAGAATGTGATTTAAAATGCAAAATTAACACGCACAATGTTTGAATAAATTTACATTATACTCTTGTAAAATTTAATGTGTGTAAACATAAAATGTGGAAATCATGATTTTAATTTCATTATTGCATAAAATTTTACTATTATAAAGCACTGAAAATATTGAAATTACTAAGATGAAAGTAGAATTCCAATAATGTGCTATTACTTTCAATATAACGTAAGTGCGCAAAATTTATTATTTAAAGTAATAGCGCACTATCGGAGGTCGACTTCCGGTGAAACACGAATCGCGTAACTTCAAAATCGTGGTAAATAAGTCTGCGTAAAAAGAGACCCAGGTGTATATATTGTACCTATATTGATATAGGCACATATAATTTTATCTAAAATTATATTATTAAAATAATCGTTCATAAAAGAAAACATAAAATTAAACGTTGAAGAGTTTATTGCAGTTTGTTTTAGAAAAAAGATAAGAATTAAATAGTTTTCTAGCATTAGTTTTTGAAATAAAAAAAGCTACAATTAATTAATCAAAAAGGAGAAGGGGGAGTCTTGGTTTGAGAAATGAAACTAAGGGTTATAAAAGGAAGTAAAGAGTTTTTATTAGTATTCGTAAAAATATAATTTAAAAAGTTAAAACATACAAATCTCTTTTCATTCAAGTTTAATTAAAGAAAAAATAATGTTAAAACTAAATAGTAAATTGTATTAAAAAAATATGTGCGTATATATGTGCGATTTGTAAATAAATAAAATGTATGCGAAATAAAAGAAGATTATCATTAAAAACATGGCAATGGCTATTAATAAAATAAAACAACACGTTTTATTGCATGGCTATTACTAATTAAGCAATCTTCCAAAACATGTTTATCAAATGATTATTACTGGAATTTGACAACAGATCTTTTCCGGAGATATTAGAAAGACAACAAGGCGCAGATATAAATAGACCCTTTTTTTATCAGACAAAGCAGTTCACAAAAGTAATTGAGTAGTGCAGTTCAGAAATTAATTGAGTCAGTTAACAAACAAAATGCAGTGTTGAGAAGATTTTGGGAATTCACGCCTCTCCACAGCCTAAAAAGTCCGATGAAAACAGCAAGATCTGCCCGTGAAATAATGTCAATGTAACAACTTAGAAAATCTCCGTCAGTATCTAATTGTCTCCAATAGTAATAATCGTGAATAATAAGGAAACTCATCAAGGAAACATCCCAGCCAGCTGGAAGCATTCATACTGGAACCATTCATACTGGAAAAAACAACAAACAAGAAGAAAACAAAGTGCTAAATCTACGTTCAAAATCCTAGGTAAAACATTTGCTTATTTTCGTTTATACTGTAATAGCCATTGCATTTCATTAATTCATATGAATCTTTCAAGAGTCTAATTATATGAACTCTATATCATACATAAATGAACTATTGATGTGTGTGATTAAATTTCAAATGCTATGTAGTCCTTTATTATCATTATTATGTGTGTGCATGAGTTAATATGTGCGTGATCCTTATATCAATATTATTAGTCAAAGTAGATAAATTCCCAGTGTTCTGTTATGAAAATATTCAAGAATATTTAAACTATTTAGAATGTTAATTTAAAATATGCGTGTGTTTTATTAGAAGTATAAAATGTTTAAATTTAGTAAATAAATGTTAGTTAATAAATTATCTTTAAAATTAAACTTTATTTGTCGGTCAATTCTTTTTATCAATTCCTTTTATCAAATTCTTTTTATCAAGTCTTTTAACCACTAATTATGTATAATCTATTAGTGATTACAAACAGCTGAGCTAGTCATGGATTTAGGCGTTGAGTTAGTGGCCATTGCTCAAAGTGCATTATTTATTCATCCTTGAATAGATAGCTGGTGCCCGTGTTTATACACAAACAAAAAAAGGTGCTTTGAACTTGGTGTTGAACTCAACAGCCGAGAAGAAGTTATGTCCTGGAAATGTAATGCTAGTTATATATTTTATAGCTATCGTTTGGGCATACATACTCTCTGAGTATGTTTTTCTCTGCCTAAGAGACCGGTATTTCGAATGAACTCATTCAAACACGGTTCAATATATATTTATATTGGTTTATGAAGAAATAATTGGATAACCAGCTAGGTTGGCCAAGAGCTTACATCCTAAAAACAAATGTTAAGCTTACATCATAGCCAATTAATTATTGATTTATAAATGTGCATCTAGATATTTTTAACTAAAAGATAAAACAATCAAAAAAATTTGAACACTCACTCCCTAATTTGATGATGTTACACAAATGCATCTACACATATACTATAGTTCTGAACTCAGGCTATTGATAGAGTCTACAATTGTAAAATAATGGGACGAATTTTAGATATGAGAGTGAATTATGAATAATCATTATGCAGTACCTATCTTTTGTACTGACTTGTGGCAATCTGATTGTATGTTTGTGTTATTATATTTTCTATTATTTCATTGTATTTACAACACTTTTGGCATCAATAATGTTTGATTTTATATGCAAATCTAAATAAGTCTGAAAGCAAAGCAAAAATCCTGGGCATTAAAAAACAATAGGTATAGATTTAGTAGATTGAGAATTTTTGGGTATCTTATTCAAGCAGTACATTATGAATAATTTTGGAAAAGAATTTGAGACAAAAAATTTAATGTATATATAATTCTTTCATTCATATACCTATTGAAACTTTTAGACAGCCCATTTGAAACTGTTACATTCTTTGCAAATGTATAAGACCCTAAAAATAATAATCTAAAATGGTTTGTATCACTATATTTGTGTGAGGTCATTTTGTTTGGATTGTTGCAGTTTTCAGCAGGAACAACATGTCAGTATGGTAATAGTGAAAAAACAGAAAATTTTGTACCGGTCAGTTTTGTCTGTTCATATAACAAGATCTAGCATCTAGGCAAAAGTACCTCGAGTCCAATCATGTGCAAGATACATAAGTCAGGAACACTCACAAACTCTGCCCTATTTGCCTATTTTCCAGATCTACCAATGTATTACCAACAATCCCAATGATACCAATCTAATTTATTTCTCACCACCAGCATCGCAAAGCCATGACACAAAAAGACTCTAATTTGAATTTATTCATATATAGAATATTATTGTTAGGGAGATTCAATCACCTAGTAAATTAAACCATTTATATAACATTAAATATTATTACTATTCAATAAATGAAACAATGACTTTGATATTTAGAAATATATATAAGATTTATTAAGTTAACTTGAGATATATATGATTGATTATGTTATTTGTGTCAAATTACAAATAAAAATGGATATTTATCTCTCTTAGATGACATTAACCCCTCTTACAATACTATAAAACAAGCATACTTATTCAAGTTATGCTGCAATAACGAATAATTTATCGCTTTGTTCTAATGCAGCTATTTATATGTCAATAATTAACAGATTACATGGTATACTTAAGATTTTTAATAGCATTAGATTACAGTTATTTAAGGTTCTTTAAATCCACCATTAATATCACAACAGCACTTGAACCAATACATAAGATTATTGAGTTTGATGGCAAATGGTACTTATATTTGATTAATAAAATAGTATTCGAATTTGCGAAATAAGAACATATGTGGGAAGCTAATTTAGGAAACAATAATTTTGGCAGAAATAGTGCATATGAAAGTATGAATGAAAATCTAAAAGTGAGAATCCATTTAGCATAGTCATAACAGTACGATTTAGGAGTAATGATAGGCTTTTGCGAAAATAAAATATGGCAGAGCAGTACGTGTATGAAGGCAATGAAGAGATTCATTCTAAGATCCAAGAAGGTGCTTCAGTTTATGGATAAAGAAGGTGATTCTCTGCAAATGTTGGCAGGGTCAGGTCACAAATGAAGAGTGCACTTTATTGAATTGCCAAAGGCTGAACTTTTGCCAGAGCAGACCCTACATAATAATATCTAGTACCGAAAAAGTCCTAAGGGGTTTACATACCTTGTCCTTGGAATTGAAAGTAAAAATAGACATGATTCAGGTTTTCCGATATGCCCGGAAAACGAAGCACAAATATATATAAAACTAAAGGCCAGTATACACATAACGCTTGAATTAATATAAATATATATACTTAAAACTAAGAAATAAAGAATTATCACCTATCTTTATTGATAAAGACCCAGTGTACCGGTATAATTTGATTTACTACATGGATATGGGATAAGTAAAATTAAAGCTAATATAACAGCTCATAAAACTAGAGGATTCCCCCCCCCCCCTTTCTTTTTTATTACTTTAAATTACACATAAAGCTTTCCACAATGTATAAATAATACAAATCTTTGGTTTTAAGTACTTTCATAAATATCTGACATATTATTAGATATATATATAAAGTAGGTGGTTAATGATTTCAAGAAAATAATATTGATTTAATTCGTATAAGTACATTTAAAGTTTTGGAAAGTTGGTGCTATGATTTAATTAATAAAAAAAATATTTCTAAGAAAACAAATTTTTGCTCTGTTTTTAAAAAATATTGTACAATAATTATCTGATTTTTATTTTACTCTCCCAGACCCATAGGCATCCGCTATAATAAGAATAACAAATTTGTTTGTTTTCTTTTATTAAAAACTATATTAATCACCGTCTGAAAAGTAAGGAAGGTTTTTTTTTCAAAAAAAGATAGCATAGGCATTTGCGAATCTGGGGAAAATTATTGACATATAATTTAGTATACAAAAATATAAAATATAATAATGAAAATAAAAATATTGCCACATAAACACAAAATTAAGAAATAATAATTATTCAGGAGAGGTTTAATGTAGGACAGATTACTGCTAAGTTATGTAGAGAGAACAAAATGCATTTGACTAACAAGGTAAGAATTTACAAATTTATTAATTCATAATTAATATTAATTTTACAAGGAAGGCTTTACAAAGTGTTTAATGAAACAGATAGGTGAGATTTGAAATTATTCAATGTAAATTTAAGAGTCTAGCAGCACTTGAAATTGTTACCTCTGTACAAACTTGGTTCTTCTTTTGGTGATGTTCAGATTTCCCTCGGAGAACTAGATCTAGTTTGACGAGCATAGTTATTCAGGCAGGTAGTAAGTTCATTATTCAAGAAACAGGCATATAGTTATAGTTTATGAGTATCGGGAATCTGGGCACAGATTTCAGGGAGGGCCATCTCGAACGGCGAGAAAGGTGAAGTGGGTTTACTCATGATACATTGAAATTAAATGAGCGTGGATTTATTTGGCAACTGCTTTCATTGACTTTTTAGTTTTTCTCTTGGTCAAAATTAGCCCATTTTACTATATGCCCCAGTATTTGTGGAGTGCTTTATTGATTGGTTACCACTAATCATTCTCTAATCTAATTTTTAAAAGAATTTCTACATAACCTTTATCCATTGTGCTGGAAGATGCCATTGTTAGATAATATATATTCAAACCAAAATTAATTTGATAACAAATGTTTATGACAAAAGTAAATCAATTAGTTTAGTTTCTAATTTTAATTTTAGAGAAACTTTTAATTAAAGTTATTTTAGAAGATTAAACAAGACTAAGTTTTTCACCTTTAATTATTTTGGCTACTTACAATTCCATCTTCCATCTTGGATTTAAAAAGAAAAGTATAGTTTAATAGCGAAAATAATTTAAAAGACAAAAATTTTATAGATTGACATATAACAAACTTTTTCTAGTAAATAATTGCTCAGTAGGTTTGTCTTTACAATATCTATATACATCTGAGCCACAATTACTAAAGAATTAATATCACTTTTATAATTTAAAAAAAAAAATACAGAAAATTTAATATATTTTGATATTATAAGTTTGTTACAATTAATCCTCCATTATCTATTGCATATACATATTCTCCTTTTAAATACTATATTTATTATTTATATAAATCAGCATTTATTTTTATAGCATCTGTATATAATTGCATAAATTCTATATCTTGTATTGGTCAGACGGTATTCATTTATTATTTAACACTCGCAAAAGCGTTTGCACAATTTGGCTTGAAAGGCCGATATGAATATATTTATTATTATTTTTTTTTGTGGATGTTTAAATTAAGATATCTATGCATATATCTTCATTAAGAAGTATTTTAGTTAGTAGATCAAGAAAAGGAACAAAAAAAAATGTGTTAGTGAACGGAATATATACACAAGAATAGGGTTTGCATTTGGCTTGATAGCTGAAGATTTGAGATGGGCTGTGAAGCGCAATCTGAATCTCAGATTCTGCTTCAATATGGATTGTTGAAAATATCATTGAAGGCTATAAAATTGTCAATGTTTAAGATATATATAGCTAACAAATCTTATCTAAAAAAAATATTTAATTGAAAAGGTGTGTATATATATATGTAATATAAATAAAATTTCCGTTAATTAAAACAAAATTGTAATTATAATAAAAATAATAAATTTAACAGTTTACAGACTATTATAAACAATCCTTAATATATATATATTAAGGATTGTTTATACACCTTTACCCCACTTAGTGATTGTCTACTTAGAGATATTTTGCAATAATGATCGTCATCAATTTGTACCCACTACTTCGATGTACAATTGATTATTCGCTATAATGATCGGGAAAAATAAAATTTGTTTTTGGCAGCCATCTTGAATTTTGCATCACCGATGATGTCAGAGATAGCTATATTAAATTCAATTTACCCCAAAGCAAAAGTATATTATTGTAATATGTATACAGGTAATGACTTTGCTGTAATTGTATACACATACAATATTTTATTCATAAAACACTTAAAATATCTATAATTACTGAATCTATAATACTGTATACATCATATATAATAAATAACACAGAAAATGTTCATCCACTTTTTCTTTTAAAATATGTATATATGTTCTACAATAATATCAACAAATTAAAAATCCTTCTCCTTTTTCTTTTCAAAAACTTTATTTTCTTATCTCAATACTGAACATATACAGTATATATTATATTGTAGATATATATGACTCATTTCACCCACATACATATTATTTAATTAAAAAAAATTTTCTTTTATATATATAGATTTATGTGTGTATTTATTATTATATAGTCTATATAAATACTTAATAAATAAGCAGTTGTAGAGAGAGACGGTAATAATATTTAATATTGATTTATTATATTTTTTATTGAATAATGTGTTAAATTATTTAACTTTCGTTTTGTTAAAATAAAGTAGATCAGAAAGAAAGTGTAAAATAAGGTGATCAGATCAAGATTAGGAGAAAAAAAAATGTACACGTGCAAAAGAGTGTGAAAGAATGAAAACGTCTGTATAAACACAAAAACGCCTTTACACCTATTTCTGATAACTATAGATTGCCAGCTTTGTTGTATTGTTTTTATCTGTATCTAAGATTATTTTTTTTTAAAAGAGAGAGGTGCTTTGAGGAAATAAAAGGTGATTATTAATTTTCTTGTAAAATTGCGACAGACCATCAAACTTGAGAAGCTTTGATTTTTTGTTTCAAGATAAGAGATTTGCAGATGGTCAGTTTCTTTGACCAAAGATTGGCAATATAAATGAATGAAATAATATTGAGAGATCACTCAGTCAGTATTATTAATCAGAGATGTAATGACTCAGTTTTTACCTTATTATTAAACAGAAATGTTTAAAGATCACTCAGTCATTATTATTAAAAAGAGATGTAATGATCAGTTTTTTTTTAATGTTGGAAAAAGAAAATGAGCAATTTGATTTTTTTTTTCACTCTTTAAAAATTGAAAAAAGGAAGGAAAGGACTCTTGTTTTAAAGCCAGTATAGACGAAGATGTGCATCTATATAAGTAATTTCCAGCAATATTAAGATAAAGAAGAAAGAATGGAACAAAATTGAATTACTTGGAAGAAATTATTAACAATTATATAAAAATGATATTAATATATCTTGCTGTGCATAATACCATGAATTTGCATTGCTAAAACCATTTTTTCTGCTTCCTGGAATAATACAGAATGGGTTAAAATCACTAATCTACTGTGGACTCATATACCAATCAAATAATAACCAACAAAATGATAGAGTTTGAAGCCAACCACACAAGCTATATGAAATGCTTCTTTTATGGCTCCTCGTCTATTCTAGGCTCATTACCTTTGGATAGATGGAGAAGGGGAAGGAAGAGGAAAAGAAAATGTATAAAAGCCATATATAGCCAAATTTGAAGCTATGAATCAAATTTTTGTTAAAGTTTTCCTCAGTCATCTAAAGTGTCTAAAATGATTTTTTTTAAATGGGAGAGACAAGAAAATCCACCAGTTCATACCTATCTAAAAGTATTTATAATAACTCCTTTTGAAATGGTAGAATGAAGCCAATCAACGAATGCAGCATTATCAAAAGTATCAACAATAAATAATTTTAAAATTGAAGAAATAAGCAGGTCAATTAATTCATGTTTATCTTAAAGTATCTGCAAGAACTTTCTTTTTTAAATGGAGCAAAGACAAGCAGTCTGAAAATTCAAACTCAGGACATTTATAAGAAGTGAAAGTGATCGGGTAACTATGAACTTTCGTTAACAGATCTTTTATTATTGCTTATTAAAAGTAAACCTTAATTTATTGTTCAAAGCATTATTTTTTTTCTTTTGATACAGAAACATTAAGGACTTGTTTATCTATAGTTATTCTCAATATCACATAACATAACACAAATACAGTTTAAATCTTTAAACTTAAATGTTCATTATTTTTTTTTATTATATTGTAATATTGAAATGTTTTTTTTAATTGTTCTTCAGTTGTTATGATAATGAGCAACCTATAAATATATGCATTTATAATGTTTTTTTTTTATTTTATCTTGTTGCATATTAAAATTGATATAATGTATTTTATTTTCTTTTGCTAAAAGGTTGCATGAATATTTTTTATATCTATGTAATTTATGTATTAATCTCTAATATAGGGGTATACATTTTAAACATATATGTTAACATTACTGAATGTGTGTGCATGTGTAATTGCTTATACAAACACGTCAAAAGAATAGGTTATACCTAGTTAGTTTAAATATAGTAAATTATAAAGCAGGAATCACATTTGAATGGAAGTGAAATAAAACACACAAGTTACATATGAAATTTATTTTTATAATATAATAAGTTAGGAAAGTTTTAAATAAGCATTCCATGAAATATATTTTTTTTTAAATGTCATTTTAAGCCAGCTTATTTTAAAATATCCAAAATGACAAACTTATATATTAAATTTATTTGGTTGTGCTTATATAAATTTTTTTGTATTAGTTTTGTATTGAATTAATGTAATAATAAGCCATTTATCTAATTATTAATTTGATTTTAAAGAAAGGAAAGAAGAATAGTATTAATAAAATATAATTATATATCTTAAGTGATTTCCGAGTTCTTATTAAAAATATTGTTGTATTTTTCTTGTCTTAATTCTATTGTTTAAATGATCATCATCATCATCGCTCACAGATATTAAGAATCATCATTCGTAAATATTGAGCAATCACTTGCTAATATTAAGCGCTCGCAAAATGTTAAGTAAACTAGAATGTTGATTTACATTTAGGTATTTAAGGGTTAAGCTTGATAATAACCAAGTTTTAATAATTATAGGTGTATAAAGAAAGCTAAAATTATGTTGTGTCCATGAATTATGATCATTCTCATCAAAGATGGATATCGTATTATTGATTAAAATGTTTCAAATAATACTATACAAGAGTTATGATTGCCATCATCATCATTAATAAATTATAATCATTAAATCTAATGTTTAGCATAATTAATATATGTAGTAAATAAAGATTTATAGAAAGATGAATATCATGCATAGAGATTCATGATGATCATTCATCATCACTAGTATTATTAAATCCTGGTTTTAACTATAAAAGTATTTTAGTAAATAACTATAAACTTATATAAATGCTAGTAAATGTAATATTTAAATCTCAGTTTGAAATAGGATAATTTTTAATAAATGCATATGAGTTTATAGAGATTAATTTATTGTTGTGAGTTTATTAATAAGCTATGGCTAGTATCATCATCACTATTATTATCATTATTATTATGATATCACTATTATTATCATTCATCATTATTATCATCATCATTATCACCTTTATATTGTGATAAATAATCTAGTTAAATGGCCATCAATATTAATAATGGTTTTCACGATTCTTGTTTAGAAGCCATTAATAAGATGATACTTGTCTGTTCATCAATATACATAAAATGAGCTAGCAATGTCTATAAGAGTCTTTGATCTATAATATAAATTTTGGTAATATTGGGATCTTGTAATTTTATCGATATAGATAAAATGTAAGAATGTCATTTTTTCATTAGTCATCCAAGTCATGTGTGATAAAAATGTACCGAATGAGTTTGAACTCAGTACACTCTAAACAGATAAATTATCTAGATTTAAAACAATCTAGTGGCGTTCGTGGGAAAACACATATACTTAGCTAAACTAAATAAAGTGATATAATCCCTTTCCAACTTCATAATATTAATTTTATATAATATATATTTTATAAGTTGTCATGAATAGCACCAGTGTGTGCATGTGACTATGAGTTGTCTTATATGGTTGGAAAGAAGAATAGGAAGGATTCTTTGTTAAAAGAACCTAGTACGGGAGATAAGCATAATGCACTCCAGGAATCTCAAAGTGGGTAATTTTATTCAGTTGCTATATTTAATATTCTTTTATTTGATGACAATGGCCAGTATGTTTTATTGTTCAAATGACTTCCCCAATATCTAAATATTTTAAGTCTTTAATGATGATATTTTAATTTTCATTGTTGTTATTTTAAGTATTGAGTAATGAGATAATTTATTTATTTCATTATTAGCATAACAGAATTAATATTTAGGATAGTTGCAATTGGGCTATAATGTTATATTTAATTAATTAGAAATAGACACCCAGATAGAGCATGATATGCATATATTCTTATTTATATGTTAGCATCATCCTTATTTAATTATAAATTGTATTTTGGCTAACACAGTGAATTCATTTCTCATTTAGTTTACTTGGTTACAAATGATGAACCTCTGCAGCATATCATTATCCTGTTTAGTGTTTGGTTATTGAATTATGGCAACTATCATTTCATCACTGATCTATTTATCTATACTGTGACAATGTTTACTTACTGTTACAAATAACAGATTAGATAAACATATATGTTAATAATGGATCATTTTATATCAATTTATTATCATTTCTCTTACAAATGTCTTCTTTCCGTTACAAAATATATATATATAATACAAAAATCCAATGTTTCAACATTGATTTGTAATTAAATAATGTAAAAGAAAGAGTAATAAAATATAGCAGTGGGAGAGAGATATCCTTGAAAATGACTGTATGAAGATAAACAGTTGAAACATTGAAGTTTTGTATTATATAAATACTGTATATTCAGTATATATATATATATATATATATATTTTTTTTTTTTTATATATATATATATATATATATATATATGTTCAGTATTGAGATAAAAAAATAAAGTTTTTGAAAAGAAAAAGGAAAAGGATTTTTAATTTGTTGATAATACTGTATACAAATATTCCAATATACAAATACAGTACAGGACAAATAAAATACCATCATTACAAACTTTCAGGAAAACCCTAAATATGAATATTAAACTGTGTGTGTGTGTATTTCTTAAGTACGATATATTATTTTTAGAACACCTGGATAATTATGTAAAAATAGTTATTGATTTTGTAACTTCATTAATAAACATGTTGTTTACACTCAAGATGTTTCAAATCAAAAGAAAAACAACATTTTAAAACACAAATGTTGAATTAGAATAGTTTAAAAAGAAAAACAGATTGCATTTAATTAATAATCTTTCTACTCGAACCAGGGGGAAGGGGCATTATTACAATACTAAAAATATACAGTAAGAAAAATAAACCTACCAGTATGTTTTAGAAAATTAGAAGTTATATTTTTTACTTTTAAAATAGGTTGATTTTTTTTTCTAAAGTTGACTGCTTTACGATAAGCATTAAGCATTTTGTTACTATGGAGTACAGTAATAAGTCTTTATGTTCAATTAAATAATTAATAATTAAACATTGTTTCTTAATTTGAATAATTTCACATAAGTAATATGCATAAATGTATAGTAGTAATATATACTGTAATACAAATTAAAAAACAAAGCACTTCAGTATGGATTTTTTTTTCACTACGATGAAAAACTTCTGCGTAGGAATATAAAAACTTTTAAATTCAAATTTAATTTCACTTTCTCTTTCTTTTTGCTGTTCTGTACTTTTTAAAGTGAAAATATGCATTTTTTTCCTAGTGATATAAAACTTTTCTTTTTAGATACTGTATTTAGTCATCATTGTCATGAAAAAATCAAGAACATCTTTGAGCTTGGAAACCAATGTGGATATTTTACGTTGACTGGAATCGACCAATTTTTTTTCCCATAGACTCCCATTATAATTACATACTTTGTATACGATATTCTTGCTTAACAATGAGTTTTGGAGAACCAATGGCCATTGCTAAGCAGGGTAAAGATGTATATATATATATATATATATATACATCTTTACCCTATATATATCTATATATATATATATATATATATATATATATATATATGCATGGAGATAAGAACAAAGTCTTAAATATATATAGCTAAAAGTTTTTGTAAACGAATAATTTTTTAAATGGAAGAAATTTGGATATTGGACTTGCTGTGAAGTTTAAAAATCAATATTTAATATTCTTTGAATTTTTAGATGCATAAATGAAACTCTAATAATATTAAAAATTTATCAATATTTATGATGCAACATTATATTCAGAAAGTTCACAAAAAGCAGTCTTTATTTCTTGTTGGATAATATTATTGGATCAATATCTAGCAATAAAAGATGGATCTTTCCTTTTAAAGATTTTAATGCACATATTGATAGAAACACTAAATTTTGGCCTGCAGTTAGTTATTGGAAACAATGGCATTAATGCTATGAATTTATATGAAATTGCTAATATTGAATTTTTGTTCAGATTTCTTTAGATAGAAAAATCACTGTTTGGATATATCTATATTCAAAATTATGGATTATACTGTAGTTAGAAAAGCCAATGCAAATTAAGTTAATATATTACAAGTATTTATCCCACACAGATTGGTGTATGTAATACTTCAAGGTTTAGATAGTAGTTGTATATTAAGAATAAATTCTATTTTAAATATACTGGTAAAAAATTTCAATTTAAAAAAAAAATGCAATTTCAACTGATGATAATGTGTTAAACACTAAAACTGCCGATTTGGATATTTATTATTGTCATATTACTGAAGCAAAAAATTATTTTAAAGGATGTGTTATGAATACAAATAAACCTATTCCTGAATTCAATAAAAATGTTTTTATTGATTTTTCAATAAAAATGTTTTTATTGATTCTTTTACAACTACAAGAAAACACTTATTTTCTACTTGGCTGAATTAAGTATATTTAACCATCAATCTAAACAATTTCAAGTACAAGCATGAAGATTGTAACCAAAATGAGGCTAGACATGTATAATACCAATATTTTGGAATTATTAAATATATTTATACTGGAAAGTTCAGATTTGAAGTCAAAGTGAACAAGTAATATCAAGGAATAATTGGTAAATTCTGATATTATATTAGAACATTTATTATCATAAATTTTTATGAGAAGTGTATGTATTTAAAACATTTTATCATTATGTCATGTAGTACTTCCTACATAGCCATGAGCTTGCTGACCATTAATCATTACTATACATATAAATACTTGAAAGCAATCAGCACTTAAACAAAATCAATATCAAAAACAATGAACAATGTTAATCTGTTGTCAAGACAACCTTCTTTAAACAATAAAGGTGAAAAAGCACCTTTATATTGTGCCGGTCAAAACATGTTTATCCATCTAACATGATCTGGAACTCACAAACTGTACTTCAAACCCAGTCAAGCCCAAGATTTAGATCAGGGACCAGTCTGGATTCGAACCCACTCTCTAAGCCCCAGATCTAACACCTAATGAATAACATAATAGTGATGGCACATGAGAATTAATTTTAATCCGTCCGACTAGCAAAGCTGAGCAAAACAATGAGACATCTATTAACTATGACTATATTAAAATAACAGATAAGCATGGCTGTAATAGGTGGAAGTGGAGGAAAATGAATTCAAACTACTCAATTAAGTTAGACAATAAAATATATTTTAATATACTGACAAATTATTATACATTTATAAATTAATTATATACATTAGTGTGTGCGTGAATGAGTAAGCGATTACATAGTGTCATTCACACTATTATTTCTCAAATGCTCTTCATTAGCTAAAAAATATATTATAAATAAGCACACATCTTTGGTGAGTCCAATATTAAAATGCCAATTGAATATTAGAAAGACTTACATAATACTGCCATTAACGCTTTGATTTACAGTTCAGAAACATGGTGACGAACATATATTTTTCTAGGAGCATTCCGAAATTCATTATACATATGATATAAACTATTTTCACTCCATTGAGGTCATGAAAATAAATAAGATACATCTGAAAAACATATTTGAAAATGACATTTGATTAGATGACAAAATATTTAATGAAAAATTATTTTAACAATAGTAAGACGAACGCTTTATTTTTCCCAAGGCACATAGATACTCTTAAATAGATATATAAATTATGATGGTGGGACTGTGAAAGACTGAAATAAACTTAATTAATAAAATAGAAGTAATTGGCATATATATATATATATATATATATATATATATAAAGCAGAGCACAATTTTAATATTAGAGCATTAAAACTGGGTCATGAAGCAAAAGAAATAATAATACGAAGAAGTTTGTGGTGCTGACATAATAGCCTAAAAATAACTAAGAGGAAAAAGTCGTGCTTCTGGATAAAAAAACAAAATTTCACATCCCCTTCTTGGGTAGTGCTTAGAGAAAAGTGGATAGGCATGGCATGGCCCAGACTTTTGCTGGTATAACTGACATGAGAGGCCTTTTATCTATACAAAGTGAATATGCATAGCATGTGCCAAACTTACGGGATCACCGCCAGAGGCATTTTATACAAAATGAATGTGATTCCAGATAGCTCAACTATCTATGGAATAAGATACGAGAAGAAATCTATGGGTTCGAACTTGTCGCAATCTCCAGATTAGAAGACTAGAAGCACGTAATATATATATACGAAGAGAGGCTAAATGTTGGCAACGCAGTAATGATAAATGTCACTAATGGCATGAAATATAATTTACTGCTTTAAAATAGATGACCCTTGTTTGAATACTATAATTTATATAAATAATATGCTATGCTGCTATAATATATATATATATATATATATATATATATATATATATATAGATAGAGAGAGAGAGAGAGAGAGAGAGAGAGAGAAATTTCATTTATTAAAATATTCATGAAGATTTTATTTAGAAAAAAAAAACATTAAGATTTATCCCTATCCCTTTTCTGATATTTAAAATAATTCAATCCCACCTTCATGATTTTTATAATAACTGGAATATTTAAATACTATATTTGATATTTTAAGAGTATGAAAAATGAAATAAGATTAGCAGTTATATATAGAACAACAAATTATAAGTCACTCTTTCAGAATTTAATAAATAATTATAAAATAAATGTTTCAGAGCATTAATTAGCTTGAGTTCTGGATTTTCCCCAGGTAGAAAATCCAGAGTTAAACAAATCAATTTTTGTATTAAAACGGACCTAAAATGTTGATTCATAAAACAATCTGGCGAACGTATTAATTTATAATGCAGTATATATGTATATTTAAGGGGGATGTTAATAACCTTTTCATGAAGGTTTAGTTAAAAATGGCAGAAAAGATTTTTTAGAAATTCAACTCATCAGATTGTTTGAAATTGGCATATCAATAACAAATAATAAATACATATAAATAATAAATACATATAAATAAATGACCGCACCAAAGTTAAAGAAAGTTAAGAGCATATGAGAGAGAATTAAACTTATATAAATTATTTAAGAGCAAATTACATGTTATTTATATATAAAAAAACATATTAATTTAAAAGATAGAAAATTGAACAATACTTTAGAATCTTGATAGCAGGATTTGATATTAGTGAGGTTAGATTCATTTTCAAATAGTAGCATAAAAGTTACCTTGCACAAATTTAATGTCTATTTTCAAAGTACGGCTCATGCATGGCAAATTGAGAATCCAAATGAATTCTTCTTAGTGACAGCAAGTTTCTATTAGCATTTTTAAAGTTCTCCATTGGGCCTTTACTTCACTTGAGGGTAGCAGAATATTATGGCAGTGGAAAATGACCCACAAGAGTCAGAAAAAGCGTTTACTAGATCATTTTTACATTTCAAAACAGCATAGTGTCTAGTAGCAATCACTTCTCTCAATAGTAGTTAATCTAATCTCCCCTGCTTTAAAAATCCAGCCATTATTTATACCCTTGCACAGGTATTTCTGGAATACTTATAATTAATTAGTTATAATTTTAATGCACAAATACGCGCACAACAACCGAGCTTCATCAGGATTAAAAACAATATATTATAAACTCAAAATAATTATAATATCTAAAGAATAATGCCCGAGCACTTTCAAGAGAACTTAGCTCTCATAATCATGGGCAACAAAGTATAAGCATAGCGTGTTGGTATATGCTAAAATATGCTGATATATGTAAATTAGTTGAAAATAAATGCGTCAGCTCTAAATGATCCATTTCTTAGAGATTTTGTAACACGCCTCTTTCCTATTCATAGCCTTATCATCAATAGCAATAAAACATGCTTCTTTAACTTTTCTCTTAATGTCATTTCTCTCCCTGCAAACTATTCTTGCATTTTTAGGTTCACATGCATGACCAGCTGATTTCTGATGTACTAATTTACATATATCAGCATATTTTAGCATATACCAACACGCTATGCTTATACTTTGTTGCCCATGATTATGAGAGCTAAGTTCTCTTGAAAGCGCTCGGGCATTATTCTTTAGATATTATAATTATTTTGAGTTTATAATATATTGTTATTTAATCCTGATGAAGCTCGGTTGTTGTGCGCGTATTTGCGCATTAAAATTATATACATGTATAATAAGCACCTGAGTTTAATAATTTCTTTTTACAATTAATTAGTTAGTTGTTTTTGAAAGATGCAATTGTAAGATAATGTCCAAAAATAAATTCATATCTATTTCCAGATTAGAAATAGATTTGACAACATGTTTTATACAAAAGAAAATCTTTAATCTACTTAATCCCATTTATTTTAAGTAAAACTTTAATTAAAAAAAATACCTCCCTTTAATTATTTTTGGACAATTAGCAACAGTCACATCTTCTATATTAGATTTTATAATAAATATATAGTTTAATAGAAAAACAAGCAATTTAAAAAGAAAAAGTTAAAAATGACATATAATAAATATTTAAAAACATCAATATTTTGTTAGTAAGTTTTGCTCCTATATATATATTCGAGCTGCATCTATAATACTTTAATAAAAAAGAACTAATAATTAATAAAAAGAATTAATAATAATTTTAAAACATGTTATTGAAACATTAAATTTTATAATTTAGGCGCGCATCTCAAATATATACATGAAATATATATACATGACAAAAGGAGCAGGATGGGAAATAGGGATTTAAACATAGGTTAATAGATGGAAACATGGAGTTCAATCTTAAGCTAAGATTGACTGCTTCAATATATAGTATTATATATCTATATAAACACTAAAGATTGCAACTTTATTACAAAAAATGAAATTATTAATTCAAAGAAGTTTAAATAAACTTCATTAAACAAGCAGATATAACCTGTTCTAAATGCAGACTAATAAATAGTTAATTATAATATTTAAAACATACTCCAACTATATATTGCTTACATAATAAAGCTAATAATTCCCAAGGCTAGATAGATAAATAATGTAAATATAAAAGCAGTCAATACTTAAACATTATCTATCAATAATAATCATATACAAATGTATATAGAGAATACAATCAAACAGAAACATGTATTAGCTTGTATCATGTATTTTGATAATAGAATTATAAACGTGCAACTACAGAAATAATAGAACGTAAATTATTAATTAGTCTATAAAATATTGAACAAACTATATTATGTAATATTAATTTATTTTATATTATGACTCTTAACTATAATATAATTCATAATGTAATTTATTTTATAGTTAAGATTATATGAGTTAGGATTATATGAACATAAGTGTATCAAAGGTTTTTTAACAATCTTTTTTCCTATTTGAATAAAGTGTTTTGTAATGGTTAATTAATGTGTTGACATTGTTTTCAATATTTTGAGTTACATTTTATTATTTCTTTTAATACTTGCTCTTCAAAAACAAAAAAAAATCTAGTACTGATATTGACAAAATAACTTTATCAAATAAGAAATAAAAGCTTTCTATCTTCAAACTTAGTCAAAATAACCTTGTAGCATAAGTTCCGATAGGATAGGCAAGGTACTATTGCATGAATTAATTTTCAAAATTATTAACTATTAACTATAAGTAGTACTAGTAGTAGTAGTAGTAGGAGGAGGAGGAGGAGGAGTAATAGTAGTAGTAGGAGGAGAAGGAGGAGGAGGAAGGGGAATAGAAGGGGGAGTAGGAGGGGGAGTAGTAGTAGTAGTAGTAGTAATAGTAGTAGTAGTAGTAGTAGTAGTAGTAGTAGTAGTAGTAGTAGTAGTAGTAGTAGTAGTAGTAGTAGTAGTAGTAGTAACAACAACAACAACAAAATGATTTAATCCTGAAAGTGTCAGAGTTGGATAGTGATCCATAAACTACAAACCCCAAAGTATGCCATTCTACAACTACACCAAACCATAGAAGGTCACATTTTCTGATGACTAAGTAAACTTCTACATATAATTTGGACTATTCTATTTTATAAAGCAAGAAGAATTAACTAAAAAATAAAAAAAAGTATTTAAAATATTTTATTAAAGATATAAAATCAGTGAAAAAATAGTTTGTAAAGACAGTGAGATAAAGACTGAATTTATTAATAATAATCACTTAATTTCACAGTTCACACAATATATGATAAAACAAGATCTGCTTTCTACTCTAATGGCTTCTATTGTAAGCTTAAATGATAATGATTATTACATAATTAAGCACATTTAAATCTTCAACCTTAGACCCATTTCTACATTTAGCTTTTATTAAGGGAGCTTAAGAATTAAATCTATATAACTGTTAAAATCAATTGATTTGCATTCAAAATCTTGGGCTAATTTGAATTTCTGAATTTTAGCTTGAGTAATAAAATAGAGGCCAAAATAATTGCTAGATACTTAACTACATTACTTCCATTTTTAAACCCAAACTTAAAACAAAAGCCAAAAACCAATTTGAGGGGGAGAATTTAATTACACTAAGCACCTGTAATTACTGATTATTCAAGCTTATAACAAGAGATAGTAAAATAGAGAGTTGCTTTTTTATCATTTAATACTAATACCAAAGAAATATAAATTAGGTGAAATACATATCTGATGGACAAAATTAATAGGATGATAAAAGTTTTAAATTTTTGCTATCTTCTTTTAATTTCTAGATAAACATGTAAAAATAATAAAAGTAAGAGATTGGAGATAAATTAAATAGATCTAAATGATGAATGATCTTAAAAAGAGAGAAGAGTTATATTAATCTAAAGTAAAAAAGCAGAAAGAAAAATAGAATTAAGATATTCTGAAAACAGTACATATAAATAATACAGAGGGGAAACATAAAATAGTCTCTAAGTAACTCACCATAGGAAAAGGCATCTCTAGCATTCATTTTCAGAAAATTCCACATTACCCAAACTCATTTTTAACAAAATTATGATAACTTGTATGGTTATGTTTGGACCAGCTTCAAGATATATATATATATATATATATATATTGTGCCAGATACTCAATCTATTCTGATACAGAGGGCACCACCAGATCACTACGTATCTGGAAAATTTGTTTACTGTGATCAGAATAGATGATGATGATGGTTTGTGCCGACTAGACTCAGGGAGACCCAAGAGATCTTAAATTGTTTAGACAATTGAGACAAAAGGACAAAGACAAATGTCAGCCAAATTAAGTTTAAACAAATTCCAAAATTTTATTAAGAGAAAATAAATTCTGAAGTATAATTTATTTATGATGCCATAAATAGGGTTAACTCAGGTGTGTACCAGAAATACTAAAGGCAAAGCTATGACAGACTGACTAATCTTCTAACAAATGAATCATAAAGGGAGGAAGCAAATTTTATTCAGCCGAGGATTCATTCAAACATTGGTTTTCACTTTCAGATATTTAAACAATACGCTTTTGAAACAGATCAAAGAAACCAGCACCAACGAGCTTTTCAAGGTCCAAAAATGGTCAGACCCTGAATGTCCTTATGTCAGTATGAGCTGCATCTATTATTATGTTTAAAATAATGGTGATTGATCCACCTCAAGAACAACCGAAAAATATGATTGAAATGAAGTAAAGCAATTAAAACTGGTGAATCCCAGCCAAACGATTGGCGAAAATTACTCTAAAATTCATAATTAAAGGTCTCAATAAGAGACAAGTAAATCATTAGAAAACCAGTTATGTCTGCCCCAGCAATTAAAGAAAATGAATTACAAACAAATTCTGAATACACGCTCTGATAAATTTAAAGCACATGTAAGAAATACAAAAATAAATCTATCGGAGAGTGCACATGAGTACGAAAGTATTAAAAGTTTTAAATACTTTAGCAGAATGAAAGTATCATCACCTGTAATTTAAAAAGGGACAAATTTTATCTTCCTACTGACGACTTATAAAATTACAAAGAAAAACACAATTCTAATTTCCGCCTTCAGAGATATAAGAAACGAAATCTCCACCTGCGGAAAATTAGATAATAAAGTTGCCAGCCAAAAGATTTTTGGAGGTTTAGCAATAGGGCAAACACAGAGTTTAAAATTAATTATTGAATAATAACATAATTACAGGTAAGCATTTAAAAGGCACGAGTGCCAAAGCATTTATAAAAGTCTTACATAAAAATAGAAAACTCACTCGTCACTCTCCAATAAACAAAAATTGACAGTAACTTGGAATCTTAAAACTAAGATTCCAAGACACACTACAAAATATTAGAAAACACAGCAAATATTAAATATGAGGCTATATAAATTACTTAAGCTTATGAACACAGATTTTTAATTAGATTGAGCGGAGATTTAATGAGAATTAATTTACCCTGAGAAGAATAAAAAAGATAATAATTATCTTTCGGTAAAACAATGTTCACATAGAGTGCACACTATTATTTTAGTTCATTTCAAGTTCTTAGACAGCAGCAAGGTAGAGGTAAAGAGGTTCCGGCTTCTTCTCTATGGAGCAAATTTGGAAGTTAGGGATCCATCTTTTGTTAGGTTAGGAAGCCATTCTGTTGGTGATAACATATATAATATTTGTTATCTTGTTGCAAGTGAAATGATTTAATAACAGCTAATTTCCTTTAAGAATTTAAATGTCCGAAATAATATAAACTTTCACTTGAGAAACAGCTTGTCTAGTTAAAAATAATGAATTAACTAACTGTCCCAATTTTCGGGGCTATTTATACTTTGATCCATTTCCCGCGAAGCACTTTCCTTGTTGTTGAATGCTACACCTAAGGCAGGGCAAATATTAATCTCCAGCTCAATCTAATCTAAGAATTCTACCCAGGGTTTATTAAAACAAAAACAACACAAATCAAATCTCCACTTTTTAGAATGAACTTTAAAATAATTAATATAAAAGCCACAGGAATGTAATTAGGAAGATTGCTTGTTTTTAAATCAAATTGATTTAAAGTAAAAACAAGCGGTATAAGAAAACTATTTTGGAATAAATTGATAAACATTAAATGATCCGTTTTACATATAAATGCATGTGTATTTTGATACACGTATTCTTTTTAAATAATAATAAAAATTTAAACTTTAAACATTTAATGAAAATTAAAAGCTTAATACATTTTTTTTAATAACACCATTGAATCGGAAATCAATCCGGTTCAATATATATATATATATACTGTAAACTAAAACATATGTTAAATTAGAATTAACTATTACAATCACTTTAACAGATCAGTAATTAAAAAAGTAGGTAAAGACAAATGTAATAGCCTTCCTAATGTCAAAATAATTTCATACAGATTGAACAAGAAAACTAATAATTTAACAAAAAACTTTTTTGCATAATAAATTTAAATCCATATGCATCGAAAAATGAAACAATAATATAAAGGCAATTCACTGAATAACTTTTTCACTGTGCAATAATAATAATAATAATAACAATAAAAATTTAGTAAAAATAAAAAGCTTACAAAAAAAACATATCACCATCACCAATAGTAAGAAATAATGTTACAGAAAACTCAGAACAAACATCACAGGTTAAAAGTAAGCCAGAAAAATGCTACACGAGGAGAGCAGATGAAAGATGTCCAAAAAAAAAAAAAAATAGAAAAAATGAAATTATGCATAGCAATGCTTTTTCCAGTAAACAAAACTCCCTATAAAAATATCAATCTTTATCATATCTTAATAATAATATTGTCTTTTTAAACCCAATGGGATTATCATAAATAAAGTAAAAATGTAAAAATAACTATGAAAAAAAATTAGAAGTTTTAACATTTATTAATGATAATAGTACAAAATTTGTAGATTTTAATTCCATCAGAACAAATAATAAAAAATCCAATATACTTCATTTGGTAATTTAAATAATTAATGGCAAAAGGTATTTACGAACAATTTCCTATCACATCAATTATTAATATTATAGAAAATTATGATCTATTGGACAAATAACCAACACTGTCTCATTCTTTTCTATCTGATTATGTAAAATAATTATACAACATGATTTAAAAGAATTAAATTCATAGTTACATTCTCCACAAGATTTGTTATAAGACTAGAATATTTCTCAAAACAATAATGAGAAGAGTCAGAAAATACTATTAGGCATCTAAATCTAAAAAAGACATTATAATTACCAAGAATTCAAATCCAATTATTCACAACCATATAATACATAATCTGCCTAATTTTACACAAGAAGTTTTATAAAATATAGCAAATGCAGCTCAAATAATACATATATCAAGGGAGTTTACTATAAATATACAATTTCAAATTCCCATCAACTCTTGGAAAATCACTTTAAAAATAAAACAGGGTTATTTGTCACATGAACTTTCTCATTATATTTTTGTATCTTCTATTGCTATCACCATTAGTATAAAAGGTTAGCAATCTCTATGCTTTTGATACTTCAGGCTTGTCCACATCAACTCTCAAAGTGCCATGAATTGTAATAGTTGTAACTAAATAGAAAAGACTTCTGTTCAAAAGTGTTTTATTCTATAATAAAAATTTATATTGTCAATACTATTCTTTTGGATGTATTCTTGCTTTTCATAGACCATGATTACATCTTTCAAAAATATTATTGAAAGTCTAATGTCTATAACAAAATCATATGTCTGAGAATTATCTTCCTATATTTTATCAATTATAGTGGCTTGTTTTTCTATCTGTAAAGGATTTTTAAATCTAATATGTTTGCAATTATTTATTTCTTATATTAGAATTATAATTTTTAATCTTAGTTAATCTAATCCCAAAAGCTACTCCCAACTTATATCATTGCTTGCTTCATTTCTATTTGCAGATCATTCAATTTCCATTGTTCATGCTATAGAGAGAGCATGCAAATATATTGGACCAGTACAATATCAAATCATTAGTTGTGTATCTCTTACAAAGATTAAAAAACATCATATATTCTAATAGACATATATGGGCAAATTTGCCAATTGTCAAACTTTAACCAGATTTCAAAACATGTGTGTTCCTAGATCATGGTTGAAATTTGTTTAATTTTCTACTAGATATAATTTCTACTAAAACTTTCCCCCATTAATTGATTTAAATTAAATCTTGAATTATACAGTAGAAATGCTACAAATTTTTACATCTGTTTATATTTTTCCTCCTTACATGTTTTAGCATAAATATCAAGCAGTTGCTCAAGAAAATTACTACAGCTTTCATCTTTTCAATGTCATTATAATTATTCATACTCTTGGACTGATGTGGCTTTCTCATTGTTCTATCATTTTTTTTTCATGTGTCAAAGCATCGGCTGGGAAGTGAATCCGCAAACCCAGGACAACTGCTTGTAAGGAAGCTGTGCTAACCACTCAACCACCAATGCTTGACTGTTCTATCATATTTGATAAGAAGAAATACAATGTACTTAAAAATATAAAGATTGATTTAACATATTATCTAGAAAAATTATAACCAAAATTTGACAGTATAATATTTTTCTGAGTTGTACATTATTTCAGCACTAATTCACAAAGTTATTAATTCAAAAGCAAGCTTGTTTTTCAATACAGTTATATATAAAATGTAAAAATTGTTAATAAAGTATACATCTACCTGATAAGATATTACTTTCTTCAAATTCAAATCATTCTTTGTCTCCCTTGAAGCACTCATTGAATTACATGTAGTTTATTGTATGATATGTAGCTTTAATTTGCTATATAGTATATATGTTAATACTTTCTCATAATTTTTTATTAATAATGTTTATAAAAAAATCTTAAGCTTTCTTGAAATCAGAAGAGTTCCCAAGTTTCATGACAATTTAAATTCTTTAAGTGAAGAATATCGCAATATGGCATTAACTATTATACCATAGTATATTTAATTCACTCAAATAATTTTTGGATTCACTCATGTATCGGTTTACATATTATTATTACTGCTACATATGCATTTAGTTTTAAAAAATGTAAGTTAAAATGTTAAAATAATTTTAATCTCTCAAATTAAAAAAATTCTTCAGGGAATTAGAGTTACAAATTTTATTCGATAAAGAAAAAATGGTACTAGTCTTATAGCTAAAGATGCCGCTCTATGGCGCCGTTTTCATGCTAAAACACATAAAAATGCCATTTCTGCGGCTGACATGTTCGAACCCACATTTTTTATAATACAACTTTTTTGTTGTCCTACAGATTGCAGGTCACTATGTTGCGTCACAGTACAGTATGTATGTCGCATCACAGCAAGTACATTTTCTGAATATCACACAGTTTATAAAATGGTTATGGCTTGGTGAGAGAGTGTGTTTTTTTGAATTGGATGGAAATGTTGTTTTCATTGTTTTTTTTTTATTTTAAAGTATTGAAATGTTCAGATGTTGTAAAGTAATAATTACCAGACTTTTTACACCGTACTGTATTGAAGTTTTAATTGGGAAAATGTTGACAACATATATGTGTAAAGTGATTTGGAATTAGGTAATGCAACAAGTAATGTACTGTCTGTAATATTCCACGAGACAAACAAGATTCTACCATGTGTATATTTTTGAAGTAAAAAAGAGCGGTAACACAAAAATATCCAGTAAGAAAAGTACAATTTTGCACTGTTTTTTTATAAATTTCATAAAAAGCACATATTATAAACATGATTAATAAGTAAAAAAGACATTTTTGTTGTTGTTTAAAAAAGTTTTAGTTTCTTTCTTTTCTCCGACTATGGTTATATTTTGTTGAATATAGTTTACGTTTATTGTTATCATTTATTTTATAGATGTTACTAGTTTGTTTAACTGCCGAGGTTAATCAATATTATCGCCAACCTTTTAAACGTCCAACTGGCTCTGAACTAATTAATGTTCACTCTACTTCACAATAGATTTATACTACTAGCAGATAGTTCCTGCGTAAGCTTTCAAGTTAATAATTCCGAATACCTATATATATAATGTCACGCGAGCACGTAAGTGTATTAGCAACAACGAATACTCCAACAATTATTGTTGTTTGTTCTAATAATTTACAGTCAATCTCTATGCAATTATTTGACGTAAATGTATCCATTGTTCTGGGTAGTATCTCATGTCAGGTTTTATTTAGTATATTACACTTCTCCTCCCACTACACAGAACTAGGAGTAAACATGGAAACATTTCTCTTTTCTCCTCTCTTCTAGCAGACATAGTCTTTTAAGAATTTGGGAGACTGTTTTTTTTTCCTCTGAGGTCTTGGTGATCTTTCTTTAATGTTGTCACTTAATGACTATCTCTGAACCATATTTTATTTTCTGTTTCGGACCGTGCATTTTTAGCTGGTGCCCATGAACTATTTTCTTTTATTGTTAATTGGGCATTTGATTGCCATGCTGTGCATGTTTTTGTGAAGGACTCACTGTCCTCATTTACTTAGGCCACCAAACATAGCTTCTGGCAAGTGCTTTTGCCCAAACAACTCCTGGGTGTCCATTGTGCAGCATTTTGAGTACCTGATTCCGGCCCTGCGAGGGTATTATAACTCTGTCTCCATTTTGTATGCACCTTTTGCAGACTGATAAGCTTGAACGAGCATTCCAGAAAGCCAGTGGCAAGTTCTTTGGTCATTTGTTGGGCCAACCTTTACTAATCCATTTTATAAGCAATTGATATCCTGGATCATTATCTGTCCACTCTGCTACTTTTTTATTATTTATCCGTGAATTCCAGTTGTCTATGTAGTTGATTTCCACATTGACTTTTTTTATCTCATTTATGGTAATTCCAAATGGTCTAAATCAATTCCGGCCTATTAATGGATTTACTTGTTTATAGACTATGTATAGAGGTAATTTTCTTATTTTTGAGTTTAATTTAACTTTTACTTTTACCATTCCAACTATTTCCACCGTATTGCCGTTTACGTCTTTGGTGCTTACATTTGTTTTTTTTCCATTTTACATATAATGTTTCTTTGCACAGTGAGAACTTCCCAATCACTAAAGGACATTAATGTAACTCTGGAACTGCTGTCAATTTCCATTTTAACGTATTTCCCTTTGATGAGTATTGGCAGTTTAAATTCTGCTTCATTACATTTAACATTTTTATTGCTTGTATTAAGGTTTCTTTTGTCTGTATTTTCTGGTTTTTGTTTATGACAGACTTTCACTAGATGACCTTTCGATCTGCAATTTGTACAATACTCTCGATTTTTCTTACAATTTCGAGCGATATGTCCCGATTTGCCACAGCAGTAACAGTTTGTTTTTTTATTGTTTACTCTTTGCTGTTTTGACATTTCATTTCCCTGTTCAATGGTTTTATTAATTGATTGGTAAAAATTTACTGATGGTGTGGTATCCAGATATTCTTTAGCTTGGTTCATCACAAACTCGTGTGCAATTCCTCTTTTAATGGCATCCTTGTAATTTAACTCTGAATCAGCTAGTAGGTATTCACAGAATTTGGTGTCGTATATGTCCCATAATAACTGCTCCAACAGGGCCTCTTCTAAAAATTGTCCATAGACAAAATTTTTTGCTAGTTCCCTTAGTGCTGTGTCAAATTCTTTAAAAGTTTCTGCTTTCATTTGCCGTCAATTTCTAAAATGCAGTCTAGTGACGTGTTTTGACGGAAGAGGGCAGAAGTGTACTGTTAATTTTTGAACAATTTCATCGTATTGAAAAGTTTCAGGGTCTGCCGGATCACATAGATGGTTTGCAATCTCGAGCACTTTCATTCTGGAAAATCCAAGTAATATGGCCACCTTTATGTGGTTTTCCTTGATATTGTTAACAAGGAAAAATTTTCCCACGTGTTTAACGTATAATGACCAGTTGGTAGGGTTCTCGATATCAAATTCTCCTATTGACATTTGGAACATGATGGTCATTGCTGATTACATTTAATGAATCTTTTACAAGTTCTATCCTTGACTGCACCAAATTAGTTTGTTTAACAGCCAAGGTTAATTAATATTATCGTCAACCTTTTAAATGTCCAACTGGCTCTGAACTAATTAATGTTCACTCTACTTCACAATAGATTTATACTACTAGCAGATAGTTCCTGCGTAAGCTTTCAAGTTAATAATTCCGAATACCTATATATATAATGTCACACGAGCACGTAAGTGTATTAGCAACAACGAATACTCCAACAATTATTGTTGTTTGTTCTAATAATTTACAGTTGATCTCTATGCAATTAATTATTTGACATAAATGTATCCATTGTTCTGGGTAGTATCTCATGTCAGGTTTTATTTAGTATATCACAGTTACTAAACAAAAATATTTACAAAAATATGATTTTGATATATTTTATTTTAGCATTACAAACAACAGAACACTAAACCTAAACCTAACCCTAAATCTAACACTAAAACTAACCCTAAAACTAACCCTAAATCTAATCCTAAAACTAACTCTAAAACTAACTCTAAACCTAAACGTAACAACTTTTACTTTTTGTTGTCATTCTATATGAAGTAAAAATAGCGGTAAAGCCGTAACCCCAGTAAAAAAATCTCCGATAAAAAATTGATTTTTCTAACAAAGCAAAATAAAAACACGAATCAAATTGTAATTTGTTTATTTTATTTTACATGTATTATTATCACTTAATTTGTATACGTTAATAAAAAATAATATTTAAAAAAGACGATTTTGTTTTGTTTTTATTTTCGCATTACAAAAAAACGCATCAAAATGATTAAAATCAACGGCTCGTGAATGTTCATATTTTATAGTTTTAGCGTGAAAACGATGCCATCGAACGGCATCTTTATCTATAAGACAAGCACCGAAAAAACTAATGACATCTGTGATTGGATTTTCTCTAATTAAAGATAATCTTTGAAATTTAGATAATTTATTAATTAAATAAATACATACTTTAAAGAACAATAGCTCTCTCCCCAATCTAAATCAGCTCAGTTGAACTTAAGTTCTAGAGCCTAGAAGAAAGGCAACATAATACATCCAGCAGAAGAATTAAAAAAGCCTAACGGGACTACAAAAGTCAAGAAAGAAAGCAAAAGGATACTTCCAACCGAAGTTACAATAGTATCTATTGACTGGTTAATAAAGATGGTTTAACAGTCATAGCTAGAAAAACAAACTTCTAAGTCACTTTAATTCCACCCACAGTCGATGATACATAAAATTCACCCAAACTGTCATTGCTATTAAATGATAAACAATCACATCCATAGATGAACCTGTAAACTATGTATATATATATATTTTCATGTGTCAAAGCTTCAGTCAGGAAGCGAACCTGCAAACCCGGGACAACTGCTTGTAAGGCATCTGTGCCTGACGTTTATATTTTTTGACAAAGAAAATATAATTTTAACACATATGTACATTTTTAGCCAGAAGGTAAAGCGACAACAACAACAAAAAATATACTCGAATTTTACTTCATTGTTTTTTATAAAAAAAATACCGGAAAAACTTTTTATTTTATTTTCCTGAAATAAGCTATATTAAGAATGATTAAAACTTTTTATCTGTTTCGATATTTAGAGTGTTTCTTTTGTTGTAATTTTATTACAAAATAGATATAAGCATTCTGATTTAAAGTCTGCATTTGTTTTCATGATGTCTGAATAACATTAACATCAATAGCACTTGCAAACAAGTGTTGCCATTTAACTTCAAAGAAATGAGTAATAAAGAGAAAGAAAAAAGAAACATGAGAGATTAACATCATCTCACTATTTTTTTTTTGAGAAATTCCATAAGAATTTCAGCTATTAAGATTATATAAAGTAACTAATATTTATTTAGATTTTTTTTTTAAAAAATATTTTTTAATTACTTAACTACTTAAGCCTGATTTGAATTAAATGGTATTTTTTTATTTTCTAGTCCTTATGAAGGAGGAGGCTTTTCTCATCATCGAATTGCAGCATTGGCCACTTCAGTCTTTGCTAATATGTTTTTAATAGATACTCTTTTAGTAAATTATGTTCCAATTGGAGGTGATTTAATTACATCAGATACATTTATGTCAACAAATCTAGCAAAAGGTTAGTATTATACATGTTTATAATATATAATGAGAATATTTTAATGTTCTCTAGTGAATATTTACATTTTGTTTTAACCATTTTTTATTTAAAATTAATCTTTCATATTATATACATTTATAACCTAAATAATTTTAAGCATTACTATATTATAATATTACTTGAATATATGATTTATTTTTATAGCGTAAAAATGTTAGCACAATTTTAAAATTGTGTTTAAAGCAAGCATTTAATATTAATCACTTAAATTTAAGATAGAAATAATTATAATCTCATTTCAACTTTACATTCAATGGCAATTATTATAAATGGTAAATGAAATGATTTTGAAAGTATGGATACGTTAATGTGATTTAAATTTGTGTTTTGTTTTTATATTAATAACTACTTACAAGACTAAAACAATTATACAATTATTTCAGACCTTATATGGACTAACGATTATTATAAATATTAAACATTAAAACATCACATGATCACTATTTCCCATACTGGCTCATAACTGTTGTTAAAATAGGCAAAACTCTTTCCATACAGTAGTGCCACTCAAAACAAGACAGAGTAATCAATGGATGCCAGAAGGCTTGTGCATAAAATCCCTATCTAGTACCTACTCATCCAATATCCCTAAACTAGTTTCTGACTTATGGCCTTCGTCAGTGAGGAGCTTATATGCAAAATATTAACCACATTAAATCTGTGCTATGCTTCTGATGTAAATTTAAATTATTTATGTTCATTAAACTATGTTGAATTACTCATGCCTTTGTGTCTTACTGAATCTCACTCATTGAACCCCATTTAATCTTTAAAATAATATTATTTAGAAGTTATAACTAATTATTTTAAATGAACATTTATCTCTGGGGCATTCTGTCTTTACTCATTTTGGATGGATACTATTTAAATAATTCAAGACAATTTTCTTGCCTGAAGTCCATCAAATTCTGGACAGAAGGGGGATCATTGTAGTTACCTGAATTATACTTCTCCCAATGTTACTATAAACCAATCTCACCAAGAAAACCTCAGCTTGCTGAAGTAGTGATTATATGTATGCTGATGTATCTATAGGCAGAGAAGCAAAGATAAACACATGTGGTGAGTAGCATTATGTATAATGAGAAATAAATTTTAAATAAGTTCTTTCATATAATTCCTTAAAATGACATTTTAAAGAACTAGTAAATAATTTTACTAAAGTTAATCATCTAAAAATAGAGATTTAATTCATAGATGATTTTATATTTGTTTTTTCAAGAGAATAAGTGAAAATATTTAAAATCTATATTTTAAATTTTAAAATGTTTCTAATTATTCAATGAACAGTAATCCTGTTAAGACTGACTTTATTTTTTTAAACGAAAAAAGAAAGAGAAAGAAATAGACTTATATTTATTAACTGACCTAATTTTTTTTTCAATATACACATGTATATGTGAATGTCATATACTTTCAACAAAGAATTTAATTGTGAAAATGTACATTTTAATAACTTTATTATTTTGACAAGTTAAAATATATGATATAAACACCAGTGTGCACATACATTTCAATGTGCACAAACATATATGTTAATTACAAACATAATCTTGTGGTTAAGACTTGTAGAGAAAAAGAGAGAGAGAGAGCAAGAGAGAGAGCGAGAGAGAGAGAGTGAGAGAGAGAGAGCAAGAGTGAGAGAGAGTGAGAGAGAGAGCAAGAGAGAGAAAGAGAGAGAGTGAGAGAGAGAGAGAGCGAGAGAGAGAGAGAAAGAGAGCGAGAGAGAGAGAGTGAGAGAGAGAGTGAGAGTGAGAGAGAGCAAGAAAGAGAGAGTGAGAGAGAGAGCGAGAGAGAGAGAGTGTGTCTTTAATAAAGTCATGTGTTTTTAATTTAAAATATGAGTTTTGTTACAATATTTTTAGAATTCTTTAAAAGAATTTTCTCTTTGACTCTGAAATGGGTGCCATGATAAGTTAATGGCTGATTTCTCTTTTCATATATAGGTGACTATCAATTAATTATAGATTCAAGCATTATATATATATATATATATATATATATATATATATATATATATATATATATATATATATATATATATATTGTAACCTAGTGTTATTGACACTTGGTTTACTTGGCATTATTTCTGCAGGAAAACAATGCTATTCTTTAAAGAAATAAAAAGATAAAATAACAATAGTAATAATTGATTAATAAAGTATGCTATTCACTCACTTTGGCATGTTTTGGGTGAATAACTAATAGATTTAATAACTCAATGTCATTTTTAAAGAGAGAACATGAATAATTTAATTGAGATATTAATAATTAGAGCAAATTAATATGGTATAAAAGCTAAACAGTAATTGATTTTGGATGGGTAGAGGGGGGAGTGGATGAGTGTCTTATCATAAAGCACAATAACTTCTGGTAATTTTTTTTTTTGTAAAAAAAAAAAAAAAAAAAAAATATATATATATAATGTTTAAAGAATTATACATCACTGATTGTTAATTTAATGTATTTATTATTTTTTTTATATTGTCAAATTACTTTGTAATCCAGGTAAATAATACTAAAACTATATGATTGTAATAGGTTTTTCCTTTCTTTTGTTTATGTTATAATCAAATGATTATTTTTCTGGAAGAGGTCGCTAAAGTAAAAAAAAACAAAAAAACGAAACAACCAATTTCATAATCAAGATCATTTTTTTTTTGGAAAAAAAATATAGTCTGCTTTTAGTTTTCAAGGAAGGAACAGTGCTGAAATTTGGTAACTCAATTTTTTTCATTTTATTTTGCAGAAATAAATGTAATCAAAGTAAAATTTTAATAATATAATGTGTGGCTAAAATCTTTGGATAAGATATCCTGATTTTCTTTGCCATCTACCTATTTAAAGACCTTTTATACTTAAAAATTTATTGTCTCGCGCTAAAGTTCAAAAATGACAGAATTAACTAAAAGAGTCACGAAAAATTCTATTATATCTAAATTAAGGAAGAAAAATGATTTCCAAATGAGAAATAATTATTTATTAACTTTACGTCATTTATTGATATTTTCTTGGTATATAAAAAATAAAATAAAAAATAATTGAAAGAAATATTTTGAAACCAAGGAAAATCAACTAGAAACATTTTCGCGCTCTTTCTCAATATTGTCTGCCTTTACAAGTAATGTAGTTACATACATTAAAATATGTTTTATTCACCAAGAATTGTCTGGAAATAATAATAATGATAAATAAGATTAAATTATGCACCTGTATATTTAAAAAAAAAAAAAAAAAAAAAAATATAAACTTTCTCAGAGTAAATATAGGAAAAGTTATATAGGGGCATTCTTACGGAGAAGTTACCATTAAAAAAAATTTATAATTCCTAAAGTATGAACAAAACCAAATATCTTAGTGACTTAATGATAAAAATAAATGATATATTATATTATACATCAGTTGGAATTATTAAAACTTCATGTACACGTAAATTGACTGCAGTTATTATCATAATAATCTCTCGGAAAATTGCGCATTTTCGTCCATAAGTAAGCTAGCTAATAAGTATATGTATCGTCAATAAAAAAAAATATTGTGTATGTTTATCGTCTATCGTCAACTATTCGTTATGTTAGAATATGTATATTTTATTTTCTTGGATCCCAAAATTGTAGTAGTTTAATTCAAGTAAGAATTAATCTTCAATTCTGCTATATGTTTCTTTACCTAATTTATTAAATGCACAAAATAAGAGAAAACTTTTATTTAAAGGAAATAATACCATGCGTTTATTGTTTTAAACTTGCTTCGTGAAATACGACTGGATAAAGCTCTTCACCTGGACCAATTGCTCAACAGAAAAACATTTTCTAATGAGAGAGTATGCACTTGTTAATTAATGATTGTTTAAAACTAAGTTATAAATGATATGTATTTTTTTTATATCACATAGATTAAAGTCTGTATGGTCAAGTGATATTTAATAGCCTTGTAATAACAAAGGTATGTTTTAATATAATTATTATAGGTTAAGTTGATATTTAACACGAAAGAAAAAAAAAAATCTATAAAATATGTTTTAATTAGTACATACAATTGTAGGTAGAAATTTTGTATGTTAGATACGTAAAAAAAAAAAAAATTTAGATATTTAAGGGGTAAAATAAATATTGAAAATTATCAGAAGTAACTAAAAAAAAAAAAATGCTATAACAAAATATTTCTTGTTAAAGTTGAAACGAATTTATACTGTATTAATTGAGGAATTTATTCCTAATTATTCTTAAATAACACATCCACTTTATTTAGTTTAAGATAGTATGCTACCAACTATTTTTGAATGTTCCTTTATTAAAATTAAAATTATTATACTTTTATTCTATGATGTCCATTGATTTCAGATGTTGATCAAAGTATACCCGGTAACATAAGTTTATTATGATCAGTGTATTTACTTATCCTGCCCAGATATAGCATTGGTATATGCTTAATATTCGCATAGGTAATAATTATAATGTATTTATTTTGTGGGATGAAAAATGATCTCCCCAAAAGCTTTGTTTTTCATGAGAGGAAGATTTTAAATATAATGTTCGGGTATGTTTATAGCCCAAGTGATCGATTCTCATAGATAGGACGATCAAGAATTTATCTAGCATTTAGTATGCTGCATTCGTTTAAATCCCAGGAGAGGATTGTATTTGGTGTGTGTTCGTTGTATGCCCAAGTAAGAGGCAAGAAACCACCAAAATATTTTAATGTAGTAGATTACTTTACAGACCTTCGTGGTTATTCCATATTCCTCATGTGAAAATAAAGATAGCTCCACCATGGAAGGTGTTGATTATTGTGCTTAATTTTGAAAGTTCGGGCAAGATAAAGGTTATATTGGAGGTGTTAGTTCCTCAAGATCCACTTTAGTATAAATAGTGCGTTAGTAACTAGGGTCGATATCTGTATTGTGCTGCTAAATATTGCTAGTATTTGACAAGTAAATCAATGGAGAAAGTAATTAAAATTGCGTAATTTAAAACGCTTATTTACTGAAGGAATATTCAAATGCAATATTTAATTCTGGTTATTAATTAAATAATACTCATATTTCAAAAGTATACGTATGAATAAAATTTGTATCATAACTTAAGTTAGCATTAAGTTAAATGTAAGATGGTAAGTGTAACTTCTGATAGCTGGCCTATAATTAGAATAGGTTATCCCATTAAAGACCATAAATAAAGTAAATGTATTAGAAATAAATTTAATATTTTGCGTATTGCATATGATGGGATTAATCAAAAAAAAAAAAAAAAAAAAAAAATAGTTAGTCAATAATTTTGAATAAAAGCTTCTACAAGGTTACCAAAATTTAATAAACAATGTATTGGTAATGAAATGTACTTTTAGTTAATCAATCCATATGATTGCATACAGGAGAAGTAGTAATCTCTAGTCCATAACCAAAAGAGTATACAGATTAATGTCAGTTATATTTTATATTTTTGTATTACTATGGGATTATTGAATAAATGTTCATATATTTTTTTTGTGATAATAATAAATTATAGTCTTGTTAAAATTTGTTGTAGATTCATTTTTTTTGTTTTTATATGCTAAATATAAGTGTTTGCACAATATTTGCAAAACCTTTTCTTGAGTCCAAAATCATTCCAAATTCTTAAAAACTTAATATACCAGATAAATAAAGTTAAGCAGATCGGAATATGTCATTATATTTTAGTTTAATGATAATTATTTATGGAGTTGAAAACTTAAGACTAAACATTCACCTTTGTAAAAAAAAAAAAAAATGAATTTATTCCCAAACCATTAACTTTGGTTGCACATTATTCCATTCCCATTTAGTTAAATTGTCTAAGTAATAAATCTTAGTTATATTATTGTGTTGTCATGGATGATGGAAGGACACAAAAAGCACCCTTGTCTTTTTATTATTCTGACTGAGATTCTAAAAAAAAAAAAAAGGGCTGTGTTATTCAAAATTATACGTCATTATTGAATAGAATTATCATCTCTTTAAATAATATAGCAGTGGATATGAGAGATGAAGACACATTGAATTTAAGTAAAAATAAATGTTTCCTATAGCCGACCAGAATGCCAGTCATATGCGACAACACAATACTGCCGAGCATTTCCTTACATGAAACAAAGAACCCTGAGATTAATATTATTATAATTATTCTTTAAATTAATAAGTGATCAATTATTGTTATTATTACAATCGTGGCATAGCTTAAGAGAATTGTATGTACAATTGTATTATATGAAAAGTATTTTAGATCATATTGGAAAATTAATAGATATGTTGCTTTTATTTTGGTTGCCTTAACAACAACCAGAAAAATTAGTGTCACAAGTGCAAATAAACTAATTAATTATATATATTGGGTTAGAAATAATATAAATTTCTGATTAGCTAACTGGGTTAGAAATGGCCGCCCAACTATAGGGGCCATCGATGGCTATAGCTGGCCACGAGGAATTTAGTAAACTTTTCTTGAAGTCAATATTAATATTGTTTGCACTTGAATGGATTGGTTATTCATTGATTAAAAATATTTGCCAATAATGAATTGTTTTAGCCATAAGATATTATGTGAATATCTATTATATGATCTAATCTTTTGCCACTGAAAAATAAATAATTAAGTTGTCAGTTTATGATGTTGTGGTCTGTAGGCAATTCCATAAAACACTGTAATGATTTTATCATTTATGATGATCTGTTTGTCTGGTCTTGTGATTGGCACTTATGCTATATTACATAATATCTAATGATATTTATATGGACTAAGAAGCATGTAAAAAAAAAAGGCATATTTAGTAGTTAATGTTGGAGCTTTAGGGATATTAAATGTCAGAGCATAGTTTTTTTTGGTGTAGATTGTTTTTGATAGGAGAGGCATGGAGGCAGGATGTCTTGTCAATAATTTCTTATCGATAAATTTATTAATAGTTCATTGCTAATATTTCAGTACTGTTAAATACTAAAAGAGTTAGAATTTTAATATGAGTGAAAACAAAGATAATCATAGTATTTCTGAGGATTTGGGAGGATCCCAAGAGTTACAATCCCCTGATACACAGACTCCATATTTTAGTGTACAATTAAAAGAGGAAGGGGAAGATTTGGATATAGCTAACCCAGAAGAAGCCACAATAATAAAGGGAAAACATGAAAATGAGCCAGATCAATTAATGAGAAATACATTGGAGGAATTCTTGAAACAATTAGAAAAATCAAATAGTGAATTAAAAAGTCAGATCCAAAACTCAAATAGTGAATTAAAACAATCAAATAGTGAATTAAAAAGTCAGATCCAAAACTCAAATAGTGAATTAAAAAGTGAATTAAAAAGTCAGATCCAAAACTCAAATAGTAAATTAGAACAATCAAATAGTGAATTAAAAAGTCAGATACAAAATTTAAATATTAAATTAGAGAATCAAATGCAGGAGATCAAAGAGACATCTCAAAATCAAGTACAGGAGATAAAGGACTTAAGGGAAGATTTGAGAAATCATGTAGAAGAATCAAAATTGGCCTCTGAAAAGCTGGAAATAAGAATAAGGAAAGAGATCGAAACAAATTCTGAAAGGGCAGAAAATATGATTGAGGCTATCCAGCAGGACTTTAAAAGTCAATATATTGTATTAAACAATGAAGTACAGGAAATAAGAAATTATCAAAAGGAAACAGTAGTATTTCAAAGAGAAGTTCAGGATAGAGTTGAATCTATTAAGGGAGAATTAGACAGTGCTAGAAGTGAAGTTAGTAATTTGAAAGAGGAAGTTAAAAATATAACTCTAGCACCTGACAATGTAGTGAAAGGATGTCAGAGCCAGATTACCAGATTAATAGCTAAACTAGAAACTCAAGAGTTGACCCAATGTGAGATTAATCAAAATCTAGAAAGTGAGCTAAGTCAAGTTATGGGAAGAGTAGAAAATTTTAATGATATAATAAAGAGTAATGCACAGCTATTACATAATAATCTCCAAGATGAAATAGGGGAATTAATGACTCAGTGTGAGAGTAAAGTCTATCAAAGGTTAGAAGATAAATTCGGGATAGATAAAGATGAAACTATTAACCAATTGGAACAACAGATTAAACACTTAAATGTAGGCCTAAAAGATAGTTCAAAGAGAATAGACTGTGAATGGCAGAACTATAAGTTAGAATTAGAGAGTCGAATGCAAGCTATAGACTATAATAGGGATAATTTTACAAAAAGTAAAAAAGTTGTTCAAAGTAAAGGTTTATCTGAAACTCAAGTAAAGGAAACAAATAATGGTCATAATAACCAAGTAATATCTGAGTTACATACGGTAATTAATCCAGTAGAATCAATATACGATCCATTAAATGAGGCTAGAAGTAAAGTCATGCTAGAGCCAGAAAGTAATAGCTCCATGGCCTTAAAATTCTTAAAAATAAAATTTTTTAGAGGTGAATATCTGGAGAATCCACACGAGTATCTCCAGAATCTGGAGGAGTTATTCACCTTATGTCATTTATCTGAGATAGAAAAGATTGCTATTGCCGCTAACCATTTGTGTGCAGCATCTAAAGACTGGTGGCAATCATTATTTATTAAACCAGAAACATATGGAGATTTCAAATATCTTATGTTAGCCAGTTTTTGGGGGGAAGACCGCCAAGATAACCTGAGATATCAGATATCTCAGGAAAGATATCATGTAAATAAGGGTAGTTATACTCAGTTTTTCAGGAGTCAGGCCGTCAAATTGAAAACCTTGACAGCTTATCCCTTATCTGAGACACAAATTGTGCGAATAATTCGCCATAATCTACCGAGGCATATAGAACAGATCTTGATTGCTGCTGACAGACATACCATAGAAGAGGTAGTAGAAATTTTAGATTCGTTAGAGACCAGCGATAGGAATATTGATAATAGAATTAGGGTAAATAGAGACACCCATCCGATGGTGAGTAATATCAATTTCGCAGATAGGTCACATATGGGAAGGAGGAAGTTAGTTAGAGAAAAAGGATATTATAGGACGAATCCCTATGGTAGACAGAATAGCCACCTCAGTAGGCCAACAGTTAAGAGTAGAATTCTGAATGAGAATCAGCCTTCTACTAGTGGTATCCCAACAATACCAAAGAAAAATATAAAAGGTAGTAAAAGTAGCGGGGCATTAAATTAAAAAGGACCTCGCAGGAATGTTCCTCACTTCGGGGCCCTATTTTTAAACATATGGGGAACAGCATAATGTAGAACATGACCAAGCACTGGCCAGAATTAACCTTAAAAAGATGGGTGATAAACGCACTCGTTATTCCAAAACCAGTCCACATCCTTTTAAAGTCCATGATTTTGTTTTAATTAGAACTCCCCATGTGAGTAATCTCCGGAAGCATATGTTTAGAAAATTCATGTATCTTTATGAAGGCCCCTATGAAATTGTGAAACAAGTGGGTGAGAATGCCTTTTTAGTCTCAACCCCTGATGGAACAAGAGGTACCTATAATGCCCGAAGCTTACTACCATATCCCAAGCAAAATTAAATCCTTTAAACTGTATTTATTGACATAAGAAAGAAGTAGGATATAAACTTAGTAATACCATAAGAAGTGTTAAAAAATGCATATATTATTTTATTTTTTATTTATTATAATGGTGGGAGAATTGTAACCTAGTGTTATTGACACTTGGTTTACTTGGCATTATTTCTGCAGGAAAACAATGCTATTCTTTAAAGAAATAAAAAGATAAAATAACAATAGTAATAATTGATTAATAAAGTATGCTATTCACTCACTTTGGCATGTTTTGGGTGAATAACTAATAGATTTAATAACTCAATGTCATTTTTAAAGAGAGAACATGAATAATTTAATTGAGATATTAATAATTAGAGCAAATTAATATGGTATAAAAGCTAAACAGTAATTGATTTTGGATGGGTAGAGGGGAGAGTGGATGAGTGTCTTATCATAAAGCACAATAACTTCTGGTAATTTTTTTTTGTAAAAAAATATATATATATATATATAATGTTTAAAGAATTATACATCACTGATTGTTAATTTAATGTATTTATTATTTTTTTTTATATTGTCAAATTACTTTGTAATCCAGGTAAATAATACTAAAACTATATGATTGTAATAGGTTTTTCCTTTCTTTTGTTTATGTTATAATCAAATGATTATTTTTCTGGAAGAGGTCGCTAAAGTAAAAAAAAAAACAACAACAAAACGAAACAACCAATTTCATAATCAAGATCTTTTTTTTTTTGAAAAAAAAAATATAGTCTGCTTTTAGTTTTCAAGGAAGGAACAGTGCTGAAATTTGGTAACTCAATTTTTTCATTTTATTTTGCAGAAATAAATGTAATCAAAGTAAAATTTTAATAATATAATGTGTGGCTAAAATTTTTTGATAAGATATCCTGATTTTCTTTGCCATCTACCTATTTAAAGACCTTTTATACTTAAAAATTTATTGTCTCACGCTAAAGTTCAAAAATGACAGAATTAACTAAAAGAGTCACGAAAAATTCTATTATATCTAAATTAAGGAAGAAAAATGATTTCCAAGTGAGAAATAATTATTTATTAACTTTATGTCATTTATTGATATTTTCTTGGTATAGAAAAAAAAATAATAATAATTGAAAGAAATATTTTGAAACCAAGGAAAATCAACTAGAAACATTTTCGCGCTCTTTCTCAATATTGTCTGCCTTTACAAGTAATGTAGTTACATACGTTAAAATATGTTTTATTCACCAAGAATTGTCTGGAAATAATAATAATGATAAATAAGATTAAATTATGCACCTGTATATTTTAAAAAAAAAATATATATAAAAAAAAAATATATAAACTTTCTCAGAGTAAATATAGGAAAAGTTATATAGGGGCATTCTTACGGAGAAGTTACCGTTAAAAAAAAAAATTTATAATTCCTAAAGTATGAACAAAACCAAATATCTTAGTGACTTAATGATAAAAATAAATGATATATTATATTATACATCAGTTGGAATTATTAAAACTTCATGTACACGTAAATTGACTGCAGTTATTATCATAATAATCTCTCGGAAAATTGCGCATTTTCGTCCATAAGTAAGCTAGCTAATAAGTATACGTATCGTCAATAAAAAAAAATATTGTGTATGTTTATCGTCTATCGTCAACTGTTCGTTATGTTAGAATATGTATATTTTATTTTCTTGGATCCCAAAATTGTAGTAGTTTAATTCAAGTAAGAATTAATCTTCAATTCTGCTATATGTTTCTTTACCTAATTTATTAAACGCACAAAATAAGAGAAAACTTTTATTTAAAGGAAATAATACCATGCGTTTATTGTTTTTAAACTTGCTTCGTGAAATACGACTGGATAAAGCTCTTCACCTGGACCAATTGCTCAACAGAAAAACATTTTCTAATGAGAGAGTATGCACTTGTTAATTAATGATTGTTTAAAACTAAGTTATAAATGATATGTATTTTTTTTATATCACATAGATTAAAGTCTGTATGGTCAAGTGATATTTAATAGCCTTGTAATAACAAAGGTATGTTTTAATATAATTATTATAGGTTAAGTTGATATTTAACACGAAAAAAAAAAAAATCTATAAAATATGTTTTAATTAGTACATACAATTGTAGGTAGAAATTTTGTATGTTAGATACGTAAAAAAAAAAAAAATATTTAGATATTTAAGGGGTAAAATAAATATTGAAAATTATCAGAAGTAACTAAAAAAAAAAAAAAAAAAATGCTATAACAAAATATTTCTTGTTAAAGTTGAAACGAATTTATACTGTATTAATTGAGGAATTTATTCCTAATTATTCTTAAATAACACATCCACTTTATTTAGTTTAAGATAGTATGCTACCAACTATTTTTGAATGTTCCTTTATTAAAATTAAAATTATTATACTTTTATTCTATGATGTCCATTGATTTCAGATGTTGATCAAAGTATACCCGGTAACATAAGTTTATTATGATCAGTGTATTTACTTATCCTGCCCAGATATAGCATTGGTATATGCTTAATATTCGCATAGGTAATAATTATAATGTATTTATTTTGTGGGATGAAAAATGATCTCCCCAAAAGCTTTGTTTTCCATGAGAGGAAGATTTTAAATATAATGTTCGGGTATGTTTATAGCCCAAGTGATCGATTCTCATAGATAGGACGATCAAGAATTTATCTAGCATTTAGTATGCTGCATTCGTTTAAATCCCAGGAGAGGATTGTATTTGGTGTGTGTTCGTTGTATGCCCAAGTAAGAGGCAAGAAACCACCAAAATATTTTAATGTAGTAGATTACTTTACAAACCTTCGTGGTTATTCCATATTCCTCATGTGAAAATAAAGATAGCTCCACCATGGAAGGTGTTGATTATTGTGCTTAATTTTGAAAGTTCGGGCAAGATAAAGGTTATATTGGAGGTGTTAGTTCCTCAAGATCCACTTTAGTATAAATAGTGCGTTAGTAACTAGGGTCGATATCTGTATTGTGCTGCTAAATATTGCTAGTATTTGACAAGTAAATCAATGGAGAAAGTAATTAAAATTGCGTAATTTAAAACGCTTATTTACTGAAGGAATATTCAAATGCAATATTTAATTCTGGTTATTAATTAAATAATACTCATATTTCAAAAGTATACGTATGAATAAAATTTGTATCATAACTTAAGTTAGCATTAAGTTAAATGTAAGATGGTAAGTGTAACTTCTGATAGCTGGCCTATAATTAGAATAGGTTATCCCATTAAAGACCATAAATAAAGTAAATGTATTAGAAATAAATTTAATATTTTGCGTATTGCATATGATGGGATTAATCATTAAAAAAAAAAAAAAAAAAAAAAAAAAAAAAATAGTTAGTCAATAATTTTGAATAAAAGCTTCTACAAGGTTACCAAAATTTAATAAACAATGTATTGGTAATGAAATGTACTTTTAGTTAATCAATCCATATGATTGCATACAGGAGAAGTAGTAATCTCTAGTCCATAACCAAAAGAGTATACAGATTAATGTCAGTTATATTTTATATTTTTGTATTACTATGGGATTATTGAATAAATGTTCATATATTTTTTTTTGTGATAATAATAAATTATAGTCTTGTTAAAATTTGTTGTAGATTCATTTTTTTTGTTTTTATATGCTAAATATAAGTGTTTGCACAATATTTGCAAAACCTTTTCTTGAGTCCGAAATCATTCCAAATTCTTAAAAACTTAATATACCAGATAAATAAAGTTAAGCAGATCGGAATATGTCATTATATTTTAGTTTAATGATAATTATTTATGGAGTTGAAAACTTAAGACTAAACATTCACCTTTGTGTAAAAAAAAAAAATGAATTTATTCCCAAACCATTAACTTTGGTTGCACATTATTCCATTCCCATTTAGTTAAATTGTCTAAGTAATAAATCTTAGTTATATTATTGTGTTGTCATGGATGATGGAAGGACACAAAAAGCACCCTTGTCTTTTTATTATTCTGACTGAGATTCTAAAAAAAAAAAAAAAAGGGCTGTGTTATTCAAAATTATACGTCATTATTGAATAGAATTATCATCTCTTTAAATAATATAGCAGTAGATATGAGAGATGAAGACACATTGAATTTAAGTAAAAATAAATGTTTCCTATAGCCGACCAGAATGCCAGTCATATGCGACAACACAATACTGCCGAGCATTTCCTTACATGAAACAAAGAACCCTGAGATTAATATTATTATAATTATTCTTTAAATTAATAAGTGATCAATTATTGTTATTATTACAATCGTGGCATAGCTTAAGAGAATTGTATGTACAATTGTATTATATGAAAAGTATTTTAGATCATATTGGAAAATTAATAGATATGTTGCTTTTATTTTGGTTGCCTTAACAACAACCAGAAAAATTAGTGTCACAAGTGCAAATAAACTAATTAATTATATATATTGGGTTAGAAATAATATAAATTTCTGATTAGTTAACTGGGTTAGAATATATATATCATATACTATATATGTCAGATTGTATTTAACAATTATATCAAATTATAATTTTGAATTTTTTTCATCTTTTAAGATATTTTTAAAAGTATACAAATTTATTGATTAAACTTTTAGGTATTTCCTTAACTTTTGCTGCAGTTATTTTTGGATTTATATTTTATCCTATCAATGCATCATTCACAATGAATACATTATCAAGTTATGTTTTTGGCACAGTTTATGGATGGTCATACATTATAACATTTCTTTATATTTCATTTTCATCGATACAATGTCAAGGGAAAAAGGTAATATTTATTCTTATCCACTTCTTTTTATTATTCAAAACTTAAAGTAACTTATTTCAATTACAGTATATTATTTATTGCATTATACAGTTATATACAGAAATATTATTAAAAGTAAAGGTTAGAATTTGAAAAATATATACATTTCTGATCCAAACAATTATATTTTTATGACAGAGGCAAAACTCTTCATACAGTAGTGTGACCCAGTACAAACCAGCATAATCAATCCTGCCAAATAGAATGATGGTGATTATGGTTGCCCAAACACCAAAATGTATGGATGTTGAACTGGGTCCATATCTATATGACCATACAAGTGAAGAGGGTTGAATTGAAAACATTATTGTGCTTTCATTTTGGACTCACAGTTTTATAGGTAAATAAAAATGTAACAGGTGGCTGCTAGAGGGATGAATTAAATTCCAAGATCTAAGTGCAGTGCTCTCAGATCCAAGGCTCTACAGTGATGAAAGCTACATGCTAGAAACTAGTCTGGGGATAATGATTGAGCAGGCACTAGATAGGAATTTTATTCACAAACCTTCTTGCATTTATTAATTACTCTGGCTTGCACTGGACGGAACTACTCTATGAAGAGTTTTGGCTCTGTTATAACAGCTTCTGTAAGCATAGAGAATAGTTATTATGTGATGTTTAGTGTTTAAGATATTTTTATGTAATCTATTTATTACGACTGATTTAAAGAAGTATTGTTTGTTTAACCAACCACCAAGGAAGAAATAATCACTGCAAATGTGTTTTTTAAAAATCTTTTTGTACTAATACTTTTTAAATGTAAAACATATTGTAATATTTTGTTTTTGTTTGTATAAAACCAACAAATGATTTTGTTTACTATGTGATAAAAAATGAAAAAGCATGGACTTATCATCTTTAGAAATATAATTCCACCAATGCAAGAGGTGATATCATTTTACTATCATATTTTGATTAATGTCAGCAGTCATTGATCTTTATGAAGCCAATCCAGATTAGATCAGGATTTTCACCTTCCAGATAGTTGCTAAATAACTATTTATTGATCAAAATAAGATTTTAGACAAACTGATGTAGGAAATATAAAGAAATAACATTGCTTTAAGATATCAAAATGTTTATTTATAAAAGGAAACTATAAGTTTAAAAAATGCTAAACATTTAAAGAAAATAATAAAATATAGTCTAATGATAAATGTATTAAAACTTGATTTTTAATAGCATGAACATAAAGTTTTGAGTAACTTTAACAATTTAAATTTAGCAATATGAGACCATAAGATTATATTTGCTTTGAAATTTTAATAAATATTTCTTGAACAAGCTAATTAAAAATAAATGCATACAAAGTGTATACAGAAAAAAGCTTTATTGAATCCTAACAGCATAATATGCTTAGTATGCTTTAGACTATCTGGTAGTCATTATTATAGTAATAGTTGTCAGAGAAGGTTGTGATATTTATCAAAAAATAAACAAGATAGGGATTTGCATAATATTTGAATAAAGAATGTAAATAAGTTGATTTAAATGAGCAACCTTTTTGAAAGGGGATTCATGATATTTTTTTGTTTATTGCATGTATGTTGTTGGCAATATGCCATGCTTCTTTAAGTTTGCACTTAGCATAATTTCTTTTAAAACAGACAATCTGGAAGATGTAGGTTCAAAGCTGTGGCCAAGCTTAGAAGTGTGCTCAAAGAAAATATATTTACATCTGTGTTCATCTTAGATCGATTATATTGATATCTGTGCTGTGTGATTTTTGTAGATAAAATGGTACACAATTCTTCATAATAAAATGCATGTTGTTACATCCAGTTTTGTATAGCACTTGGAATCTCATCTCTGTCTTTAGTATTGTTAATTAGGCAATTCAAAGTAAGAGAGTGTGAAGGCTAACTTGGTCTGTTCCAGTTTAGATTTTATTTATCCAATGAGTAGGCCCAGGGTTTGCATGGAAGTGATATCCAGGGTTTATCATAGGATTGAATCAATATGTTTCTAATTCTAATATAAAAACCTTTGACAATTTGGATGGGAGCTGAATTGGTTATGGTTGCTGTATAAAAATACTTTGAGATTGGCCAATTTATGAGCTTTAAGTATTAAAGATTCAGAGTGTATAATTTTTCACATATGGATGGGATTAATTAGCATTATATATAAATATAAAAACTTAATGTCTTTTAGATTATCTTCATTTTTTATTGTCTATTTTAATGAAGATGTAAGTGTATGATCCTGATGCATTTCTTTAATTTGCACTTCTGAGGTGAAAATATGGATGTCATTAATGTATAGCATGTACAACAGGGAATTTGCTTAAAGTATTTAGGTAAAACCTCCTCTTCAAAATTATTTAGTAAGATACTAGATATTATGCCACTCATAGGAAGACCCATAGGCCATCTCTTTTTCATTTTATAATATACATCATTAGATAAAGTAATAATATCTTCATGGATTCAATTCAGGCATTTGATAATGAATTCAGTTTTTGCACATTGTATTCAGTTTCAATCAACACCTCTTTAATAATTTGAATAGGTAGTTGAAAGTATGCTGCTGTTAGGTTTAAACAAAGCTTTCTCTCTATATACATTTTATATGTATTTATTTTGAATTACATTTATAGGTAATGTTTTATAGAGAAGAATTTGAAAGTGAAATAATGTTTCAAGAATTTATAAATTTTTTTGAGCTGTTGATATATGAATTATCTGAAAAATCACAAAAAGCATTTAGATAAGTTACCAGATAATAAAATTAAGAAAATTGATAAACATATAATCTGATTTACAATAGCTAATCTTAAATGTTTTATAAAAGAAAGTGTTTTTAAGTATGCAACAATTGCAAGGGAATACAGTAAAGTGAGATTTCTATAAATAAATAGAAATTTTGTGAACTAAAATGTATTGAGTGAAAGTAATAAAATATATTTCTGTATTTTATATAGTAAACTTAGAAGTTGAACCATTGGATAAATATTAATAGTGTGATATATGTTAAGTGTTATGGGACGCAGCGATAGACAAGCTGAGCAGAGTAAAAATATGATGTTTAGCACTTTGAGGGCTTTTTGTGTCCTCATATTCATAGCAAAATCAGATTAGGAAAATGGTGGAATATATAGATGGGTGGATAGTATTTAAATTTATATAAATTATAGCTTAGAGCATCCATTTTTTGAGAGAGGAAAGTATGATTTTTTGTGGTTTATGACATGGGTGTTGTTAGCTATACAATAAAACACTATATTTTATTGGTTAAGAATCTTAAATGAAAAGTATATAGATATATCAATAAGTAGTTAATTTATTAATGAATAAGGGTGTTATATTATTATTTTTTTGTTACTCAATCGATAGATGTTGTGATGTGTTACTATTTAAGAATATTCTAATTAAAACTGATCACCATTTTATCATTTTCAACCATTGTAAATCCACTGAAGGATGAAGGTTTCTCTGATTTCAATCCATCTTGTCTGATCTTTAGCCTCTGGTCTCCACATCACTTCCATGCACTTCTCTATTTCATTTATCCATCTCATGTGTGATCCTTTCCTAGGTCTTTTACAATCTCTTGGAATCCAGTTTAAGATTTCAACTGTCCATTTACTATCATCTCCTCTAGCAATATGCCAAGACCAACTCCAATTTAGTCTCTTTATTCTTTCAATGATGTCGGTATGATCGGTTTGTTCTCTTATTCAGATATTTTTTTGTTTTTAATCTTCTCTTGTTACTCCTAACATGCTACTTTCCCTATTTCTCTCAATGGTCCAAAGTCTCTGTATTGCTCTTCTGTTAAGCATCCAAATCTCAGATTTATATGTAAGAACTGATAAAACACATTTATTAAAACCTTAATTTTAAAACATGTAGACACATTTTTTTTTAATTTTAAGTTATTTTTACCAAAAGCACTCTAAACAAATTTAATTTTATGATTAATTTTGTCCAGTATGATTTCATCTGTAGTAATAATCTGACCAAGATATTTGTAGTTGTTAACTTCTTCTAACTCATCATTATTAATTTTTATATTCTTCATTTGAGAAAAGCCATTAAACATTACTTTAATCTTTTTAACATTTACTTTAATCATTCTTTCTTACTTTCAATTGAGAGCTTTTGCAACATTTCGTGAAGGACTAAAGCATTATTTGAAAAAGCAACTGCATTATCTGCAAAATCTAGATGACTTAAATAATCATCATTTACTTTTATTCTCTTAGCTTCACATTTTAATCCCAAAATACTTTTTGCAAAACTACTGTAAAAAGTTTCAAGATATGGGGTAACCTTGTCACATATTTTTCTCAATGTTGCTGTTGCATTTTTATAAATATTCATCAGAATATGACAATATAATGGATCTATAACTTAATGATCCAGTTTTTAATCACTGAAAAAATGCTTATAGAATCAAATGCCTTTTAATAACCAACAAATCCAAAGTATAATAGTGATACACATTCAGTGGTCTTTTCTATCATTTATATTATTATATGGATATGATTCTCAGTTCTAAAAGCATTTTTAAATTCATCTTGCTCTTTTGGTTGTTGAAATCCAAATGTTTGCTGTAGACAAATTGTAATTATTTTAATAAAAATTCGGTGTACAACTGATAGGTCTGTAATATTTAATATGATCTTTATCATCTTTTTAAAATATTAATACTAACACTCCATTCTTCCTATCACTGCAAGCTCTTTATCATTTAGTCATTATGTATATAACTTTGACAATAATTTTTCTATTTCTTCACCTGCTTTTTTTAAGATATTGATTATAATTACATTATTACCTGAAGATTTCCCCATCATTGTAGATTTAATTGCATGACTCACTTTTTTATTTACAGTTATGGGCAATTCAAAAGTTATAATAATTGTAGGAGGTACTTTTTCTTGTTGTTATTACTATATAATTCTTTATAGAATCCTTCTACATATTTCATGATGTCATCTCTCATTTTTGTAATAGTTCTATCTTATTTTTTATTGCAGAAATAAGTTTCCTATCAATACCAACATATTGTTTTATACTCTTGACACATTGAATTATCTTCTATAACTTTCCATCCCAGTTCACAATTGTACTTTTTTTATATTATTATGAACTCATTTTGCATCACTTTCCAAAACAATATTTAGCCCTTAATGCATTGTTTTTATATATTTTCATTTTCCCTTATTTTTACCATCAATTCTCTAATTTAAGTAAAAAATTTATTGGTCAATTTCTGCTTTTTTTGTACTAAGAATCTTTGTTGCAGTGTTTAAAAGTGTATCAGTTATCTTTCTACTGATTTTGTGCAAATATGAAGAATGATCAAAATTTGTTAATATTTGAAAACGATTTGCAAGTTTTCATTTAAATTCATTGGAATGTTTCTAAAGATTATGACTATCAATTGTGAATATTTTTTTAATAATTTTGTTTCTCTAATTTTGCATTAATATTATCTTATACCTCACTAATTTATGATCACTTTTTGAATTTATTAAGAATGTTACAATCTTGATATATACGTTTTGTGTTAATCAAAATATAATCCAATTCTGCTGTATTTTCATTTGGATGCTTTCACATTCATTTCCAGTTAACATTTTTTCAAAAAAGAATTCATATAAAGTTTTTCCTTTTCTGAAAACTTGAAAAATCGATACTCTTTTATTTCTATTACCATAATCAAATTTACCTACCACACTTTCATTTTTTAATTTCTTACTAATTCTAGCATAAAAGTCTTCTATAAGAAATTAAATATTGTTTGATCTGATCAAAATCCTTTTGGATATCCATATCAAAATCCTGCAGCAGAACTTGTTGGGGCATAAACTTGAATTATCTGCTATTAAGTTGAATTACTAATTTTGCCACTCTGACTAATACACCACTAATCTTCACAATATTGTTCTTCCATTTTTATTTATAATAAATCTTACTTCACTTGTACTTCCAATGTTTGTGCCTTTGTAGTACAGAACATATCCACTTTTTAAATCAATTATCTTTTCACCATGAGTTTCATCCTCAAGCCAATGACAAAACCCCCATCTATCACCAGTAATGAAAGTACACCTAAACAAACTACAGCAGTCAAAACTCAATCCAATCTCCAAAAACCATGCTTTGATTTTCCATTCTACTTTACATATGAACTCTTATATGCACATTAATATGACTAATTTTATAATTTATAATGAAATTAATTTAATATAACCATCATCTATCTTTTTTCACATATATTTAATTGTGAATAATAATACAGAGTTTTCTTTTTCAGGTATAATTATATTTGAGTTTCAAATTGTTGCCATTTTGTATGATGATTCAATCATCATCAGGCCTCATAGTGAATTGCAATGGTATGATACAAAAGAGGCATTATTAAGAGATAGTAAAACATCATTATTTCCATTTATTGCAAATATAAAAGGAGAAAATAAATAAAAATATAAGAAATCAATATGTAAATAACAATATATAAATAGAGCATATCAGCATATTAGGGTCTTGTGAGAAACAATCATTCTTGGTTAAGCTGTTGAAGAAATCAAAAGCAGATGTTCAGAAGTAAAAAATGTTTTTTGATATGGATTTGAAGAAAAACATGTGCTAATTTTTTAGCTAGAAGCTGGTATCATTAAATTTCACCATGTAACTGACTTCACTAAAGATAATATAGAAGACCAGACCTGAAGCAATCAGCAATATACATTGCCTCCATCAAAGAACATGGGTGTTTCTGTGCATTAGCCTGACTGATAAATTATTATATTGGAAAAATGAAGGAATTCAGCATGTGCGAAACCTGAAAATATGGATACATTTATCTGTGCACATTGCACTGGAAATATCTTATAAAAATAAAAATAAATTACATCTACCAAAAAAGGACTGAAAAGAAGTAAATCCATGATAAAAAGTAATTAATACAATACACTTCAATGTATAATGGTGAAATTATAAAATTATAAATTTTAATATTGGCTAAGCACTTTCAGAGCTTATTCATAGCCTTAAAATGTATTCAATTCATTGCATGCAAATTTATGCAAAACAACTCAGACCATCCATTTTTTAAAAATTGCAAAGCACATGTCTTTTCTATTTATAGCATTTATGTCACTAGGAGTGAAGTAAGCTTCCTTAATTTTTATTTTGGCATCATTTCTTTTAGTACACATTATCTCAGCCCTGGAGGGTTCAAATATATGATTGACTACCTTTTGATGATCAATAAATATAGAATTGCTTTAATTTTTGTTTAGCAATCTGTTATATGCATACTTATGGTGAGACAATCTGTTACTAACTGGCCCAAGTTTCACCGTAATATATTGCATTGCATCCTGCTTTAGGGCATAAAATCTTGTATACCACCTGTGGTGTTGATTCTAGGTTTATTTTATCCTTAATGTTATTAATTATTCTGTTGCTATTTGGTGGAGTTCTAAATTCAACTTTAACTTCATTATGTAATTTTTTAACAAAGTTTTTTGCCACACTGGGGATGTAGGGTAGACATAGGTGTTGCTTATCTTTGTTGTTATTCTGGGTTAAGTTATTGTAGAAGAGCTCATTTCTGTTGACAATTGTTCTAAGGTTGAAACCCACATTTATCAAATCTCTGACATAGAAAGAGATGTTTTTTCTGTCAGCTTCAAATTTCCACAAGTTTCAAAACAAGAATACTGACAGACCCACAAATTTGTGTGAACTGGGAGCTCTTGAAAGTGGATGCATGTACTTTCTTGTGGGCAGAGGTTTGATTGCTATGCAATAGTTGAGTGCAATATGTTCTCTCTGAATTTTTAGATCCAGGTAATTAATCAGATATTGTGCATTTTCATTGGTACAATTAAAAATCAAACCTGTGTGCTTTATAATATCAATTATATTCTTCGGTGCCATGATAAATATGTCATCAACATATCTCATGTAAATTGTTCTTGGTGCTAAAGCTTGGAATCCTGGAATTACCTGCTGTTCAAAATAGTTCAATACAATGCTGAATACAACTCCACTGATCAGAAGATCCATAGGCCAATCATCATTCATTTTAAACCATTTGTTTTCAAATGTTGCTAAGATGTTTCCATCCAGCCATTTTAAAAAATCTATAATGAAATCTATTCAAGAAAATGGACAATCAGTATTTCCCAATTGCTCCTCAATTATCCTAATCAACAGTTTTCTATTGATAGAACCATACAGCTCTACAATATCCACTGCTGCAATGTTAAATTCTTTACTTATTTCTGCACCTTTAATTTTATCAACAAATTCAAAGGATTTTATTGTGTAGGCACCAAAACCCAAGGAGGCAATCAAACATTGCTTAACTAATTTGGATATGTTAAAGTAATGGACCACACCAAAATCCAGCATTAATCTTAAAGGCACTCCTTGTTTACGTAGTTTTGCATTCGCAAACAGTATTTGAATGTGCACATTATATTTATAGATAATTTTTTAAATAAATAATAATTAATGGCAATGAATAATTGTTAGTATTTTTTTAATTGTAACATGTTTTTTTTATCTTATTTTCCATTAAATTCAATTGTACAGAATCTTTTCATTTTCATAAGAAAAGGGAAAGATTTAAACTAATTTATCTTTTTTTAAATCTTTGAAATGTTATTTGTTGAAGGGGGATAATTCTATTATGTTGGTTAATTGAGTTAGTAAAATCCAACAAGAATTTAATATTATTATATGAAATTATAATTTGTTGATAAAATGTATTTAAGTTTGAATTATCATATTTTTTCATCATTTTTCTTCATTATTTAATAGTTAATTTTTTAAATAGTTATTAAAAAATAAGTTTTAATGTCTTTATTCCTGCAGTTATCTGTTCCATGAACTAGTAGTATATCAACATGGCATGGTTACTTATCCCAGTAAAATTATTTAAGTTAAAATAAATTAATTTTATATATTTAGTCTTTTTCTTGTTCACAATCATAATCCTTAGAACTCTTGCTTACTGAGCTCATTTAGAAAAATAATGATTAATTTATATATGTGATATTATGTTTGTGTTTGGACATCCATATAATTTCATGGATGGTGCAATGATATCACCTTTAAATAAAATTCACTGCATATTCTATTTTTTCTAAAGAATATTCAGTTTACAATTTTGGCCAATGCACTCATGGTGCTATATGGCCAGACCATTGAAGCTGTTCAACAAGTATCAGTATCCCAGCATTATTTTTACATTATGAGTGATAGATAAGTATTAAGATATGAGTTTTCAAATGATTATTTTGCCCTCTGTTGGCAGTGGATAGATAATTAGCGTGTTTATAATGTACCTTTTTTAGATTCAGTCACAAGGGATGACTGTTGATTGTTGATGAGTAAATAATTCTTGTGTAGTGTTCCTACAGTTTATAATTTATTATTAGTATAACTACTCATAGTTATTTTATGCTGAGTTCATGCTCCTTTCAGTTTATACTTATTCATCTATATTTACTCATTGCTCACTGGCTATTTATTTGGGGGGGGGGCAATGAGTTTTTGCCATCTCCCCATATTTACCCTTTTTTTATGTAGCATTACAATTTATATATAGGTTATATATAAATCTCGCAAATAAGCTTTTAACAAACTTTGCAAAATATCCCCAACCCCAGACTGGTTTCTGCTACTGGGGTCCTCAGTGAGGTGCTAGGATATTCAAGCATTAGATTAAAAATACCAGGACAAGCCAAGCACTTTATCTAATGTATAACTATTAAGTAGAAAATCTGAAATGGTCAGACATCTATATGTCTTCCAATTCAGCTATCTAACTTAAATAGCCATATGGGACAGAACTAAGTTCAGACACACTGTATATTAATAGCTTATTTGCGAGCTCTATATATAACATTTGTAATATATGCTTTAAATTAGGTCATGTGACATTTTTTATAATTTTATTTATTTTTTGCTATTAAGGCTTTGGTAATTTTATATTGCTAAAACTATTAATATAATATCTGAACTTAGTTCAGTCCTATATGGCTATTTAAGCTAGATAGTTGAATTGGAAGACATATGGATGTCTGAAAAATTTCAGATTTTCTTCCTAATAGTTAGTTATACATTAGATAAAGTGCTGGGCTTGTCCTGGTATTTTTAATGCTTGCACATCCTAGCATCTCATTGAGGATGCCAGTAGCAGAAGCTGGTCTCGGGTTGGGAATATTCTGCAAAGCTTATTAAGAGCTTATTTGTGAGCTTTATATATAACATTTGTAATACAAGTTTATTGAATTAGATCTTGTGACATCTGACTTTATTTTTTTTAAATATATATATATGTACATGATGACGAATTAGCGATTAAACACGTGAAATTAATTGAAGCTATTATATTAAAGTATCAAAAAGTTGTCTTTAAACATGTATACAATATGTCATATCTTTTCATAATGAATTCTGAAATTTTAAATTTAAACTTAAGTAGTTTTCATGCAAAACAGATGGCTGAATAATGATGCTTTTACCTGAAAATATAAACATTTAAACTTAAGAATATATATATTATTAAAAAAGAAATCCTAACTCTGCATCTTGTTCAGAATTTTCAGTGTATGAAATTTGAGATCTATTATTTTAGAAAAAAAAAAACTATTCATATTTGTACCTTAAAAATTATTTTAAATAAAAATTTTAATTAAACAATTTCAGACAAAGTTAAACAATTATTGATTCAACTCGTTTTCTTTTGTAACATTTTTGAATATTTGTATTGCTGGTGTTCTGGTCGTCTAGTCTTTTTTAGTGAATAATTATTTTCAACATAAAATTCTCTTTGTCTAGAACTGTTAAAAAAAAAAAAAAATGGATTTTAATAGCTTTCTCTAATTTTTTTTTTGGTATGTTCCAATTTCTTAACAGAAGCATAGAAAGTAAATAAATTATTATCCTATTAAATTTAGTCATCGCAGAAGAATAAAGGAAAAAAAAAGCCTAACACCTTTAACCTACAAAATAAACTTTAACTTTTTAGAACTGATTTATTTTTTATCATTCGGGGAAAAAAAAGTTTAATAAAATTTCATATATTTTCAACGTTTTTGATCAAGTAAAGTGATGTTTATAGAAGTTTATTGATCTTTCTAAGACTGACCATTAGATGTCTTTTGAGCCCTAAATCTATATTGCGATTGTTTAATTTAATGGACCTAGAATGACGCACTAAAACTTTGAAAATACATTAAACATTATCACCTACATTGGAATTCGAAAGCATATCTTATTTGACGAACAACAAATAGTTCAATTCTTCATTAACTCCATTTCTTTTTCCGATAAAGAATAAATCGAACAACATTTCATTAATTTAAAACTTAATTACTTATTTCCTTTTTTAATATCATTTACTTTGAATATTGTAATAAATAAATAAAATATAACTTTTATTTAGTTATTTATTTGAAATATTTTAATTTTAGAATAATATACACAGTATATATATATATAATATTTTATAAACGGTTAAGGTTATATACTGTATCTTATATTCTTAATTTCAGTTTTAGTGTTCACAACAATTATTACCATTTTAGTGTTTAATAACAGATAAAATAATATCAATATATATATATACCTTAGATGAACGCTGCCCTTCAGATGGGTTTTACATTTTTACCAAATTTTTTATTTCTGCTTTATCTTGCAATTGCTCTTCCAAGAAATGCTATCTATAGGTTCGTAGAAAAATTTAAAAATATTGGACATCTTCGACAGCAGGTAAGTTACTTTTTATTAAATTCCATTAGTTAATGTCAATAATCAGTTTTTACTAGCAAAAGAAATAATATAATTTTACCTAATTTTAGAGAGAAATCCCTCAAGTAGAGTATGTCCGTTTTATTTTCTGTAAGAACAAACAACAGTAAGTAATAAAAAGTTTTATCTTTTTCAAACAATCAGATAGTATTAATAAAATATAATTTTTGTTTGTAATTATAATCTATCTAATTAGTTACTGGATTCTCTTATAACCACTCATATTGGTCTGTAGATTACCCTAAGTTTATATTATTATTATTTTTTTTGGATTTATTTTAATACTTTATTTTTATTTTTAAGTTATATTTCAACAGTTTAGAAATCTGTTAGTCTGTTAGTAGCTAAAATTACTAAAACATATTTGTTAATTTCTATATAAGAAACTTCATAAATTTATAACAATTTGTGTACACATATATACATGCAAACATTAAAAACATAAAGCTAAACTAGTCAATAAATAATCAAAATTACACCAAATTCACAACTCAAACAGACTAGCCAAGAAAATAAACTCCAAAACATCATCAATAGTTTCATGGGTACAAGCAGGCTTCTCAAGTGAAAAGAATTACAAAATAATAATATATTTAAAATTAAACATTACCCACAATTCCACTTACCTCCTATACACCTTTAATATTAAAATAAGTTTTAAATATGTTAATTGCTTCAGAATCATAAATTTTTAATAATAAAGATTCTTTAATTCTTTTTTTTATTTCATTTCTCTCAAAGAAGACAACTTCAGCCTCATCAAAACTAATAGTGTGACCTGTATCTTTTTCATGGATATATAAAGCAGAACTAAGATATTTCTTTCTAACGCTACTTTTATGTATCTTTATTTTTTCACATGGACATATAAAGCAGAACTAAGATAGTTATTACTCTTATTCTTTCATTTAAGCTGCTGAAAGAATAAAGATACATAAAAGTAGGGTTAGAAATAAATATCTTTGTTCTGCTTTATATACACATGAAAAAGATACAGGTCACACTATTAATTTTGATGAAGATATGGTTGTCTTCTTTGAGAGAAATGAAATAAAAAGAAGAATTAAAGAATCTTTATTATTAAAAATTTATGATTCTGAAGCAATTAATTTATTTAAAAGTTCTTTTAATATTAAAGGTGTAAGGGAATTGTGGGTAATGTTTAATTTTAAATAAGTTATTATTTTGTAATTCTTTACATTTTAAAAGCTTGATTGTAGAAGTGAAATCATTGGTAGTGTTTCAGGGTTTATTTTTTTTGGCTAGTCTGGTTGAGATGTAAATTTGGGGTAATTTTGATTATATATGCATGTATATAAAATAAACACATATCAATAAAATACTTGTAAAATTATCAAGTTCCATTAACAACTATTATTTATCTACTGAATAAATAGATTTTCTAAAGTGGAAAAACATGCATGCATTTATAGAAAGATTTTATTAAAAGGTTTTTACTTAAAGAAATCTATTTGTTTAATAGATGAAATCATGACTGAAAAAATTTTGCAGAAATTTTGTAATTTTAGTAGTATCTTTATTGTTATATGTTTATTAATATTTTGTTTATAATTATTACTATAACCTTTTAGGCTATAAATATATATGTCCTAGAAATTTTTATAAAAATATTGTATTATAAATATTCATGAAACATAGCAATATTTTTTGCAAAAGTAATAATTATTGATTTTCATAAATGTATTTTTTTATACATATATTAAGAAAGATACAGCTGTTTAAAAGTTAATCTTTACTATTCTCTTCACAAAATATTTCCAAGTTCTAAATATTTCATATTGTATTTTAGTAGTATACTTAAAGATTATAAAATCAATGTCTTTATATATATATATATATATATATATATAATAATCATATATCTTTATATATATATATTGTACCGGGTTCGAATATGGGTCTATCGAAACACTGGCCTCTTAGGCAGAGAAGAACATACTCGGAGAATATGTATGCCCAAATGATAGCTATAAAATATATATAACTAGCATTACATTTCCAGAACATAACTTCTTCTCGGCTGTTGAGTTCAACACCACGTTCAAGGCACTTTTTTTTTGTTTGTGTATAAACACAAGCACCAGCTATCTATTCAAGAATGAATAATAATGCACTTTGAGCAGTGGCCTCTAACTCAATGCCTAAATATTCACAACTAGTTCAGTTGTTGGTAATCACTAATAGATTATACATAATTAGTGGTGAAAGAATTGATAAAAAGAATTGACTGACAAATAGAGTTTAAGTTTTAAGGCAATTTATTAACTAACATTAATTTACTAAATTTAAACATCTTTATAATTTTTTAACTAATATAACACACGCACATTTTAAATTAACACACTATAAGATATATCTTATGAAAAGCATAAATAATGTTTGACATTTATAAAATCATATAGCATTCACAAACACGCACATCAATAGTTCATTTTATGCATGATTATAGAGTTCAAATTACTTGTCTCTGGATGCTTTATGAATTTTAATGCAATGGCTATTATGGTATAAATGAAAATAAGCAAATGTTTTACCTAGGATTTTGAACGTAGATTTAGAACTTTGTTTTCTGCTTCCATTATGAATACTTCCATCTGGCTGGGATGTTTCCTTGATGAGTTTCCTTATTATTCATGATTATTACTATTAGAGACAATTAGATATTGATTGGAGATTTTCTAAGTTGTTATGCTGACATTATTTCATGGGCAGATCTTCTGTTTTCATCGGACTATGGAGAAACTGTGTTCCCAAAAGCTGCTCAGCAATGCATTTTGTTTCTGGATACAATTAACTCAACTGATTGTCCTCTCTTGACTTAACTGACTCAATTAATTTCTGAACTGACTGATTATCCGATAAAATTTTACTATTTATACCTGTGAAGTGTTTTTCTTTTCGATATCCTCCGGCAATATCTGTTGTCAAAATTTCATTGATAATCCTTTGATAAACGTGTTTTGGAAGATTGTTTAATTAGTAATAGCCATGCAGAATGTGTTGTTTTATATTTTAATTAATAGCCATCACTGTGTTTTTAAATCTTTAACTTTCATTTATTTATAATAATATTTATTACGCATACATTTATTCTATTATTGACAATCGCACATATATATGCACATATATAACTAGTTTTAAGATTACTTTTCTTTAATTGAAATGAAAAGAGATTGTATTTTTTTTTACACTTTAAATTATATTTCAACTAATAATAATAGACTCTACTCCCTTTTATAAAACTTTTAGTTTAACTTTTCTAACCAAACTCCCCCTCCCCCCTTTTAATCAATTATTTTCTAACTTTTATTTCAAAACTAATGATAGAAAACTATTTGACTCTTATCTTTTTTGAAAACAAACTGTAATAAACTCTTCAACATTTAATTTTATGTTTTTTTTTTTATGAAAGATTATTTTAATAATTTTTTTAGATAAAATTATATGTGCCAATATCAATATTGGTACAATACATATATTATATTTAATGGATAATTTTTTTAATAAGCTTATATTTTTCTCTCACTTTCTGCCAATTTATTGGTTTGTTTCAATTTCAGTAGTATTTTTAAATGTATTATTATTTTTTATTTTTATACTTTTTTATTTTTGTTATTAAAAACATTGAATTTTTTTTATGTTTACATAGCTTTTATTATTAAATTCTTATATTTTAAGTTCTATATATACCAAATAATCTTTAGGATTTTAATTGCATTATTGGTTAAACTTTTTTGCCATTAAATTTTCAAAAGATGATAAATAATGTCTAGGTGAAATATATGAAATATTTTGAACTATGTCCATAAAAATGAAGTAAATGTTAATAAAAATATTATTGCAAATGCAAACTTTATAAAAAAAACATAAAGTACTATAGGAAAATTGAAACCAAAGCCAATGCCACAATTACAATGAAAAACTAATTTCTAATAGTAAGCTTAACAGTAGAAATAATTACACATTATGATCATATTTGATGTTATTATGCATGGATTCTTTCAAAGTTTTGTATATCATCAATGTCTGCCATATATAATTAAAGTCCAAATATTTACTTTATTTTCTTAACTAATTTTATTACAATCTTTAAACATTAATATACAAATGTTAGTACCACAAGAATGAAATATATGTAGTAAGCAAACATAAAGCAAAAATAAATAAATAAATTAAAATTAATTTGCTGCCAGCATTTACATTTAAACATAAGTAGATATTCTGCACTGTAGGAATATCATTTATATTATGCTTTTCAATTTTTTTTTTAAAAAAAATCTTATAGCCCAAAATGAGACTAAGTATTTAATGTGGTGTTTTATATTTTCAGAAATTTATCTACACCATAAATATGCGTGAACTAATCACCTGACTGGTAAACACTGGGTGAAGTACTGGCCAGCTATTGATTACATATAAATAAACAATGAATACTTTCTATATATTTTCATCATATTAAACTTACAACAAAAATACAAATATGTTCTTATAATGTAATCAAAAATAACATATTAATAAACAAATATATATATTATTTATTTATTTATTTTAAATAACATATTAATAAACAAATATATATATTATTTATTTATTTATTTTATTACATTGAAATTTTTTGCATAGTTCTTAATCAAACTCATGATTTTATTCACATTCTACTTTAAAATTTTAATTACATACATATGCATGCTCACACATATTTATTTATATAGGCAAGCCTTGGGAGTAATATTTTTTGTTTAGTGTTTCTTTATATGGAGCTGATCGATAGTTTCTATTTAAAGTTTGCATTACTATTTAAATAAATAAGATAGCTATAAATCAATAAATATAGCATCTACAGATTAATATTTATTTTAAATTAGTATTGATGTAGTAATTTTATAAGATTAACTCAAGTTATATATAAGAATAAACACTGTACATTTTTATCTGATCAAAAATTATTTTCTAATTAATTAATGATAGGAAGCTTGAAAGTCTGAGTTCAAATTCTTTCTAATTAATTTAAATTCTACTTTTTAAATTAATATAAATCTTTTCATATTAACTTGAAGAGTACAAGTTTTGTAGTTCTACATATTTTTGAAAAGTATATAATTTTTTTAGATTTACATTAATTTCAGTATAAACAATATGCTTGAATTTAAATATTATACATATATATGATTAGACAAAGTACACCGATTCATAAGTCAAAATTAAATTTTAAATCCATTACCAATGGTTTCCCTACTAAGGGAGACTTTCCAAATGGAAAGTTAACACAATAGAAAATAAATATAAACTATTATACCTTACCCAAATTCCAACTCACATTCCAATTATTTTAATATTAAAAGAAATTTTAATAAGCTAATAGCTTCAAAATTATAAATTTTTAATAAAGTAAATTCTTTGTTTTTTTTAATTTTTTTCAAAGAAGACAATCTTAGTCTGTTCAAATGTAATCTTATGGCGAACATAGAACTAAGATATTTATTTTTTATTCTATTTTTATAAACTTTCTTTTTTCATTTAATTAAGCTCAAACTATTTTGACCTATATATAATTTCTAAAAAAAAAAAAAAAAGAATTTCTTCAGATTGATATTTTTATCAGTGTTCTCTTTTGCATCATTCAATAAATTAATTTATCACGATTCCTTCCTAAATTCTTATGAAAAGATAATTTAAATGACAAGAAAATATAATCATATTTTTCTTTTATGTTAATATTTTAAAAATTATTATCTACCTCATATGGAAGATTATGCCTAATAATTCTTATTATTTGGCTATTTGACAAAGTGCAAGTCATCAAGGCTTATCTGGCATCAAAAAATCTTAGCATAGGTCTCTCCTGTATTTCTCTGGTGATATTTAATATTGTATATCAACATGAGGCTCTTTGGTCCAGTACTGAAGCAAGATGATGCCTTTATATTCTTGGAAATTTTATTGCTCATGTGACAATAATTTCTCCAATAATTTGCTTGATATTTAAAGATGAGAACAAGCCAAGACCATCTTATGGTAGTTCTTTAAATTGTCAAGGTGATTCATGGGAGTTTCCCATGCAAGCATCACTTTTAAATGGCTTCATCTTAAAAAATTGATTATCTTCTTGGTATGACTCATATTAACAGAGATTTATACTCCACTCACTACTTTCTATTAATACTGCTCTTGACTCATTTTAAATTTTACTCTTTTGTAACATCTAGCTTTATATAGTCTTTTTACAAACTTTAGTTGTTCATATTTCATGTCTGAAATGTTCATTTAACACTTTTTCAGTTACTTTTATGCTCTTTGCAAATCAACATTATTTAACTCTCAATTTCTTGGTTTCTTGTTTAATTGTTAATACTTAATTCCGTACTTATTCTATTATTTCTTCCTTTATCATTCTAACTGGTCTATTAATTTATTCTTGTCATTATTCCTTTTGTTGTAAATTTCAGTTGCCCATCTTCTCCACTATTTGATTTATTGATTCTGTTTTCTCTTGTATAATATCCTACACAAGATATGTAACATATATTTTTTTAGCCTGTTTTTTTGTTATTTTTCTCTATTGTTCAGATTATATTTTAGATAACTTCCTGAACTTCCTGGTTAATCTTTTGATCATCTATTTATCTTTTTGATCAATTTCCTCCATCTTCATCAACATCTTTTTTTCTATTTTTCTTAGCAGCATTACTTCAGATCTCTTTTGATTGATTTTCTTTTTGATGACTACTTTCTTCTGTTGTTCTTAGCACCATTTGATTTTCTTCTGCTCTTTTTTAATTGTCTTTTTCTCATTTACTTGACAGCATTTTTTCTTTACCGATTGCTTTTTTCTATTATTCTTAGCAGCACTTTACTTTTTTCTGCTATCTTTTTATTGCCTTTTTTTCTTTATTGATTGCTTTTATTTTTTTTAGCAATATTTGTCACATCTCTATTTTTCAGTTGAGTTCTGATCATGTTTTTTCTTCGTTTTTTAAATTTTGCTCTATATCAGTATATAAGCTTTTATTCAATTACTTGTAACTTTACAAAAAATACCTGCAAACTTTTAAAATAATATTTTATAAAATAAGCATCACATCATCTCTTCTTTCACACAACCTATCACTGTTACCTATTATGCCTTATCTACCTTTCTTTGAATCTGACTGTATCAATTCCTATCTTTATCTATTTAGTGTAATTTATTTCCCTTATTTTACTCCCCATTTCTATCATGTCTGTGCATGTGTAACTGATTTCCTGATTTACTTCTTTTATAGATATACATACATGCTTAAAATAAAATTTAATATATCAGTCCATGTATGTAACTCTTTTTCCAAAAGTCCATCTGGCATTTAATACTTAAAAAGAATGAATAACAATTTATAATTCTAGGATATATATAAAACCCAAACATTGGGTAGTAAGTATACAATGCAGTATGAACAAACTAGGAAGACTATCTCAATTTAACCATGCTAAGATATTTCAAAACCCAAATACAAAATACTAATGAAATTTTTATTATCTGAAGACTTACTCATGGAATTTTCTGAGACTCACAGGCTTATAAGCTTATTTGTTTTTTGAGACTTAGAAGCTGATAAATATAAAATCCTAAAAAAGTTTTCCTTAATACCTGACATGGAGTTTTATGACAAGTTTGTGTTATCAAGCCAATGACAGAATCCTTGATCCATCACCAATATAAAAAATGTGCTTTTCTTCTGTTCCACTTTATATTTGAGCTGTATTTATATGTATATCAACATCAGTATTTTATACAATCTATAAATCTATTATTTTTCATTGAATAACCAAATCATCATATATAATCTCTTATCACATATTTCACCTTTTTTATCTTATATATTTTTTGCATAATATTTACATGCTCTTGTTCTTAGATGTAAAGTTATATTGAAGTTTCAAGTAATCATTTTATAGTACTGGCTACCAGAATTCAATTATTATCAGGTACTCAGTTGGGCCACCATTTATAATAGTGTGAATAGATAGCATAGAGAAAGATGGAAATAATTATTATTGTAACCAAAGAAATAGTAATCAACAAAAGTATCTCTGTTTTTAATAAACATAGAAAATGAGCAAAAAATCAGCATTAGAAGTAATTAATAATAATATACCATCACCAAAAACTTTTAAGAGTTTATTCTAAAAGCAAACATTAATATTTCATCTACTCATATATATTTAAGTGCTAAAACAATTACAATATACTAAACATATAAAAATGCTAGAATTAATGTTATCAATACCGAGGGCCATTGGATATCAAGAGAGTCCCAAGCCATTAATACTAATAATTGTCATAACATTTATATAGTAATATGAATGGACTTTAAAGATGATTTATTACTTTAATACTATCCAGATGATTTCACAGAGAATCACCTGAATGTTTACACTCATATACCCATATGCATATATCATTAGTATTATATTTGAGGTAGCTTTGGGATCCTAAGGAACCTTGTGACAGTGATTATGAAAGAGAGAAATTATATATTTTGTTCAGTTCAAGATTCATATTCTATATTCTATAGAAGAAATTAAATACACATGCAGATAATTCACAGAATGAATAAGCTGGAAGAGCAAAGACATCAAAAAAATAACTTCAAAAATTATTATTATTTTTTTAAAAATAAAATTAACTAACAAATGAATAAAAAATAATATTAAAAATAATAATGTGATAAACCAAAGTTAAACATATTGATCAACTCTATCTCTACAATAGGCATATAATTTCAAAAAAAAACATATAATTATTATTCCCTTCTGATTGTTCTTAGTTAATTAATATTTAATCTATATGAGTTATTCCCTTATAACATTTTAATTTACTATAAATTTTGTCTTTCTTTTTTTGCCCTTCTTTTACAGTTGCCTAGTTGAATGCCCTTTATGTAAATCTTGCAGGTAGAAATTTAGTCAATGGTGCCATTCTGTTTTTGTTATACTTTTCTTATTAGTTGTTTTCACCCATTTAGCTTTTTTGTTTTTATAGTTTCAGATTTCCATTTTAATAATTATTTTCTTGTCAGGTTAATATAAGCTGAGACAACTATGACTTTGTGTTAGTCAATACATAAGGTTAATTGAAAGTTCATCCATAGTTATTTCCTTTCTCTTACATTTCTTTTAGTGAAATTACCTAGTTGGCCCAGCAATGATAAGCTTTTACAAGAGATTATAGTAAACCTCATATTATTATTCATATTTGCAAAAATCATTTTTTTAAAAGTAAAGCTAGTTTAACATCAAAATAATAGACTGAGTTTCTGACTACTGAACTCACCCCTATTGAATTCTTTTAAAGTCCATGTCACTTTCTTTGCTAAAACAACTCTAATATCAATTTTCCATCCAATCACTTGACTGCTTCAGGAATTTCTGTATTAAGCCTTGACCAAATAATTTTTTTCCAAAAAAGATTTTTTTTTCTAAAAAAGTATCCTTTTTATATATACCAATTGCTAAACAACTTTTCATGTCACAATTTCTTCAGAGTTAAAATTTTTAATCCCTTTTTGTCTTTTTTTATTATTCACCTATATCTCAATCCATAAACAACTTTTCATACAATTTCTTCAGTAATAAAGATCTTAATAACACTCTTTTTTTAAAAAATAATATATATAAATGAAACTATAGAAGAAAAAATATTGTTCTTTTTTCTTTTACAATTATGCCCAATAAAAATTAAATCTATTATTATTTTTATTAAAATGTCTCAAATTTTGTCACATGATTATTTCATGTATTGGTTAGCATAGCTGCCTTTCAAGCAGCTGTCCTGGGTTCCTGGCTCAGATTTGCTTCTCGGTCAATGCTTTGATATATGAAAAATAAATAAATAAATATAACTTTATTAAATTCTTATCTAACAAATAGGCTATTTTTCAACTATCATAGGAAAAATAATTCTTTTCAGTATATAAACATTTATATTTGTATCAATTAGAGTTTATCCTTAGAATTGAATAATTCTCTTATAACTCTACATTCTTGTGTTACTTATTGTTGGCCTTCCTTATTTAGTATTTTTGTGTTACATATTTTTCACTTTAGAATGATTGTTTAACTTTTTTTTTTTTTATAGAAACTTGAATTTAATGTAATAATTTTAATTTTTGTAAAAAATATTACTACTTCTATAAAAAATAATGAAAAAGATTACTGATTAATTATTATAATTTTAAATTGTTTTTTGTACTTATTTTAGGTTAAGAGAATCAAGAGTTCATAAAAAATGGTATCATTGTTTAAATATTGTTGAACTTTTTTATTCAAAAATTTATCAACCTATTCCAGGTAAATTTAGAAATTTTTAATGTTTATATGTACATTATTATATATAAATAAAATTTTATTATTTTTAATCTTAAACATAAAAATTTACATTTATAAAATAACATATGACTTAATATTATCATTATTATTAGTTGTTATTCACTAATGAGTAATTTATTTCATCATAAAGAAAAAATGTGAGAAAGACCAAGAACAGAAAGTTAATATATAAATAACAAACATGACCTTTCAACACTTACATCATCTTCTGTTTTTTTTTTTACAATCATTATTTGATATTTTACAATGTTATCTTTTAACAACTTCTGTCACAAACTTTTTTTTGGAAGACTTGACCCATTACCATTGTAGTTCTCCACTGCATTCTATTCTCAATTATACCAATATACATGACTTCAGCTATATGCTATTCAAAAAATATAAATAAGCAAACAATAGTATAAATAAATAATAAAAAACATAAAAATTTGTAAATTTAATACGTTTTATGATATATGAATAGTCATTTTTTTATCTTTGAGTGTTATACACAATCATATTTTTTTAAAAAATAAAATTTATAAATATTTTTTCTATTTCAGAGTCCTGTACATGATCATGTTTATTAATAAAATTTCTTCAGTTTTTGTTGAAAGCACATACATTTTATTTTTTCTTTATTATCTTTTCTTAAATTTAATGTGAAATATTTTGCACAACAAGTTGTTTCTAAGCCTAACAAAAGTTTTGCAAAATTTGAGATCATACTTAAAGTTGATACTGTCTTAAAAACATCCAAACAATTAGAGAAATCGTAGTTTTTTTAAAAACAAAATTACCAATACATTTCTATAGCAGAATAAAGTTATTGATAAAAAAAATTACCCATTGGTATTTTATTGCAATGAAAGTTTTTTTTATTTAAAAAATAAAAGTACAGACTAGTAAGTTTTTTCTTTTTCTTATTCTTATTTTTTCACCCAATGTATGAGTGAATACACTCTTAGTAAAATATGTGTGTGTTTCTTTAATTTCTTAATAGCAAGATTACTATTACATTTTTATAATTGAAAAAAGTTATTGAAAAAAAAAGATGATCATCCATAAGATATTTCATTGCAATGAAAGTCCGACATTTTAGAGTTCATTTTATTTAAAAAATAAAAAAAAACAGACTACTAAGTTTTTTTATTTTTGATAAGTGAACGCAGTCTTAGTAAAATATTTATATAAATGTGTCACCTCAATTTATTATTTATTATTATTATTATTATCATCATCATCAATCATTATTATTATTTTGAAATTTTTTTATACAATAGTTTAATTTATATATACATACTATACAGATACTTTTTAGTATCTGTGTTATATGTAAATACATGTTGAAAAGTATTGTACATTTGCAATTCAATAAACATTACATATTCAATCCTAATTAAAGTTTGTCAACAAAATCTGAACTATTATACATGATTTAGAATGAATACGAGGGGGGCTTGGAACAAACTCTAGTGTGGATATTATAGTTTCACTATACATAGTTCGTTCATTTACTAATATATAAAAGACATTTCTCATGATGTATTACCCATTCTTTTTTAAAAAATCATGCCATTATTTCTATATCTAATTTACCTTTTTCCGTCCTATACAAAGATAAAAAACTCTCAGATTGAATATAGTCCCATATTAGAAAATTAAAAATAAACTAATACAAGATCCCCTATGATCTTAAATATAATAATTGCATATATTAAATAGTATATATATATATATATATATATATATATATTCATTTATTTTAAAAAAAACATTTCATTTATTTTAAATTCAAAATATTTGAATCAATATTCATTAATTATATAACCATGTGCACTAATCATTATCTATTGAATAACTTTAGTTTGATTTTAGGTTCTCAGTTTTAATTATTTATGTCTTAACTATTTAGTATACAGTTTTAATTATTTTAAACCCACTGAGCTCTTTGAAATTTTAAATGACTTTATCATGGATGAGTTGGTATTATCATTATATATATATATAATGAAATCAAATCATACATCATGGATGAGTTGGTATTATCATTATATATATATATAATGAAATCAAATCATACATCATATGACTTTTTTAGCTTGAATTTACAAATGTAATATAAAGAGCATCCTAATAGCACTAAACAAGCTTATTTTATTTTTATTTTTTTGAACACATTCAAAATTTCTACCTAAACTCATTTCCATCTCCAAAGCAGTTTTGAGCTAATGACTCTCATCAGTGATTAGTTAGGACATCCAGATACCAGATCCCAAAATACAAATTCAAGCCCAGAATTTATCTATTATTTAACTATTAAGTAGAAAATCTGAAATGTTCAGACATCTATATGTCTTCAAATCTAGCTCTCCAACTTATAGTCATATGAGACAGAACTAACTTAATAGTTAAGTATTCTATTAATATTGGGCTTGAGTTTGTATTTTGTAATCTAGTATCTGGATGTTCTAGCTCCTCACTGACAAAAACCATTAGCTCAAAACAGGTTTGGAGATGGAGATTAGTCTAGATGGAGATTTTGAATGCATTCTCTGGGTGCATTTATCGGTAAAAATAAAAAAAAGCTTGTTTAGACCTATTAGTATGTTCTTTATATATATATATATACTTTCAATATGTTAGTATCATATTCATGTTAACAAAGAATAATTCTTCACCTTTACTCAAATAAATAAACAGTGGAATTTTTAAATATAGTTGACACAAGTAGTAACTATTGCCATATATATATATATATATATATATATATATATATATATATGGTACCATATATATATATTAAATTATTTTATTATAATATATATATATATATATATTAGGTTTTAAATATTCAATTCAAGTCTTAACTAGTGTTGCTGTTGGATTTTCAAGCGTCTATGTGGTAATTATTATTTTTATTAATCTTCTGATTTATTATTTTTTTAGATTCTCATTACATAGTAATTTTTAAAATTATAGATAAAAATTATCTTTTGGAAATACATTTCTGAAAGAGGAATGAAATTTTTTACTTTCCAATATATTAGAAAATGAACAATAATTCTTATATTTATGCACAATGATAGTCATAGTCTTCCTCAAATGACTGAAGTAGTATATTCTTATTATATTATAGATATTTAAGTTTTTTTTATAAAAGCATAAAAGTTTATTTGCATAGCTTGTTAGTATTTTAAAATAGAAGAAAATAAATATCATTTTGTAACCAAAAAGTATATATAAAAATCATCTTTACTAGTTTTATAGGTTTTGTCTATTGAATTTACTGATAAAGCAAAACAAAAAGCATTTTTAATAGATAAAAATCAATTGCTAATAGTCAGATCTGAATAATTTTTAAAATAATATTAGGAAACAAAATCATACAATTAATTTTTTTATCTAAAAAAATTTGCTTAAGAAATAAAAACTACATGATATAAGAAAGATCAAATCAGATTAAAGATTAAGATCTTATAAAATTTACCAAGTTACAATAAAATTTAACATATTAATGTCAATATATTTATTCATATCCCTCAACCAAAAAGGTTTCTGCCAAAAAACAAGAACAACAACAAAAAAAAAAAAACTTCAAACACACACATAATATTATTTTTGCACTAAACACTACTAAAAATTAAAAAAAAATCAGTAGGAATAAATAGAGATAATTTTTTTTATATCTGTATTTATTTTTAGCTTTTTACTATTAGTACAGTAAATAAAACTATAAAACTATATTGTACTTTAAATCAACTTGACGCTTATAGTTGATATATATTGTAGGGTAAGACCCAATTATTCCAGACAAAAAAAAAGTAGTAGAAAAAATTTTGTTGGTGTGTGTGTTTTATTCAGCTATATATATTTTTTTCATTGGAAAATCATTGATAGAATGCAGAAATAAAAATGAACTGGGGATGAAGTGAAAGATTTCTGCTAATTTCAGCTAAATATTAGGAATCAATTTCTGTCTCTGTGTGTGGGCCTATGTGCGTGTGTGAATAATTTATCTTAAGTACTTCTAATTAATATTTCAGTGCAGTTTTTTTAAAAAATTATTTTATTTTTGTATATTAATATTCTTGTATATTAATATTCTAGACAGAAAAGAGAGAAAGAAAGAAAGAAAGAAAGAAAAGAGAGAGAAGCTCATTAGCAAATGTGTAAAATCAAAGAGACCGCTAATGATCGTTTTTGACCACCAAACTAGGTTGAATTCAACTACTAATTAATCATAAATTGACAGTTCCAAGATAAAAATATTTTAAACCACAGGAGTGGATAGTAGATACCTTCAATCACATATTACCATCAAGAGGCTAGCCATTGAGGACCAGTATGTCAATAGAACAAAATGAATATATACCAGTCGAGCATTATTATTAGTTTTTTTTTTTGGGGGGGGGGGGACTGTTGTCACGAACTCATTTCAAACATTCTATTGTGGAAAATTTAAAAATATATGCAGTGCTAAATGCTACATTACTTTGTTCCAAAGGGCTGAAGGCCCCTTAAGTCATCTGAAGGGTAGACCAGAGAAATGCATCCAGGGCTGACCACATAAAAAGTAATGAGTACAGTGTCTACAATGACTCATATGTCCATCCACGTTGGGAAAGAAAATATCAGAGACAGGGAAAATCACAAAGGCCTACTCTAATTCAAATTCAGGATTGTCTGTGAATAAGTTTAGACATCAACTAGTTTATATCTATACTACAAATTTTCTATCATCTTAACAATCATGTTGAAAATAGTAACCAGGCTAACTTGAAGAAAATTTGTGTGTAATAATCAGTGTGTGCTTTAAAAGATTTCTCTGTGACTACTATCAAGGAAATTCACGTGATAATCAGTGTGTCTTCTATACATATGCGTATTCATAGGGCATGTTTGAAAGCTAATTAACAATACTTCATGAATGCAGGAATTCAAGAAATCAGTAATATACAAACAAATTTTATTAACTATTGACATTTCATTTTTTTCTCTCAATTCTCTCTCTCTCTCCTCCAAATATTAAAATAAATCTTAACGATTAAGGTTTTTGTTATTGCTAAATACTATCATGCTTTTTTTTTTTTTGCTATTTTTATTTCAAGTGTTTATCAGTGGTATTATATATATGTACTTGTACACATATATGTTGATGTATTTTGATATAGTTCATTTAAAAAAATAGATGTTCATTTTTTTTTGATTAAAATATTTATGTAAATATTTTTTTCGGGAAAGATTTAAACTCTAGATGACATGTGTATGTACATAGATGTATGGCAGTAGTATACAGGTCTAAAATAAAATGATAAAGGAGGATATACAATGATAACAATAACTAGATGAGAGATTTTTTTCTTTTAGTATTGATTTAATAAAGGTAGAAATTAGGCAGAGCTGTCAATGGATACAGATTAATTAGGAAATAGTTACCTTAAAATATTACTGACAAGATGGGGTGTGTAAATGCATTTTTTGATTTTGTTTATTAATTATATGAATGTCACAAGGGAGTAAAATATTTATCTAGGTGAAATGGCATATAAATACCATAATTAAAATCGGTGGGATCCTTGCCATTTTTTTCTTATTATTATTAATCATTAAATGTTTAGTAATTCTATAATTAATTTAATCTTAATTAATTGTTTTGGGAATGTAGACATTATTTTGTAATGTTGGAATAAAACATGAATCAGATGTTGAAACTAAACTGCTTATATGTGTTTATTCATCCATTACAAAACTCTTTATAAATGTTGCTCATAAGTCATCATTAGACAAAAAAAAAATATATTATGAACCACAGTAAAATATGAAAAGGTAATTTTAGTTATGATATGTAAAATCTTAGTCATTAGAGATATGTATATGGTTTATATGACAATCCTTTAGTGGCTGAATATATATTTATGGTCTAGTTCTCTTTTATGCCTTTGATGGAGGATGGGGATGATATTATCACCAGAAATTATTTATATAGCAGGACAAATATATGCAGAATAACAGTGCATTTGACTTTTTTTCTATGAGCTATCTTAGTGGTTAATCTTTATCAATAGGCAAAGTAAAACCCAGGAGCCAATATATAAAGATGGGAACTAGGTGAAGTTCCAAAAGATGAATATTAATCATCCCACCATGAATAATAAAAACACAGTTAGTTATAATTAAATAGTAATGGGTCATGTATTTGTGTATAGATGCTGATTATTGTACAATACCAACTGCTTGATAGTTGCTGTGATTCCATACTATTACAATAATTTGGCTACCTAGCTGTGGGATAATGATGATCATCATCATCCATCACCCAAGTTCACTGTGGGTAAACTGTGTACACCACCCATACCATACAAATTACTTGCACAATAATTTGACACACCAACTCAGGCTTGATTCAGGTATAATAATTTGGAAACCAACATAACAGGCTGGTGATTCAAACTTACCACTACAATAATTTGGTGCCAACATGGGGAAGAAGATATACTGAATATCATCTGCTTGAGGTTAAAAATAAACATAAATGGAAAGGAGATAAGTAGGCAAACAATCAGCATAAAACAGCACTATAATAATTTGATGCTTACAACTGAAGACTGGAGTGGAGTGAGCATGGTAGAAGAAAGGGAATTGAATAAATTTTAGGTTTTAAAAAAAGAGAGAATTTTTTTATAGTGTATGATTAATTGTGGTCTTATATTTTTATTTAGGCTTTATATGGGGGTATTTATTGTCATTGCCTAATTAACATTGGTAAAAGAGCAGCTTAGTATTTCAGTCCTAAAACATCTATGCATCACAACATAAGTCAGGGTTTGAAACAGTTTCGGGTTTATCTTCAGTTAAATGTTTTGCTTTATTAATAAAGTTGGTTATATTTTAGTTTATTTAGGAGTGAAATCTTAACTACTTATACAAATTAATGAATTCTGGGTCATTTATTTTATCATAGAATCAAGAATAAAACAATGATTGTTTGATATAATAGAAGAAAAATTTGGTTTATTATTATTTTATTTTAATATAAAATCAGTGTTTACTACAGTTTTGTGCTAAACAATTTTCTGGAAAAATGTTTTGCCATAAAGATTAAATACTTTCCACTCTCCTTGTGTTGGAAAAGTTTTTCCAGAAGAAATAGAGTCTCAATGGATTTGTATTTTTTAAAAGTTTGCTAACACAAAGATATAGAAAAGTACAATAGTATAGCAGGTTTTTGGCTCATCATCTTTGATGATTGATGTAGAAAAAATAAAAGCTTTTTGCTCATGTTTTATTCAGAGTGGTAATTTTTTATATAAATGTATTTATTTTTTGTAGTAATATTCCAAAACATCACTTCTCAATACTTCTCAAAAATATTTAGAATATTTTAAAGCATTTCTTGAGCATCAATCTTATTTCAAAATTTGTATTCCATTTTACTATTATGAACAAAATTTTAAAAAAATCTCATTTAACTCTTTGCACTCATATAGTGCGATGAATTTAATAAAATTTGTATTATTTAGATATATATTAAAAAAAGTGTCTATATTCAGTTGATTTATAAGTTGTTTTAAAATAAAATTTTATTCAAAACTATTATTTAAAGATAGATATGCATGAGGCTATTTATATTCAGATAGAACAATACATATTTTTGACAAATTTTTTTTACGAGTTTTCAAAAGAACATTATTTAGAATTTAACTCAAAATTGTAAAAGTAACTTAATTTGCTTACTTTTTCATTTTGAATCAAATTGATGTTTTAATTGAAGCTTTTGCCAAAAAATAATGAATAATTCGAAAATGATAAGGTACAAAGAAAAAAGTATTTTAATAAATGGGATTGAGTGACAGTGGCTTATAAAGTTTTAAAAATAATAAAGGGTTATTATATGTTTTGAATTCTGGATCATAGTAAAAAAAGAGTCACAGCCAATCGATGTTAAATCTAAAATTATTATTATTATTATGCTATTAATATGTTTTTTTGATAATCTTTGTTTTTCATGGTCACTAAAATATCTGTATTGTAACAAACATATTTTAAGATGAAGTATACATTGAATGTTAAAGTCTGTTACTGGCTTACTTTGTCATAATAATAAAATTTATCATTGAGTCATGATTATTGACAATGGTTTTGGTAGAGGATATATATAGGAGTATGGGATTGTGTTTTAGTTTGTTAGTGAGCATTAGATAATTAACTAAAAACAGTGTGATTTGTACATTGTTTAAAATATCTGTAATTAGTATCTCTATATTTAGAATTGTCTTTTGAGTTGACAAACTGAATGTAAATTATTTTGACACAAAAACTATAATTTTTTAACATCCATATTTGGCCTGTTTTTGAAATAAATGATGTAAATAGATGCTGATAAAATAGCACTATAAAGCAAATTTGTACAACATACACCAATACAAATAATAATGGGTGGCATTTAATGAATGATGTAAAGTTTGCCTACATGATGAGGCTTGCCAAGTTGCAATGCATCTTAAAAAACACAAGCATGTTTTTTTGCAGTGATTTTATGTTAACATGATATATAATTCATGTGTTACTTCAATATAATAAATTTTCTATAACAAAACTATAAATTAATTTAGTTGAATATGTATATTCTTTTATTTTTTATTATGTACTACACTTAGACATTCAAATCTATTTTTATACTTAACAAGATAATAATATATTTAAATCAATTCATATTATCAAACTGATAGCTATCCAAATATTTTTTCTTCATTGATTTACAAAGAATTTGAGTTTTTATACATCAGTTAACTAAATAAAAATCTTTATGTGATGAATTTATAGCAGTGAGAATGTTTTACATGTGTTTGAATTAGCAAGAATAACATAATCACCAGAGCACTAACAAAAAGATGTTCTTATTTTTGGTTTTTAATTGATTCAATTCAAAAACTCTACCTTGCTGTCACTTGCTAATTTTTTCATAAAACTGTCTACCAAGTGTTTTTAAAAAACTATTGTTTTAAAAATGAAAAATAATATTAAACATCAATTATTCTAATCACCTCATAGTTTTTACTAGCAATAATAGCTATGTAAAGGCTATGTAATGCAAAAATAAAATCTTCAGTGGTTAATTAGCTAATTGCAAACAATGTCACAACTTTTTTAATGAACAGATGTTTAATCACTAAAAAACATAAAAATCTTATCTTTTTTTATACATTTATTTATGCATTGCTAACATGTCAATGATAAAAACTGTTTCTGCTGCTTATTGAATTTCTAAAACCATTAAGATTTTAGAAAACTACCATTTATGACTAGAAATAATTTATTTAACAAAATTATTGAAAATAATTTTGCTGTAGTTAATAGAAAAATATTTCATGACTTTTATTACACTGGAATAAAAGAAACATTCTTAAAATCCAGAGGCAAAACTATATGGGTCCATACACTCCTAAAAATTCCAATAGTTTTAAAGCTAGAAGATTCTTGCTGTATAATCTGCAGTCATTTAATTTTTGAGATTACAAGGAGTTGCTTTCATTTCTTTAAATTACATATTTTTCTCCAAATCTAAATATATAAGTAGAATTGACTTATCATTAAATTCAAAATACCAAATTTATTGAATAAAAAGACATTATTTATTGCTTGTTCAGGATTATGACATCGATTTTTAAATTCATATATTATTTTCAATGAGTCCAAAAAGATCATATAGGATTTCCCTTCTATTATTAAATGATTATATTTTTTTTGCAGCTTCCCCCTAATTATTACAAAAAATTTTTTTATCAGGATTTATTTATTTTATTCCTTCAGAGAATTTAGTATTTTAAAATGAGTTTCTAATAATACAATGTTGCCAGAGACACAATTTTTTTTCTGACAGCAACGCACTGTTTTTTTTTTTTGTTAATAAAGAAAAACTCATATTTCAGTAATTATTACATATTCTATGTATCTATATTAAAAAAAATAATTATGCTTACTTTTATTACTAACATTACTTTCTGCTCAATTTCTATTATCATTATTAATATTATGTCTGCTTTAAATGTGAGATCTTCACTAAAATGCAAAGTCTTCCAAACCTATTGTTATTTTTGTTTTTGAATCTCAAGCTTTTTGTATACAGAAAAACAAACATAATTGGAACTACCCCTGTTATTAAAGATGGAAAATTAATTTTATAAATATGCAATTGTATTGTAACAGCTATTGCAGAGAGCTGACCTAATAAAATGAGAGCAATACTTATTTAAGAGATTGAAGACTAAGATTTAAAAAAAAAATGAACAGAGATTGAGAAAAACAACAAACTGAAAAATAGAAACATCTGTTTGTGATGGAAATTGTTTCTAGTATATGATAATTCAATATCTTATTTTACAAAACAATATGAAATTATACATTATTTATTGTTTTATTTTTTCAATTAATCTCTATATCTGATAATTATTGAAATATTTGATACTTTGGATATTTTGAATAATAACTGGTGTTGGTGAAGATTTGTTTAAATAATAATAATATGGTATTATAGGTTTAAATAAATCATTTATTATTATTATTAAATGCTTTGTTGTGTATTAATGACTATTTTCATGAAAGTTATTTTTTTATGAAAATGAAATAAAGATATTAATGTAATTTAATAATTGTAGTATCCTTTCTCCCCATATACTAAAATCAGTTTCTTTTAATGATTAAATAGCTTTTAGATGTCTTTCTTTTTAAATTTTAATTTTAAGTTACTCATTTAATGTACAATTCCACAGCACTATAGACCAATTATAGATTGCACATAAATCAATTAAATAGTAAATATAAGATTATAAAAAAGGAAAAAAAATATAAATTATAAATATAAAAAAAGGAGAGCAAAAAACAACAAAACAAAACAAAACAAAACAAATTCAAATACCATAGATAATAACATACTTGCATACTTACTTATTCAAATATTTATATTATGATATACATATATAAATTTGTTGAAAGTCTCTCCAAATGCCACCCAAATAGTGCTAAAATCTTGTTGAAATTCTGTATCTAACTGTCAATCAAAGCAAATGAATTTTACTTTGATGCTAATTGCAAAAATAAAATTTTACTCATTGTAGATGTAAATAAAACCTTACTCTAAATGGCTCAACAAAGAGCAAATATTCTCAAGATCAATTAACTAAATGTTCTGCTGGGGAATATTAATTTGAGCCATATTTAGTAATTATTTATTTACATCTATAAGGTATCTAAACATGACTTCCATAAAAGGCTTTGGGACTTCAGACAAAGTGATATTCATTTTGTTTGATTGACAATGCATGTGTTTCTGAAAGATTTTTTCACTTTCAACAAATTTTCATATAGTTTCACACTATATATTTTTAATATTGTATGTATATTATTGACACTGTATAATTTAATATTTATACTTTTAGATATGCATCAGTGGGTGTTTCTTTTTTTTTAAAATTTATAAAGAAATCTGCATATTCAATGTAGAAAACATTGTTGATAAATGGAATTTATATTCTTGGCTTCCTGAAGATATTGTAGACTCAATTTTGAATAGTACTCAAGCTGCATATATTGTTGATTATGCTAAATACCAGTGCAAAGCTTTTTTTTGTAAGTATTTAAGCAACTTTATACTGTTTTAAAATACACATTCAATTTTGTATAATAAAAATGCTTAATCCATCTAAAAATTTGTGACTAACTTTGTTTATGCCTCAAAATAAAATAATTTTCACAAAAATAAAAGATTGTGTAACCATAAAACTATTTCCTGAACCTTGTCAATAATGTTTTATATAATATATAATCACTTACTACATTTTTAAATATGCATCTCATGGAACAAATTCTAGATTATTTGATTTGAAAAACTATGAAAAAGAGAGGTGACATTTTGTCAAGGATTCGACTTAGTAATATTATAATCTGGAAAAAAAGATAAATGTACTTTTTAAATTTTTATTTACATTTTATTTTATGAAAAACCTAATTTTAGCAATATGAAACTACTTTTAAAGGAAGCATTTTTTCTTCTGCCCACGATACAACTTGATAATTTATAAGTCTCTCTTTTTATACTGACAACCAAAAAAAAACCAACATGCAAAAAAAAAGGGGTGGAGAAACTCTGTGAGGTTTAGCCTATTGTAGAGTGATGAGCTTAAGAATAAAAAAATTGTGATTGGTCATTTGGTTGAGTAAAAGTAAACAAAAATCAATCCAAAATAAATTTTTGTGCCCAATCTGTTAATAAATTGAAAAATACTTTAAGTAGCACAAAAATTATTTCTAAAGAATTTGTTTAATAATGTTTTTATATGAGTTAAGATTCGTTAGAAAATTAAAGGTAGAAAAATATTTAATTGCATCAAAATGTTTCTAAACTAAAAACTGAATTCATATTCAGATTGTTACAAATATATAAGATTAATGACTTTTTTAATTGAATCAAGAAGATTGATTTTTGTTTGTAGTTTTGTAATAAACCATTATCATGTATTTTTGAGTCACAAGATCTTGTGGAAATAAATTTAAAGATATGTCATGGTGTTTAATCAATTTTATCTATTTTGGATTTAGGGATAAAGTATTTAGTCAAAACAGCTCTTTGCAAACTTAAACATAGAAAGGTCGCATTTCCTGATGAATTACTTGAAGATTTAAAATATAGCTAAAATACTGTTTTTTTTAAAAAAAATATGTGAAGATAGGAAATTATGCAATTTGATTTTAAGAGTACTTATATAATTCCAAATTTTAAAAATAAATGGAACAGATAATATTGCAGCAATTAATATGGAATATCATTTGTATACTAAAGCAAAGGTACTTTAAAAGATTTTGTTGAATAGATTGCTTTCAGAAAATCATAGATGAATGGCTATGAGAGACTGAATGTTGTTTTAAAAATCAAGAAGCATAGTAGATTATAAGGCAAACACGTGAAAAGTATTAAGAACAAAAGAGTAATTTATATAATGTTTTTATTAATTTAGTCAAAACATTTGGTTCAATTAATTGATTGAACAAGATTGTTTGAAATTTGTTAGTTGTCTCCAAAACTTATTTATATTATACATCTTTTACATGATAGATTGTGAGAAAATATTCTAGTGAAAAATTCTAGGGATTTTAAATAAAAACTGGTATTAAAAAAGAATATGGTATTGCTCCAACATTGTTCTCAATTTTCATAAAAGTTGTCTTTGGAACTATATATGATTTAATGAAAAATATGTGATGCAAGTTTGACAGTGAAATTTTTAATTTTAATAAATTAAAAGTGAAATCAAGAACTTTATTATTTTGGATTTTGAATTTAGAGTATCCTAATGATTGTGTCTTTTGAGTGTACCTAATGTTTTGAATGCAACATTTAAAGACTTTAGTTTAATAATTAATGTTCAAAAAAGTTGGTTTTATGAACCAGTGAGCAAAAATAAAATTCGTAGCAACATTTGGCTTGGATAGATATCCAGTTGAGAATGTAAACCAATTTAAATACCTTGATAGGTTTGTAAATAGAAATATGGACTTAGATATTTTAATATAGTGCTGCTTTTAATAAATTAAAGATAGGATGTTTTATCATAGGAAAGTAACTACTACAATTAAATTAGTTCTATATAGGACTGTTATTTTGCCTAATTTATTATATAGGAATACAATTACACCCTCAATTCAGAATAAAGACATTAGAAGATTTTTATTTAAAGATGCTCAATAAAATTTAAAAACTACAATGGCAAGATCACAAAACTAATCAATATGTTCTTCAACTTTCTGGGTATGATACTATAAAGTTTATTATTATAAAATTTTAACTCAATTGAAATTGAATGCATAAAGTAAATGGACAGTACTTACTATCCTAACATTTTAAAAAGTTCTATAATGAACATGAGCATGATTTTTATATGATAGATAGGCTCAGTCTACAATCTAAGGATTAACCCAAAAGACATTTTAAAGCAGTGCATTGTTTCTATTGTGAAAATATAGCAAAAAAATAGAATACATTGGACAGCAACAATTGGATATGGTATTGACATGTTTTAGAAAGAAAAGTTTATTGCTAAAGAAATTAAAAAAGCATCACAAAATATCAAACAGGAAAATGGACCTGTGTGTTCTTTATGTAGATGTATTTGTAGTTCACAGATTTGTTTGTAGTATTGCAGAACTTATTTCTAAAGCAATTATTTTCTTGAAATTGGAATAGCTATAATTGTTTATGAGTGACTGCTATATATATATATATATATATATATATATATATATATATATATATACACACACTTTAATTTATAAGAATGAGGTGTGCTATATAATCAAATATCTCTATAATTATGTATATATAAAATAACATTTTTTTTTAATCAATAGCAAGTTTCTTAATGTGTGTAAAACCAAACCGAATAAAGCAGCCTATGTAGTTATTTTAATGATTCCTCATGGTACATATTTATATAACATTTTTGCTCAATATTTGTATTGGAGTGCTTATTCACCACTATAAAGTTAATTGTTATGGCTTTTAAATGTGTGATATTATTCTATAACAAATATTTATCACAGAATATAAATTAACACTCCAATTATGGTGAATTAACACATGATAGGAAGGAAAAAGACAACAGTAGCTTAAATGTATAATTTAGATGTTCAATTTTATATATTTTTCCTGTTGTATCAACTGATTATGGATAGGCCTCATAAATGTAACCTTAAATGTGTATGTGCATATATATATATATTGATAAAAAAATAAAACTTTAATGTAGCAAAGAAATAGAATTATTTTTATCTAAACAAAGATTTTTTTTTAAAGATGCAGATGATTATAAAAGTTAATTCTAATATGTTTTTATTTAAAAAATTAAGAAGAAAATTTTTATTAAGAAACTTTTAGAATCTATTTGTGTATTTTTTTTGTAAGTATACAAATAATGCAATATCAAATTATCTTCTTTTTTTAAAAAAAAAAAGCATTGTATATTTTTTAAATTAGAAAACAGAATAAGCCATTTCAATATAAATAAAGTTAAGACAATAATTATGATTTTAAGTTGTTTTTATATATGTGTTTTTATTAATAAGATTTAGTTTTTAAACATTAAAATTAAGAAACTTTATATTTATTTAATTAATAGTGATGTTTGTGAATTCATATTTAAGATATCTGAAAAATAAAAAAAACAACATCCTTTTGTTTTTGATAAATAGTTTTGGAAGTGTATACAGAAAAAAATACTGAAAGTTAATTTTTGGTGTCTTGCATTGGTGGTCGAGAGGTCAACGCGACTGCTTTGCACTTGCAGGCAGTTGCCCGGGTTGTGGGTTTGCATCCTGGCCAATGCTATGACACTTTAAAAAAAAATTTTTTTTTGGTTGAGTTGAGATTAGAATAAGTTGATACTTAAAAGTTTTTTATTTGTGAATTGAATTTTAGTTTGTAATTGAATTGGATAATAAAAAAGTAATTACCACGGCTGGAAGCTCATGGCAGTAAGCCTCAGTCACATATATTATTGAAAGTTATTATTGTTTGTTGATTTTAACATGCTATGTAGTTAAAATATATTCACAGATCAGTGATAAAGATATTCTTCTATGTAAGACTTCTTACTGTCTTTTCAGAAGTGATTTGCATGTTACATTTTTAATTTAGCAGCTTTAACTCAATTTATATAAAAGATCATTAGACAAGAATTTCATAAATTATTTAGTATACTATGAATTACTAAGCTATAATAAAAAAAGAAAAAATAAACTATATAAATATTTATACAGTCACCTTACATCCTGAAATATGAACTAATTGTTTAATATATCTGTCCAATTTCTCATTGTATTGAAATCATAGTAAAAGATGAAATCTGTATTTGTTTATATATATTTTTAAAAATAATAATCCTTATGAACACTACTTCACTTATATATTATCCAAAAAATGTAATCAAAGAAAGAAATATAAAAAATAGAAACATTTTCAGCAAACATTTTTCCATATTATAATGCTTTAGTCAATCAGATTTATTACGGTTTACTCAGGTTTCATGAAAGCACTTTCTATAATTCTTTTTGAAAATTCTTTCTGCAATGTCATACAATATTTTGCATAATAAAATGTTTTATAAATGTAAAGCTAAAAATTTATTGAAAAATTCAATATTGGCAGAAAAAAAAATTCTTTAATTACACAAAAAAGTTTAATATTTGAAAACTTTTAAGTGAGAATTTAAAATGTGTAATGGCAAATAAAGAGTTATTAATTGTATAGATTCTAATGGTGATGCAGATTTAAAAACATCAAAACAATGAGAGAAGGCATAGTTTTCTGATAATGAGTTGCTATAGCATTTCTATAAAGAAAAAAATGTTAATGAAAAAGGATATTATCCAGAGTGCATTCAATTGCAATAAAATACGGACATGCTACTATTTATTTTATTATTTTAAAAAAATATAAAGATACAATATATGTCTTTATTATTGTTATTTTTTGAATGAATGTGAATTGATGAACACCCAATAAATATTGTGACAGTCAGAAGATGTATGTTGGTTTAACCCAGTTCGAATACTAGGCGAAAGTACCTCAAGGCCAACCATACGTGAGATATTAATCAAGAATACTATGACCTCTGCCCTATTCGTCTAGTCTCGAAGCTATTATGAACCGAACAACACTGTCTGAGCCACACATAAATTATTTTTCAACCGGCCACAAAGCTTAGCAACAGCGGTAGAGACATGGACGGGAAATCCTAAGGAGCTAAATAGTTAAAATGTGCAATAAAAGTACTAAGAAACATGTGTTTTGCGTTATGCGTGCCTGGATCATTGAAAAGTAAAATAAAGCATTTATAATAAAATTAGGAAACTCAAGCTTTTGATAGTTAAATAATATGTTTAATTAATGGCTTTAAAATATGAATAATGATTTAATGGCCTCCGCTATTCCCCTAAATTACTGAAACAAACTAATTAGACAATCTAAACAGATTAATAGGTTTGCGGTCTAAATCTTTTCTTTCCAATTTTATTAAAAATTGTCAACTCGATCTTCTCGATAAAGTACGATAACAAAAAAGAATCTTTCGCCAAGCAATTCTAATTGCTTTGCGCTAAAAACAGTGTTTAAAAATTATTTAAAACGTATATAGCTAAATCAGATATACGTGATAAGCTAATGGCGGACAAAAGAGGCGTTATCAAAGAGATCAAGTTGGCACACAAAAGAAACTGACTCGTATTTAATTAACAAACATAAATAAAATTGGAAAGAGATTTTAAATGAACAAAAATTAACTATTAAACTTAACCGCAATGGAATACTAAATATTTACACTGGTTAGTAAGGAAGAATAGCGAAGGGAAAAAGGTTACATATAGATAGATGATCACACAATATATATATATTTAAGGTTAGTCTAATAAAAATGGTTACATAGCAAATACATATAAATTCACTGAAGCAATTAGAAAAAAATGAACAAAAGGTAGCTTAAGAAATAATTCAATAAAGGAGATACGATTACCGTCCTTTTTCCTTGGTCATGTTCCCTACGGCGTTCGTGGCTTGATCCGACCGTCGAGATGTAGTTGTCCGGACAATGAAAATATGTAGCATGGTTTCACGAAAAGTTCTCCAGACACGGCACAGAGTTCAGATGACTATTGAGTGGATATTAAGGCATTTTGAATGGTATTCCGGAACCTCGGCGATAGGCAAAGCTATTTATTTGCCTAGCCGAGCATCGTAGAATCTATCAAACTTATATGATTTTTAGCTTGAGCAGGTTCAAATTTCTTCATGATTTGTAGACAACAGTTGTAGACTTTTGGGAATAAAATCACGAACAAAATCTGACAGAGTTCTCCTAAGAGAAATCTGAATGCACCTTGCAATAGCAAAATCGGAAAGAATCACCTTCACAAGGAAAATCAGAATCAACTGAATCCTTCAAAAGGAAAAATCTGAATATGTGAATTCTTCAAAAAGAAAAATCTGAATCCTTCAAAAGGAAAAATCTGAATATGTGAATTCTTCAAAAAGAAAAATCTGAATAATCAATCTTTTGTTCTCCCTTCTATTTATACCCTCTCTGTCAGCTACCTTCTATTGTTTGTATGATCTGAGATCTTGATAAGCCTCCCCATGCTCCTTTGTTTCAAAGCAACACTCTCTAAAAATAACTTTAACTTTTTTACTCTAACTTTCTTACTTCAAAGTTTGAATTCTCTTAATTAAAAAGAAAGAAAGAGAAGGCCATCTTTAATTACACTTGAATGGCTCACTAATTAAAACTATACATTCTTTTAGAAAATGTTGGCAGGCTTATCTCAAAATCAAATCATACTAAATATTTGAACAAAATTTTAACAACAATATATTATTATTTTTTTATAGTAGAATAAGCATTTTATTTCAGCAGAATTTTGCATTAACTCATATATATACGCTAGATGTATATATATGTTTGACTAATAGGTTAAGCACTTTTTGTTAATAGAATGAAATTTATTTAAAACAAAATATTTAAATGTAATACACATTTAATAAGCATAATTATTTTTAACTCTAATGCAAAACCCTGCTGATATTGAACTATAAACTTAATTCAGGTCTACAATACTAATTAAATTTATAGGAAGATGTGAAGCATGGATCGGGCTTCAGATCCATTGCTTCAATATATATGTATATGTGCTCCCTCAATTTATTATTAAAAACTATATTATTATTTTTTAAAACTTTGTTTATACTATAATCATAATTTATATGCATACCATTCACACAAAAAGTTATGTTTTATATATATATAATCATTAAAATCAGTCAGCACATAGAAAATCTCAATATCAATGACAATCAACAATCTCAACTTGTTGTCAAGGCAACCTCCATTTATATAGATATGCTTGTAAAAAGAACTATGCATTTGCACTTTTGAAAAGTAATGAATATTTTATTAGAATCAAAACTTATCAACAAAATCAAAGATATTATAAGCAATATTGAATGTATGCATGGAGCAGTTAGAACAAAGTATAGTGAATATAGCAGATCAATTGGACTCATTATAGTAGAAAATATATCCAAATATCTTTCTAATTACTGTCTAGTTAATTTTAGCCATTGTTAAAGTTTTTTTTTGTAATAACATTAAGGTTATGCTTATTTTTCAAAAGCACTATTTGAATCACACATCTGTTATTAAATTAGTCTACAAAAAATCTTGAATATTCCTGTAACTACTGATGCATCTTATTTTTATACTGTTCACAATTGTTAGAATATTTTATAGTATGTGTGTAAACTGACATGTTTCTTTCTGTATTTATCATTCATTATTAAACCACTATGATCCTTTATAAAACAACTTTCTCTAGTTCAAAGTAAAATAAAATGGATGTCAGCATTAGGCCATTTTTATCGGTGGATGAAGTTGAATATAAATATATTGTAACAATATGGACAATTTGGGGTTGAACCTAGGGTGATGGAAAATCATACTCTTCCCCAAATAAACAAAATATAAAATTTAATTTAAAAAAGGAATAAATATGAAGGAATAAAATAAGGAGCCTGAGATATCATCATTAACATTATAAATAAATAAATAGGGGGTTGTAAAAAGCATTGAAAAAAGTAATAAAGAACATAAATGATATTAATATTATATGGATTTGTCAATGCAATAAGAAAGATAAAGTTAAGCTATAAATAAAAGTAACTATAAAGTTCACCAGCATTACACAATAGCAATAATCATTCATCATCATGACTGATCAATAATAAAAATAAATCAACAGACAATCTTGTAACTAGATTTGAAAGTGTTCCACTGTAGACAAGGCTAATTATTTAGCCCTTATCAGCTTGGGGCAGATTATTTAAACATTAATTTGGATGCACAAACTTAAATGCAAGTCCATAAGAATACAACAGCACAAAAATAATGCCGGGATACTAAAACATGCTGATCATCATTAATGCTTTGGCCACTTAGTACCATTAATGTACTGGCCAACTATAAACTTAATGTCTCATAAATACTAAACTAAATAAACTACATTGCATAGACTTTAAAGGATGTCCTATTTGTGCTAATCTAGAATCATCATCATCAATTGGATGTCCACAAATAGTAAATATAGATCACTTTTATATAACAGACCATTATGCATAAATCTAGCTCAGAGAACAAAGGCTCTATAACTGTTACTATGAGCAAGAGATAATACAACATTTATAATATTTTAAATCGATTCAGAATTTAAAAATTTACTGGAATAATTTTAATAATGAAATATCAATTTATTAATAACAATAAAAAAATAAAATTAAGATCTGCAGAATACAGCTATACACATAAATTAAGCCTTCTGATTTTGATTAATATACAAAAAATAAATTATCACATTGCAATTTATATATATGTTCCAATAGGTTTACATAAAATACACATATATAATCACACAGGCATGTGGTGTAATAATTTATGAACATATTTGAATTTTTATATAATAAAAAATATGATTAATTTTAACATACATGTGTCTACCTGATATTCATCCATATATGCACACAGATGTGTTAAGACATTTGGGAATTATCATATAACAATAATAAAGAATTAAGTTATCACATTTTAATGATACATAAATAATGATTGTTTTTATTTATATAATGTGTGCACATATTGACATTTATATCATATGATAATAGACTTATTAAAAATATATTTTTATATTGTATCACTTAAAAAATTAAATTATAAGTGGTTAAAGATTTTTTTTTTAAACAAAAATTTTAAAAATAAAAAAATATTATGTCATTTTAGTATTATAAAGTGCTACAAATTAAAGAGCAGGAGGTGGAGAAATGTATAATAGAATTAAAGAAAAGTTAATTTTTTTTTTCTCTCTTTTTAAAGAAAAGAGCTTTTATAAAGTAAAAACTAAATAAATATGTAAAATTTAGAATAAAATTTTGTTTGTAAAAGAAAACTTTCAAAAATGTAATTAATTAGTTTATAAGATTTCTGATTAACAATAAAATCAAAATCAATAGTTGAATTAATAAAAAAACTGTAAAGTATCTTATTGAGATCGTTTAGATGAATCTAACTAGATTAAGATTAAGGCAAATGTAAAAAAATCAATTAATTGAAAAATTAATTAAAAGACATTTCAAGTTAATATTTAAATTAAAATAATGATAAGAAATTAAAACAATAGGAGAGAAAAACATATATAAAGTCGCTCTCTTTATTGTTCTTCAGTCTAGTTTGTAATATAGTTGGGTTCATGTTATTGCTATACAGTCTGGTTTGTGGTATACAGTTGGGGCTGCAATTTTCTAGATTGTTCATCAGTTTGGATTATTATTATTCAGTTCGGACAGAATGCAGAATTCAAACAACCAGAGATCCAGATATTCAAGAACTATAAATGCAGTAGTAAGCCAGTCAATTACTGTTGTGATCAACATTCATGCAAATGCTGCAGATCTAGCAATATGCATTGTTAGACAGCTTTAGGCTATTCACCTGGGCTTCAGGCCTCAAAAAACTTTCAACAAAAAGAAAACCAACTGAATCTCACCTGAACCAATGCCCAGAACAATGCCTAGATTGTAAGTAAACAATGCCACAACTCTCTCTTCCATAGTCAACACAAAGAATGGAAAACAAGCCCTGGAACCATTGATGGAGACCAAAAAACCCAACTGGTTGGAAATTGACAATCATGAAAATCTAGGTAAAGATATTTTAAAATATATTTTGATCACAGTCTAGACTCTTTATTTTAAATAAATGAACTTTAATTAATGGACTATTATAACTATAGCCTAAAGTCATTTATATTTTTCTTATGTAAAATTTATTGTTATTTTATATTTTATTATATATATGTGTGTGTAAATAATTAAATATCAATGTTTGCTTTGTTATTTTATCTATTTTCTCTTTCTCTCTTGTCACTGCATCACCAGTAATTTAATGTAGAGTTATTTTATGTGCTAAGTAAATATGCTGGACTCTGAGACAGAGTGCAAGCTAGTCATGGAATATTTCTAGTGCTGGATTGTGATTCGGTTGTCCAAAGTATACTGATTATATGACTTATGATTGGCTGGCACCTGAGGTTGATTCTCAAATCAAATACAATGCTTTGGATGGCAGGGTTTTGAATCTAGCAGCTGAGGTGGGCCACAGTCTGGAAATGTAATCATGTTATGCTTTGAATAGCTTGGCTTGACTGTGGCTATTGTTGGTGACTGCAATCAATGGTATTCTCCTTCTGCTTGAAGGGCCAATCCATTCACATAATATTAAGAATATAAAATTTAAAAACATGTTAAATAAGGATTAAACCCAATTAAACAACTTCTATTAAACAAATCTGGTTCAATATACATGCACATGTATAATGTGTGTATACATAAAATTATAATTATATAAGTTAAAGCTACTAATTAGTCTTACTTTTTTATGGTAAGTAAAAGTTTCTTTTTTTTAAAAAAAATATAATATCACATCCTTGACAGACCTTCATAAAAGTTTTCTTTTTTAACAGGTTACTGCAGCAAGTTATTCTTTTCTAATCTAAAAAGATTTTTGGAGTTTACTTTCTTTTTTCAAAATAAAATTGACTATGAATCAATCATTTGTTTTTTAGACTTTTAATTCGAGTAAAAATATTTTTAAGTTTTACTTTTAAATTATAGATTTTAAATGTCATTTTCAAGGAATTATTTAAAATAATTCATCAGCTGCACTTTATATACATACAATGCAGCACATTTATCTATGGTTTCTGCATGTAGAGAGACAGCATATGTATAACTAATTTTTCAGCAAGCTGATGGACTCTCTGAGTAAGCTGGTTTTTTCTAAATAGTAGACTAGCTTATTGTCATCAATAGGAAAAGTATAATCCAGTAACTGATGTCATTCAATCAGATCCATTTAATCTAGAATTGGATAGTCTTCAGGAAAGTCAGGTATTTTAGTACACATTTGGGATATGGAACACTGGAAGGTAGATCTTTTAGATTAATCCAACTTCTATTGTAGTGAACTAGTAGCAACTGCTGGACTTGGACTTCTTTTCTTTAGTTATATCTTCATGGTAGTTTCTGTATAACTGTCCAACTCTAAGAAAAACTCCCATACTTTTTTCAATTCTTTTATAGTCAAGGTGGGAGGGGGATACAGTAATTAAAATTAAGTTTTTCCTATCTTGATTGAAAAAAATTAATGACTCTTTTTCAATTTAACTTAATTCTTTATAAAACAACTTTGTGGAATTGTATGAAAACATGTTAGACAAGCTTTAATTAAAAAATCATTTGCTCGTCAAAATAGTTAGTGGAATTTTGTAATCACCATAATATCTATTGTAACATTAAAACATGCTTGTTTTAATTTCAAAATCGGAATTAATAAAATATTAATTAGACCTTTTTAAATGTTTAATTTATAATGAAAAAAAATTAAATTCAAAGTTATTTAATCTGTAACTGTTATTCATGTGTAATATAAAAAAATATCTACAAATATTTTTGTCTATGTTTATTTCTACTTTTCCTTTCAACATTATATAGATATATGCACACACACTACTATGTTATTGTATGCTATGATACACATAATGGTCTCAATATACATGTAGATATAAAGTTTTAAGTTATTTTATAAACTAAAATAAAACTATATATTTATTTATCAAATAAAGTAGTTGAATTTGATTTTTAAAAAAAAATTACATTGCTAGAAGTAAATATTTAATCAATATATTTTTTTTTGTATTTTAGTTTGGTCAGCTCTTTCAACTATCATTGGTGCCTTAATAACTACAGTACTTATTATTGATTTATTAATAATCTATAGGAGAGATCTTTTAAATATTTATCAAGGGAATTTTACCAAATTTCTGACCACATTTACATCAAAAAAATACACTAGTGCTGTTGTATGTATAATACTTACTTATTTATCATTAAAATTATATATATATGTATATGCTTATTTGATAGAAAACTCATATATATTGTTAAAAGGTACTTCAATTAGATTTACTAAATGTCTAAAAAAATGTTGATCTGTTGTATCTTTAAGCTGACTGAATGGTGACAATCAAAATTTTTTAAAATTTAATTTCTTGAAATTTTTTTAAGAGCAAAGAAAGTGAAAAAGATATTAATGCTAAATGGGAAAAGTACTTAGAAAAGAAGAAGCTAAAATAGATAATTGTAGAAAGAGAATGAAATTGAATAGTAAATTGTTGGAGGATGTTAATAAAAGTGGAAGAGATGGGAGTAAAAATTTTGAAATTATATTAAAAGGAGAAATGTAGGGGAAAGAGAGATGGTATTACTAGATGATGAGAAAATAGAGTATAGCTCTAGTGAAGAATTAGAAAGAATCTTAAATAGGTATGTAATGGATATAGAAAAGATGTTAGATGCAAAGGACAGTGTGATAGAAAACATGAAAATATATAGTAATGGAAATATTAGGTTTACAGAAAATGAACTGAATAAGGCAGGGAAGAAATTGAAAAGTGGAAAGACAGAAGGTTTAGATAGATGGGCCCCCACAGAGATGGTAATGAATTTAGGGCATAGGGCAAAAGTGAAGCTATTATCATGTTTTAGTAAGATGGCATAGAAGAGAGTTTTTCATTGTTAGTTGGAGTAATACAAGAGTAAGTTTATTATTTAAAGGAAAGGATCATAGAAAATTAAACAATTATAGACTGATATTGGTAACATCAGTTCTATATAAAGTTTTTTTATGTATGGTGGCTGGAAGAGTTGCAAAATGGATGGAAGAAAATAATGTAGTGGGGGAAATGCAAGGAGGTTTCAGATCAGATAGGCATACAGGAGATAGTTTATTTGTAGTTGGACAACTTACGGATGTGAGTAAGAATTTAGGTAGACAGTTATATATGAGTTTTATAGATATAGAGAAGATATATGATAGAGTAAATAGAAATAGATTATGGGTAAGTTTAGCAAATTTGGGAATGGATGAAGCTTTATTGGATATTGTTAAAAAATTATATGAAAATAATTACTATACATATCAATTAGGGGATATAGAATCAGTTAAAGTTAAAAATGGGGTGGGGCTAAGGCAAGGATGCCCTATGTCACCTATTTTGTTTTTTCTGCATTTAAGTGAAATGGAGAGTGCAATAGAAAGACTAGGAAGAGGGATAGAGATACATTGTCAGGTCTTTTTTTGCAGATGATGGTTTTTTGTGTGCAGAAAGAAGAGAAAATATGAAAGTTATGCTGAGGACATGCACAAGAGTGGGTAAAGAGATGGCAATTCAATTTAGTGAAGAAAAATTAAATATAATGATGATTAATACTGGGGAAAGAGAAGAGAAGAATTTTTATTGGGGGATATAAAGTTACATCTGGTGAATATAATAGTTATTTGGGAATCATGTTAAGTAATCTAAAAGATTGCTTGGATGAATGGGAAAAAAAATTGATAAGTGAAGCAAAGAAAAGGGATTGATAAAGAAATTAAGTGTTTTCATATAATAAATATGATGTAGCTATAATTGTTTGAAAGGGAGTTGCAGTAGCAGGTTTAACATATGGAAATGATGCATTATGTGTTAGTAAAGAGGTATTAGATTACTTAGAAAAAGTACAAAGGGAAATAGGAAGACATGCCTTAGATGCAGATGTGTGGATAGCAAAGGAAACAATTCAAGGAGAAATAGGGTGGTCAAGTTTTTATATGAAATGCAAAAAGGAAAATGAAAATGTTTGGTAGATTACAGTTTATGGATAATAAAAGAAGAGCCAAAATAGTATTTAATTGGGTTACAAGTAAAGAGCAGGCAACAAGTTGGGTGAGAAAAGTAATGTGGTATGCAGAAGATTTGGATAAAGAGTTTATATCGGTATACTTGTACAAAAGGTGGAATGACAGTGTTAGGAGGATTGTTGAGTGTTATAGTAATAAGGAATGGGATAGAAGAATTGAGGCATTAATAAAGAATAGGGAGTTAGAGAAATGAAGAACTAGTATGGAGAGTAAAAAAAGTTTAAATATATTGTAACGGTCAAATATGTGCATTTGCGCAACAAAATCTAGAACTCTGATAGATCATCCTAAGGCTGACCAGGTTTACAGTGGTGGAAGCCATAGCTCTGGCCCAACCCTAGTTCCTCTACCATTGTTCATAGACTTACAACCTTACAAATGACACAGTTGAGGTCACAGCAGCATTCTTCTTCTTCAAGTGCCGGCAGTAGCTCAACAGTAGCACATAAGACGGGTAACAATAGGTGTTTATATAGCATATCTATATAGGTATCACGTGGCACACTTATCATTATTAATTATATATAAAATTTCAATAAATTATAAACTTAATTACTAAATATTAAATAATAGTGAGTCGATGAGCAAGACCAAGACAAGAAACCAAAGTAAATTCAAAATTAATTTAATAAATTCAATGTAAATAACAATTTAAAACAATAATAGAGTAAGTATAGGTTTGATTTCACATGCAGGTGATTCAGGGACATTACAGATAAATAGGGTTCATATGTAAGTGATGCATTATCAATAGTAAATTTTGGATGTACAGATTTAAGCAGTTTGGTTTACATATATAAGTTAGTTTATTTATAAGTGATTTTAATTTTCCAGTATAATTAATAAAATTTGGAGGTTTTGCATTTCCATTTTACACATATATGTAAATAGCCTCATATCACTCGCAGGTGATATTATGTAGGTTATAATGAATTACTTATTAAGTTATACATATATCTCTATCACTCACAGGTGATAAAATTATAATACAGTAAAATTTTGCATGAGCAGAATTTTAATTTAGAACAGTTTGACTTTGCTCATGGTTATCTATGCCAGATTTAAGCTATAAAGGGACTTAGATTTGCCATATTAGTGGAAGTGATAATTAATTTTGAAAGAACATAATTTAACATAATTTAACTAGCATGAATACTTCAATATATTCTCTACACAGTAATATGCTATTTAGATTGGATTCCCTTTCAGATCAATGCTGAATTAACTAAAAATGGCAGGTTGAACTGATTAACAGAAGTTAGACTTCAGATACAAGTGTGTAAAGAAAAATATATAATTCTCAGTCTTATTGTGTCTCATATGTGCCTTATTCACAGGATTTTTTACTGGGTAACAGTTCCCTGGGACCGATTCTCATTGCTGTGGTATTGGAGGCCATTTTAGTATGGCAGATCGAGCAATTTATATATGTGAGTGGGAGTCTTACACTCTGTATGAGTCTCATGTTCCTTTTACGAATACAGAATACGGAGTCTTATGCTCTGAGTGAGTCTCATGCTCCATTTAAATAAATACAGGATGGGTTGGTGTGTACCAGTCACCACCTGAAGAGATAATTGCTCGAACTAATGGTAATGGTGCAGAGCAACGACATGTTTCATAAGGACACATATGCACCACTGACTAGATAATCATATTTAATAATTAAGTGGCTAAAATACAAGTTTCTTTCATGAAACTACCCACATCAGTTCATGTTACAGTACCCTTAATAGTACTAATTAAGGGAATTTATGAATCCAATCTACAGTTATTTATATAGGCTTTGATTTAATTATCTCAAGGAGGATTATAGCATATGGGGAATTAAATTATAAACTTATAGATTTATGCTGTATTTTTATCACTTTAACTAAATATTTATTTAAAATATCAACTTAAAAAGCAAATCTATCTTAAGGTGATGATACGTTTGTAATGATTTTTAATTCTAGACATTTTATCCTTTCCAAAACAGAGCTTTTTATTTCGTATATAATTATACGTGTTATATATATATATATGCGCACTTACATATTTATGCAAGCGAATCTTTATTTAATACTCGCTAATAGTTTAATTTAAGAATAAAGCTCGGTTTTGAAGTTTTATAGCATAAACAAGATAACATAACTAAATAATAATAAAATTTGGCATAGATTAACTTAAGAAATGCATTTAAATCAAAATAAAATTTTAAGCAAGTGAAATTTGATAATTGTTCATTTTAAAAAGAAAGTTGTGCGAGGTTCGCTAAAATATGATTGATTTAGTTTTATAATGCTATCTCAGAAATTAATTATGGCAAATATTATCATTAACTTATCATAGAAATTTTAACTATTACTTTAAAAACTGCTTATTGCATATTATACGTTACTAAATAGATAAAACATTTAATTTCTACGCTAAGCAAATTGAAACAGATAGCATTTAATTATTTGGAGTCAAATTAATATTTAACTAAATCAAACATTATTTTATGAGTAAACCAAAAACATAAAACTCATACAATTATATTAATAAAGATGTGTGTGAATGCGCGTATTTTAGATAAATCATAATTCATTTATAGATGAGTTTAAATCAACTCAAACATTTTGCATCAGTTAAATTATATCAATTAACTCAATTTTTATATTTTAAGTCAGTTAATACATTTTCTATCAGATAACTTATTAGAAAACATTTATATTTTATACTTTAAATCAGTTAACACATCAGTTAATTTATCATATCAGTTATTTAGGATTTAAATACAGTTATTATATTGATAATTTAGGTGAGTTTTTAGATTAAAATTATAAAACAAAATATACATAAGTTTGATTTACAACATTAGGATGGCCATTAATTTACGGTTAAGCTAGCATTTAAATTTGGAATTAGTTGAAGTTTTTAGAATGGAAGAAGTAATTTCCACTGTTTATCTTGATGTTTCTCGGTACTGGCAAGTTCTTTGAATAGCGTGACATCTTTGGGTTCTGGCGGTGATCAATTCCTGTTCTCTCGGCTTAGGTGGCTGTTCGCCGGGCAGAAGGCTAGATTTCGAGCCCACTTTACCCTGACATGCTGGTTATTCATTTTATTACCAATATATTTCAAAAAGCTCTCTAATTAAGTCTCCAAGTAAGTGATTAAGTGCCAAGTAAGTTTAAAAGATGGTTGCCAATACTTTTATATCTTATCCCCCCCTCTCTTTCATTATTTTATTTTGTTAGAAATGTTTTCCTGGCCCGTACGATAGTAACCAATTATAGCGGGAGCCTGCTGTGTTAAATCTTAAATAGGTCAAAATTAAGCCATTTATAGGCCGTAATTTATTCCGTTTTCCAAGTTTTATTCTAAATATACATTTTTAATTAATCTAATATCAGTAAAGATTAATTATACTGGCGACCGTGTGTTCAGAAAAACAAATCTAAGATTTGGAAAAACATTTTATTATATATGTAACCTGACCGTTCTAATTTACCGATATATGCAGAATTATACTTTGTGGTTCTATGACTTTAAAATAGTTCTTTAGTTTTCTTCCACTTTTTTAATGGTCTGTTTACTAGTACTCCAAGAGTTACTTTTTAATGACTTGTTTACTAGTAGTCCAAGTGTTACATGCTTACTTTTATCTACATAAAAATGGGCTGCAAAAACCTTACAAAATTTACAATTTTCCCATTATGAGCTTGAGATGAGACCAACAATTTAAATTCTTGAAGTCCCTTATATTGAAATTTAAGGTTACAGTCATACCCTGGGAATTTATAATTGGCATCCTTGTACTTTTCCAGATCAGTAGTGTTGTGTTTACATTCAAAAGCTCCAATATTAATGCATGAATATAAGGCATCTATTTTATCTTCTCCTTTTGTGCCTTATTTATTTGCTACCATATCACTTACTGTTACATTTTCGGACACTAAGTGACAGGAATTTCATTACTTGTATTAGGAGATATTTCTAAAGCCTTTTTTTGTATTTTTGTTTGTATCTAAAATTTAATAATAACCACTGATTCACTTCATACTCAGCACTCCAAAATACAGTTCAGAAAGCAAATAATAAAGCTTATAATTAACTTCAGCAAAAAATTAAATAAATAAAAAAAAAATCTTCAAAAATGTTTCTTTTGAAAAATTACCTGAGTGTATTTTAGGATGTGAAAGAAAGGAATGTCTGGAAAACAGCAATTTTTTAAATATAAATGAGTAATACTTGATATATCACCATTAATATTCAGTTAAAAATATTTAGAGGCAATAAAAATAATATTCACTTTAACAATAATCAATGAAAGGTTATACTTTTTGTGTGTAAAAGTTGTCAATTTAACGTGTAACTGAAACTGATGTTCTGTGTTTTTTTGTTTTTACATCTAAATCGGTCAATATAATAATCTAGAATTATAAATATTTACAAATTACCATAAAAAACACATTAGCATAAATAAACACATAAATACTACTATATAATGCTGTCATTGTCAACTCAACCACTCAACAACTAAAATTCATAGCATGCATAAAACAATAACATGCAGATGCACACCATTGCAATTTATATTTATTGAAAAGGTGTGCAATTTTGAAATACAGAAATTACAATTTTAATTTTTTTCAAATTTTTGGAGCAGGATTTATCTCCCGAATACCCCTCCCCCCCAATAACATACCCACTGATGGGATACATAAAAAAGTGTTTAGCTAGTTGCTGCCACCTGCCAATGTTTTATCATTGTGGCATTGTACAAAATAAAAAATATATATTATGTCTATATTACAAAAAAATGTCTATGATAACTTAGTTATTGGATCATTGTCCTACATAAGAGTATGTTTAGTTGGTCACTTTCGATGTGTCACCAGTCAATATTTTATCATTATGACACTCTATAAAATAAAATATATAAAAAGATAAACAGGTAATAGTATTCAGAAAGAGATAGTTTAGATGATTAACTCCATCATATTTGGTGTATAATCTAAATGTTACTCTTACATAAAACTGCTGATCATGTGGTAGATACAGAAAGTATTATATTTACCATGTTGAGACATAAAGAATCACAGTTGATCATGCAACTTAAGACTAAAATAAAAGAAGAATGGAACATTTTATTAATAAAAACGAAATATCAAAATAAATTCTAGTTAATATCATTATAATTGATATTAAATAAAGTTGATTGAGATTAGAGGTTATAGGAATATTATCAAAGATAAAAAACAATTTTATAACATTCAATTTACAGAGTAAGAATTACATATTTTTAAAAATAGTAAATATTTTTTTTTAAAATAATCCAAATGATGCATATGAAATAAAGCAAAATTTAAAAATAGAAATAAGTGAAAAAAAAAATACAAAAAAGTGTAATAACAAGAAGAAAGAATGACTAAAGATACAGCTAAAGGGAAGTCTTAAAAATATTTGAAAAATATTATATAGAAAATAAGAATCAAGTGTAGTCTAAAAACTGAAATTAAAATTTGGGTTAAAATTAACTTGAATACTGAAATTATTATAGAAAGTGATAAAATGAATCATGTACATGCAATTTTGAAATATACCTTTAAAATGGATAATAAATTATTTGATTTAGATAGTAGGGAACCTAATAAAAAATACAGAATTAATCCAAAATTTATAGAAATGTATCTTGATTTATTTCATGTTTTGGAAGAGTGAAAGATAATTTATATAAACAGATAAAAATAATTTTGATTAGATTTATGACAATTGGGATAAGGAACTTCTTGGGTGATTGCCTAAATGTTCAAGTAGTCAATGTTTGTTGTATATCTATCTCATATCATTATTATTTTCAACCATTATCAATATACTGCAGGATGGTCTTCAAGTTCAATCCATCTTCTATGATTTCTAGACTGTCTTCTCCACATCATCCCAGCAGACATCCTTATTTCATCCATTTATCTCAGATGTGGTCTCTTTCAAGGTCTTTTACAATCTATTGAAATTAAGTTTAAGATTTCAACCATCCATCTATTAGAATATCTTCTAGCAATATGTCCAAGCAAAATCCTGCTCCTTATTCTTTCAGTGATGTCCATAATACTTGTTTGTTCTCTTATCCATGCATTTCATTTTTGATCTCTTCTTGTTGCTCCTAATATGCATTTCTCCATACTTCATTGCTCTCCTGTTAAGTGTCCAGGTTTTAGATTTGTAAGTAAGAACAGATAAAAAACATTTATTAAAAAACCTTCCTTTTCAAATACATAGAAATATTTTCTTTTAATATTTCTACGAAAAGCACTCCAACCATGTTTAATTGTATAATTAATTATAGCAACAATCTGACCAAGGTATTTGTAGTTGTTAACTTCTTTTAACTTATCATGATCAATTTTTATATTCTTCTTTGAGAAAACTCATTCAACATTATTTTAGTTTTTTAACCTTTATCTTTAATCCTTCTTTCTTGGTTTGATCTGATAACTGAAGCTCTAAAGCTTTGTTTGCAAAAACAACTACATCATCTGCAAAATCTAAATGACTTAAATAATGTCCATTTATTTTTATTCTCTTAACTTCCATTTTAATTCACAAAATACTTCTCACAAAACTATTGTAGAATGTTTTGGAGATATGGATTCACCCTGTTATACACCTTTTGCAGTGTTAATCTTTTTAGTATCATTATGTAATCTAATTGTTGCTTTTGCATTTTTACAAATATCTTCAGAATATGGTAATATGCTGGATCTATACCACGATGATCCAATAATTTAATCACTAAAGAAATACAGAATCAAATGCTTTTTCATAATCTAAAAATCCAAAGCATAATGATAATTCATATTCATTAGTCCTTCTATACTTTTCTTCATATCTTGGATATGATCTACTGTATTAAAACGACTATCTAACTTGTTCTTGTGATTGATTAAAATCCAATGTTCACTATAAACAAGTTATAATTATTTTGGTAAAAATTCTGTATAGAATTGATAAAAAACTGGTAAGTTTGTAATTTCTAATATCTTATTTATCATCTTTTTTAAATATTAATATTGTGTTGTTCCAATCATTTGGTACAACTTTATAATTTAGACATTTGATATATAATTTTGACAACAATTTTTCTATTTCTTTATCTGCTTCTTTTAATATATCAATTATAATTCCCTTCTTCATAAATTTAATTGCATGTCTCATTTTTTTATTTAAAATCCTGAGCAATTCAGAAAATATAGTAGTTGTAGTAGGTACTTTTTTTTTGCTTTTTATTATTATAAAATTCTTGATAAAACTCTTCTACACATTTTGTAATAGTCTCTTCTTTTTCTCTTATTACAGAAATAAATTTCTATCAATAGCAAGATGTTGTTTTAACTGTTTAAACTTTTATTCTCTTCTATAGCTTTCCTTGCTAATTCACAATTATACTTTACATCTTTATTAATTCTTTTTTGCATCTTTTTACGAAATTATCAATATTGAATCTTTCTTAGTGCATCATTTTTATATATTTTCATATTCCTTCTTTTCTTTATAAATTTTGTTTATTAGAAATTTAACTGGTCAATTTCTGATTTTTTGTAACAGCTATCTTTGTTGCAGTTTTTAAAAGTGTACCAATTATCTTTCTATTTATTTCATTCAAATCTAATTCATGTTTATAATCTGTTAATATTTGAAAATGGTGTGTAACTTCTAATTTTGAATTCATTGAAATGTTTCTGAAGATTAGAATATCAATTGTGAACATTGTTTTTTTTAAAAATAATTTTTATCTCTTTAGTTTGCTTTAACATGTATCTCACATTTCATTAATCAATGATCACTTCTTATGTTAAATTTATTAAGAACATTACATTCTTGAAATACATATTTTCTGTTAGTCAAAATATAATTCAATTCTGGTGTATCTTCATTTGGATACTTCCACATCTATTTTCATTTAGCATTTTTCTTTAAAAAGCATTCATAATATAATGTTTGTCTTTTTGTGCAAGCTCTACAAGTCTATGTCCTCTCATTTATATCACAATAACTAAATTTAGCTACAAAACTTCCACCTTTCAACTGTTTATCAATTCTAGGATTAAAGTTTCCTATAACAGTTTTATAATGTTGTTTGGTCTGATCGAAAGCTGTTTGCACATCCATAAATCCTCTACTTCTTCATCACAATGAGAACTTGTGGCATAAATATGAATTATCTGCATTTGATATCTGCTATTAAGTTCAATAACAAACTAATCTTGTCTTTCTGTCCAATATATCATAAATTTCCAAAATGTTATTCTTCCACTTTTTATTTATAATAAATCTTACTCCACTTGTACTTCCAATGTTTGTGTCTTTGTAGTATAGTACACATTCACTTTCCAAATTAATTGGCTTTTAATCTTTTCTTCTAATTTCACAAACCCCAATAATGTCCCATTTAATATTAGACAGTTATTCTTCCAATTCTTGCAATCTTCCTTCACTAGAAAATGATCTGTTGTTGCAAGTACCTAAACAAAAGGTCATCATCAAATTTCAGCCCGAGTTCTCAATCAGGAGATTTTTAACCCCTTCCTCCAACTTTGGCTGCTAGGGCCATGATTTTTTTTTTTAAGTCATGATTGCAAATATTTATTAGAAAAAAAAATGTCCATAAAGAAAATCCCAGAAAAAAATTGATATTATAAAATGAAGGGATGAGGAATAGAATGAAATCAGGATTATTACCTATTATAGTTATATAGCATGAATGCCCAAAATATTGTTGTCACATGATTCATATGATTACTCATTTTCTTGCAAGAGCATTGTCTTTGCTCTGTTCTAGAGCCATATATTCTAAGATTGAGCAAACAACAGACACCTGATGATATAATACTACCCATTGTTTACAAACTTTAGTGTAGAATAGGATAAGGAGAAGTAACTGTCACAATTAGAACATGTTTGATATTGACAAATGATTCAAAATTTTATATGTAAAATTGTCTATTTTAATGAAGATGAAATACAATAAAAGATAAAAAGTTTATGGATAAAGTCATGAGTGAAATGCAAAAACTTTATTATTGGTGATATCATGAATGACACGTGGATTTTTGACTAAATAAATACTCATGAAAATTTCTTGTTGGATGTGAAAACCAATCTTTATTAAATATATTTCTTGAATTTAGAATATTAAGAATCCAAGATTTTTGTTAAGTATTATAATGGACGGAACGATTACAACTAATCCCAAACACTGCTAACACCAGATGTAATGGATGGTCAACTAACTTGCAGACTGTACTACTATGCAGATGTATCAATATGGTGTGGGGATAAGTTAATATGCTCTAATTTATTACCCCTAATAAAACAATCTGCAGAGACCTACCAGGCTTAGAAGGGAAAAAAGTTGCATCCAACTATGTTCAGACTGTGGGTCATCTGATAGAGTGCTAATGAGAACCCGATGAAATGCTTAACCAATGATTGCATACCCTTTAATTGACTAACTATCCCTATTTAATAATATTAAATGCAATTTAGGTTAGTTCATCCACTTTCCCCTTTTTAATTCCGTTATGCCTTAATATTCAAACCCAGAGAGAATTTTGCTTTTAATTCTATTATCAGGTATGAACAAAAATATACACAGCAACTCCTGCACCTATATATATAAGTTACAAGTAGCATTTATAATATTTGTTTTATTTTCAAGCTTTTATATAATAAGAAAAATAGATGTGTGTGCATGTATAATTATTTCTAAACTGTGGAATGTCAGGACAACTCAATAAACCAGAGATCAGAATAATATAAACTCTCAAACATTTATTAACAATAATAAATATCAAGTATAATGACAATAGTAATGATAAAAAAAAAAATAAAAAATATAATAATCATCATATGTACATGTGTCACAAATGAACCTCTACCATCTTACTAATTAATTATCCTCTAGATCCAACCCTTATATCCCATGGTAGAAATCCACATATGTCACTCATTCTCTGCAAATCATAATTATATAGAAAAATCAACTTTAGTTATTTAATATAATTGAGATGCTGGCTAGCTAAATTATATATTTACAAATGTTAATCTATTTAACAAGTATCCCCAATTTATATATATGATAGAGACAGATCCCAGTTGATTAGTCAAACATACTGGAAAATATACGTACACGGTTAATCACAAAATAAAACATATAATATGTATCCTGTATGTGTTGTAATTTAACCTATATATAAATTTAGATAATCTTACCTCAATATTTATGTGGATAAGCTGATGTGAAGCAGGTAGTATTACCTAAATTTTATTTATAATGAAAATATCAAAAATATCAAAATGAATAATCCCCCCTTTTCTTCTTTTCTAATTCTGAAAAATGAGGCTTCAGCATCAGAGTGTGAAAATACAACAGATAATATGAATAAAAAAATAAAATAATAAATAAACAAAAATTTACAATATTGATTCTTTGATTAAAAATTGTAATTGGAACAAAGGTCCTAAAAATTATCATAATAGAAGTAGTAGTAGTAGTTGATAGTTAGGCAAGTTGTTCTTCAAAGCAGTTTCACTTAGTAAATCATTCTCCTTAGCAAGGATAGATAGGTACAATGGTGTCGTTGTGTTTAATGGTAAACATCTTGATCCTCATTTGATTCACCATAATGTATTCCAATCCTTGTTTACTTTGGACCGAAGGCATCTTCTTGTGTGTTTACAATAAAGTAGAAATATATATAGATATAATGCAGCTGGCAGGAAAATACCATGACACACAATAGCATGTTTTGCTCTAGCCCATTTTCATATTAAAGTATCTTCTTGTGTGTTTACAATAAAGTAGAAATATATATAGATATAATGCAGCTGGCAGGAAAATACCATGACACACAATAGCATGTTTTGCTCTAGCCCATTTTCATATTAAAGTACATTTTAATAATTATTTATAATCATATATTTTTATTGAATAATATTGAAGTGCTTATATATATATATTAAGAAAATTATTTCATCTTTCTTTCTTCTCCAATTTTAGCAAATTTAATTCTCGTTATTGTTTTTGAAAAGATTTAAAAAATTCAAATTTACTCCAACAACTTTTTAAACATGATTTAATTATTTAAGAATTAATCAGTTATTCTTACTTCTTTTCACTTTCTGTCCTTTGAATTTGATAAACTTTTAGTTACAGTATTCAACTTTTAAAATGTTTATAATTTAACTAAAAGAAAAAGTAAAACTCCAATTTAGCGTTCTAAATTTTTAGTTTTAATTGCTGTCTTTTGTTACAGTTGTTATAACAATAAGAAGAACGATTTGTAAACTGTCTTTTGTTTTTATACATTTTCAAGCATAGATTTTCAGGAACACTCATATCTTTAACTGCCTATTGTTTAAATACATTTAGATTTATTATAAATAAAAAAAAAATAATAAAATGATAAAATCAGTTTTATTTTCACACATATGTACCCACCTAATTAACTTCAAGTCATCCCAAATTCATTTACCTATTAATTAATATTCAATTTTATATTAATATATATATATTACAGTTTATTTAATCAAATAGTTTTATATTTTGTATATAAAAAAAATTGTACTTCTTTCTTAAATAAGTCAGAATCTAAGTTCTTTATTTTGTATAACTATCTGTTTTATTTGTATGTTTTCAGAAATTAACTTTGCCTACCTCACAAGGTCCTATCTTAAACCTATGCCTATATGTATCTGTTTGTACATGAAAAAAAAATCCTGCCATGTCTGTTTTTAATATTTATACTACATATTATTCTCCTCACTTTATTTTATTCATTTTTATATTTCATTTAAATGTTATTGCTATGTTGTCACACTATAATTAAAATAATACACTTACAGCTTGACCTGGCTTTCTCTGACACCTGAAACAACTAAAAATGCATTTACATTAATATACAAGTATATATATATCAAAAGGAATATGTGAGCAAAATATACATAAGTCATGTTTAAAAATTATTTTGGCTCACTAAACATACATGTTTATTTTGATCATCTACCTCCTATGTTTGTTTATTTGTAATCCAATATGAGAGATTGCACTTGCCGACAAATTTATTTGATAAGGGCGCCAGTCAACAAGACAATGGCCATATCAAATATACATATTAATGGATAATGACCCAAGCACACATTGATAGGGTTTATAAAGTTTAATGCGATTACAATTTATTTTGATTTTCACTTCACTTTCAAAAAAAATCTCTGCATGAATAAGTAAATGGTATTTTAAATGACAATATTAATTAAGTCTAAGATGTATAACAACTAAGTAAGGTAACATGTCTGACCTGGGTTCGAAACCAGTTACCATTTTGGTCAAGACACATCGAAACCAACTACCATTTGGGTCACAACCCAAAATAGATTAACAATTATCAAGCAATTTTACAGAAAATGCATTGAGATCAAAAACTGTTTCAAAAACATTTATATAAAAACGGGTTTTACCGAACTATAACGAAATGTATACCATATACACCCATATATATATAAATATGTACAACATTAAATAAGCATATATATGACTACATATAAATATACAAACAGATATACCTATACAAATATTTTTTTTCTTATCATGTACATGATTTTATTAGAACTATTCATCATATTGCAGACTGCATATTCCTATTATTTCAGGCTAGTAAATGCTGGTCGCAACTATGACAAGGAAACAATGATTGCAGACAGACTTATTATTTCAGGCTACTCACAATTCTGAACTCTAAAGTGTAAGAGGTCTTCACCTAAACAGTTACTAAGGGGGTCTTCACCAAAAACGATCACTAAAAAACAAGGGCTTCACCTAATGGTTACTCAAAAAGGTTTTCACCTAACGATTACTCAATAAATGATTCAAATAGCATAATCCAAATTGAGAAAAAAAATCTTAACTAAAGGTGACTGATCTTATATATATATCTTTATTAAAACGAACATAACACATTTACTTTTTATAAAGTTGAAAATTAAGTTTGCTATTATTGAAACAAAACTTATTTTATATATATTGTTTGCACGGAAACGTAATTTCAAAATATTTAAAAGTGAAAAAAATTTTTTTGCATGATTATAATTATTCATATAAAGAAACGAAATGCAGAGAAAGTGAAAAAATATTTGCTGACACCATACGTTGACACGTGTCAATTCGAACTTATCAAACTTTAGATCTTAGAAAAAAAATTTCTATTAATAGAAAAAATGTTATCTATTAGATCTTTATAAAAATTTATACAAACGGAAAAAAAACAAAAACATTTTATTATCTATTTGTACTTTTTTACTAAAATATTAACACTTCCACCTCATCGAAGCTATATGCTTTATACGACAAACAACAATATGGCGACTGGCCATGACAAAACTCTACTAATTAGGAAAAAAAAATTTGCTATAACTCTGATATTTTATTCTCATTATATATATATATTCACTAAAAAAAAACTAATGGAGTGTTAACTTTTCTAACTGTAAAACATTTGTTTCATATATACTAAACTCGGGAAAATTTTTTTACCTTATGACCCATTTAACTTGTTAATTAATTTTAAAAAAAAAAGACATTTGGCTCACATTAGGAAACAAAACTCGGAAAAATTATACATATATTTTTATATAAATATACTAGACTAAAACAAACTTCTCAGGGTACTACTTTTTTTAAAAAAAATTACATTCGTCCATGGCGACAACTCGAAGCAAAAAATTCTACGTATAACTAACTATTATTTTGTGTTATTTACAAAAAATCATTATATATATGTGTACAAACCCGAGGAAAAAAAATTCTACATATATATTATTCATTAATTTAAAACAGAAGAAAGAAAAAAACATTATACACACATACAAATGTTACACAGGGCATTGCAGGGTATGGAAAATTTCAAATAGCCACACGATGGGTGTCCAGAATGCGGAAAAAATTTTTTACTGTGACAGTCAGATGATGTATGTTGGTTTAACCCAGTTCGAATACTAGGCGAAAGTACCACGAGGCCACCCATACGTGAGATATTAAATCAAGAATACTATGACCTCTGCCCTATTCGCCTATTCTTGAGGCTAACAAGGAACCAACAACACTATCTGAGACACGCATAAATTATTTTCTCATCCGGCCCAAAACTAGCATCAGAAGAGAGACATGGATGGGAACACCTACGGAGCTAAATAGTTAAATGTGCATAATAGAAATATGTGTTTTGCGTGCCTGGATCATTTGAAAAGTATAAAACTAAAGCATTAAAATAAAATTAGAAAACTGAAGCTTTTTAGTTAAATAATAGATATTTAATTAATGACTTTAAAATATTAATAATGATTTAATAGCCTCTTCTATTCCCCTAAATTAATGAAACAAACTAATTAGACAATAAAAACAGATTAAATGATATAATATTTTTGCGGTCTAGGTCTTTTCTTCCCAATTTTAATAAAATTGTCAACTCGAATCTCCTCGATAAAGTACAATAATAAAAATCTTTCGCAAAGCATTGTCTAATTGCTTTGCGCTAAAAACAGACAGTTTAAAAATTATTTAAGACATATATAGCTAAATCAGATATATGTAATAAGCTAATGGCAGACAAAAGAGGCGTTATCGAGGAGATCAAGTTGGCAAACAAAGGAAACTTACTCGTATGGAATTTAGAAACATAAATAAAATTGGAAAGAGATTTTAAATGAAAAATTAACTTTTAAACTTAACCGCAATGGAATACAAAATATTTATACATGTTAGTAATGAAGAATAGCGAAGGGAAAAGGGTTAAATATAAATAGATAGATGATCACACAATATATATCTAAGACTAGTCTAATAAAAATGGTTACATTACAAATATCATTAAATAAAATGATTCAAAATATAATTCAATTAGGCAATTAAAGAAAGGTATGAACAAAAAAGGGTAGAAAGTAAATAGTTCAATGGAGGAGAGATATGATTACCATCCTGGTTCCTTGGTCATGTTAGGTGGCATTCATGGCTTGATCCGACTGTCAATAGGTATTTGTCCGGACAAGAAAAAAGTCCTACAGACATGGCACAGAGTTCAGATTATATTGGGTGGATACTATGGCATTTTGATGGTATTTAGGAACCTCAGCAATAGGCAAAGCTATTTGCCTAGCCAAGCATAGTAGAATCCATCAAATTCATATGACTTTTAGCTTGTAGCATGTTCAAACTTCTCTGTGATTTCGAAGACAACAGTTGTATAACTTTTTGGAATAAAATCTCAACAAACAAAAGCAAAATCTGAAAGAGTTCTCCAAAGAGAAATCTGAATGCAATCTCCAAAAGGAAATCTGAATGCCAAGTCTTTTGTTCACTCTCCTATTTATACGTTTTTTTGTAAGCTACCCTCTATTGTTTGTATGATCTTAGATCTTGATAAGCCCACCCACAATCCTTTGTTTCAAGATAACATTTTTTAAAAATAACTTTTCTTTTAAATTTCTTTCTTTAAAGTTTGGATTTTATTAATTAAAAAAGAAAAAGAAGGCCATCTTTAATTTGCCTTGAATGGGCTCACTAATTAGAAACATACATTCTTTTAGAAAATGTTGTCAGGCTTATCTCAAAATAAAAATCATACGCCATATTTTAACAATATTTTAAAAAGAAATATTTAATAAAATAAGCATTTTTATTTCAGCAGAACGCCCATCAAGCGTATGTTTTGTTTACATAAACGTCAGAGTAGTTAGTATTCACTATCTCTAACTATAATTCCACTTTCAGATCATGATTTCAAGCTATTTGCTAGCTTGAAATCATGATCTGAAAGTGGAATTATAGTTAGAGATAGTGAATACTAACTACTCTGACGTTTATGTAAACAAAACATACGCTTGATGGGCGTTTTTGGTAGAACGCCATCTGTGGACATAAATACAAGCGTTAGCAAGTTTTTTAACTTGCATTTTTGTTTATCATATATATATATATACGCTTGACATATATATATGTTTGACTAATAGGTTTTACAAGTAATTTTTATTAACAGAAATTTAATCTTCTAATGAAATTTATTTAACACAAAATATTTAAATGTAATTAATTTTAGCTTTAATGCAAAACCCTGCTGATATTGGACTATAAACTTAATTCAGGCCTACAATACTAATTAAGTTTATAGGAGGCTGTGAAGCATGGATCGTACTTCAGATCCATTGCTTCAATATATATATATACAATAGTACTTTCTAAAATTTTTATTTTATAAATATAATAATTTATTGTGTATTATATGTATATAGGCAATAATAATAACAAATAATAATCTTCCCACTATTGCTATAAATTCCAAATGGATTGGATTCAATAAATATGCTTGATCTTTTTAGGAATGTGTGCATTGTAAGCTATTCTTTACAGTATATATACAGATGACATTTACTGATTTACATTTACTGAATTTAAGCTATAAGTATAAATGCAATTTATTACTATTGCAATGGGAATATATTGGAAAGTACTCTTTCACATTGGTGGTTTGCTTCTTTACAACTGTAGACTAAAGGGCAACATTTTTTCATATTGTAGCAGTCAGAAGATTTAATAAATATTGTGATATTGTTTTACATGGCAACTTTGATGTCCCAGAAAATTCTAAATAACTGATAGACTAAAATCTGACTTGATTCAATTTTTTCTGAATTCTGAAATATAAAATATTTTCTTTAAATCAATCCATCCTTCTACTCAGAGTGTTTTTCAAAAACATCTTAAACATTTTTACTTTGATTTTAAATCCTAAATTACTTAAGGACAGATGGATTTTTTTTCCAAATTGTAGTTTTAATATTTTAAATTTTACATCAATTCAAAATTTAAACTTTAAGATAAAATTGTGTGCTTTCAGGAAGACCCCCTTCTCCCCAATTCATGATAATGAAAGGTGAAATTTTAATTAAGTAGTTTTGGGATACACACACTATATAATTTATATAGAACATAATTTTATACAAATATTATATATTAAAAATAATTTCAATTTCCAGTATGAATAATTCGAAAAGTGCTTATAGAACTCTTTTTCATTTTTTTTTTTTTGCGAAGTCAAAATGTTCCCAACAATAAAACAAACGAAGAACAAAAATTATTCCAGGCTGTATATGTGTCCCTATTACATATATATTTGACGAATCATACTTTTACATGTCAGAAATTTCAGTTTTTAATTTCATCTATATATTTTTAATCTTTTGTGACCATGATACCATATATCATAAGTATTATTTTTTAAAGTTACTTTCCTAACTTAAATCTCTGCATACTTTTTTTTATTAATTTTAAATATTTATAACGGCTTTATGACTGATTCATGAAACGTTACAACATATCTAATATTTCATATGTTGTTATTCACAAACAAACGCCTATATGTTTAATTGTTTAAAATAATTTCAATTTATAAATAAATAAAACAATATATATATATATATTTTCCATTGAATTTTTGTTTAATTTTTTTTTTAGAAAAGATAAAATTTAATTATATTTAATTAAAATAAAATAAAAAATGTGATTTTTTTCAAACAATTATTTGTATGATTTTTTTATTTCACTGAATTAGTCACTAATACTATTTTCTTTTTAAAGATGGGGAGTATATCTTATCCAGGATACCAAACGGCTTATATAATATCAGGTAATGCATATTTTGTAAAACTATTATTAGAAATTTTTAATAAAGATTGTTATTAACTTATTCATTCAGTGTACTGAATATTTTTTACATAAGTAAATAGAGGAATCCATCTTTTTACTTATATAAGAAACATTCAATACATTGAATGAATAGACTATTTACATATTGTCTTGTAAATAGGTTACATCTATAAGTTCATTCCAACTCTCTTCTATTAATATATGTGTATGTAATAGATTGATAATATGAGAGGTTATATTGATGTAATGTTTACATGGGTATAACTACAATATCAAATACACTAAGGATGTTGAGTGTACTGTCATTGGTTTTTCAATGAAATGGATGATTGAATAGTTGGAAGTGTAAAAAGATTGGAGTCTGTCCATTAAAGTTTAAGAAATTGCTATCCTAATTATGAGAGATTATGATCTGGACTAACTGATGAATGCTGGCTCTGTATATTGAGAATCATTTATCTTTTTGATAAGCACTGATTGTATATATGTGTCCACGATTATGATCTGTCCCTGGCTCTGCATAAAATACATATATTGGGGATCACCTATCTTTTTCATATGTATGTGGTCATATGGGTCAGATGTTTGAGAAGAAGTAAAGGACGAAAATAGACTGAAAAATTCTAAGTTCAAATCCCTCGATTTACTTATAAAAATTGTTATATGAAAGTGTCATTTATCAGAATAAATGTATATATTTAGCTAGAGATTAATCACTTTAGCGGGATTCTTTTCATAAAAAAGACATATCTCAAAAAAATTAATTATAAAAATTTCTTAGTTTTAGTACTTTTTTTTAAAAAAATCAATTAATTATGAGTTGCAAATTTTACTATGATATCCACTATTAGTAGAAAATTATATGTTTATTTAAATACAAACGTAATTCTAATATTTATTTTTTTATAAATGAAATAAAATTTGTAAAACATTTTAACAGCCTTCATTCGTTGTAAATATTTATGACAATAAGTCATTTTAATTTAAATTCTAAAAACAAACACATTTTAAGACTTTTTTTTCATAAAATCTAAATTATCTTAAATGTTTAAACTTTTTCTTTAAAGAACATAAATGAGAAATTTTTCTCATAAAATTAACCATAGCCAGAATTATAAAATATAAAATAGTATTGTTGTTAGAATGTTTTATGCAGATTAAGATATAATGCAAGTAAAAAAAAATTAAAATACAATTTACATATTCTTTTTACCATTTATAGATTTAATAATATTTACATAAATTATAAAAATAATCTGCTATTAGGATATTTTAATTGTTTTAACTATAATAGATTGCAATTTGCTTGGCAGAATACTTTTTTATGATGAAAAGAAAAACAAAAAAATAAACTTTTATTTTTACATTTAAACTTTATTGCTAACTATCTACTAAATATATATTTGAATATACGGTATATAAAAGTGACAGTTTTTCTCACCAAGATTTGTTCAAAGATAGCAAGTGTTACAAAGAAAATATTGTTGTTATGTTTTATAAGGCTTAATTTATAAATTTAATTTACTCATCCTTTTATTTGCACTCTTAACAATAGCTGTATTTCTTCTTCTTCTTCTTCTTCTTCTTCTTCTTCTTCTTCTTCTTCTTCTTCTTCTTCTTCTTCTTCTTCTTCTTCTTCTTCTTCTTCTTCTTCTTCTTCTTCTTCTTCTTCTTCTTCTTCTTCTTCTTCTTCTTCTTCTTCTTCTTCTTCTTCTTCTTCTTCTTCTTCTTCTTCTTCTTCTTCTTCTTCTTCTTCTTCTTCTTCTTCTTCTTCTTCTTCTTCTTCTTCTTCTTCTTCTTCTTCTTCTTCTTCTTCTTCTTCTTCTTCTTCTTCTTCTTCTTCTTCTTCTTCTTCTTCTTCTTCTTCTTCTTCTTCTTCTTCTTCTTCTTCTTCTTCTTCTTCTTCTTCTTCTTCTTCTTCTTCTTCTTCTTCTTCTTCTTCTTCTTCTTCTTCTTCTTCTTCTTCTTTCTTCTTCTTCTTCTTCTTCTTCTTCTTCTTCTTCTTCTTCTTCTTCTTCTTCTTCTTCTTCTTCTTCTTCTTCTTCTTCTTCTTCTTCTTCTTCTTCTTCTTCTTCTTCTTCTTCTTCTTCTTCTTCTTCTTCTTCTTCTTCTTCTTCTTCTTCTTCTTCTTCTTCTTCTTCTCCTTCATCTTCTTCTTCTTCTTCTTCTTCTTCTTCTTCTTCTTCTTCTCCTCCTCATCATCATCATCATCATCCTCCTCCTCCTCCTTCTGATGATGATGATGATGATAATGTTTTGATCTTTTACTCAATCATGGTTATCTATAAATACAAATTCTTATATATTGCATGATTTATTATTCATAAATGGTTACATCAATAAGTGCCATTCTTGGATCTGATGTTGCTGTCAGGTTTTGGATTATATGACAATAAATATTGGGAATGTTGTCTGGGCTGGATCAGGTCTTTGTTTGCTGCTTGCTCATGTCTTCTGTATTACCCCAGCTATGTGATCTTGGTCATCAGTGTGGATATGGATTGCTTGATCTGCATCAGTTCTCTAATGGCAGTAAACTCCAGTTGTTGCTCTGGCTATTGCCATCTGTTCTCTGGTATCTTTTCTATAATCATCTCCATTAATGTCTCATAGAAAAGATTCACTGCTATCTGAAGTCAAACATTGTATGTGCATACAATATTTTGATAATGTGTATGTGTATTACTACACTGCTTTCTATGAACACATAGAGCTGTATTGTCACTTCCAATGTCTTATCTGATGTTATTCATGATGGTCTTGTAGAGGTACATCTTCACTTTTATACTGACCCTTCTAATATCTGCTCTGCTGTGTTTTAATACTTGTACAATTCACCCCCTTCTATTGAACATTATGTATGGCTAATTATAGCTTCTTACAAGTGCATACTGAAGCATACTATTATTCTCTTTTTGGACAACTTTGCAAACTTTTATTTATATTCTATTACACACACACTGCCTTATAATTAGCAAAAAATCCATGTAAAGCAAATATTTTCTTGCACACATTTAATAATCATCAATATTGTATAATAAATTTTGCTATAAGCTTGAATATCTAAGTTTAGAAATTGAATAACATTTCCAAACAATGTCTAGATGAAAAAGCTCTAAAACTGATAATGAGTATAGATGTTATGATGAAGTCTATAGATTGACATAGAATATTGGCAGACATTTCAGCAACTTTCTGAACAGCAGAATTGGAGAGATTATTAACAAAGAAAAAATACAAGAAAAGTAGTTTTTAATTAGTATAAATTTGTTTTGCATTTAGAAAGTCCATTAAAATTTTTATACTGTTGCAAAAAACAGAGTTAAAATATAGTATGAAGAAAAAAATCCAAATAAAGGCTGTCAATAAAGGAAAATGCTGTGAGGGATGCTATTACTTGACATAACGTGTATGTGTGGAATATGTTTCAGGATTTTTCTGAAAAACTTAGTTAGAAATATGATTATAAAGCTGATTAAACAATGATTATAAACAATCACTCATAAAGATATGGCCATTTCAACTTAAAAAATATAGAAAGATAGGAGAGAGAGAAAGAGAGAAATGTTTAGAAATGAATTTTGCAATGATTATATTAACCAATCTATAAACCATAAATACCACATATAAAATATGCTGATTTTATTTTTCTGCTTACTTGATATTTGTTGTTGATTAATTTTTTAAGAAAAAAACTTATTGTTCTAAAATATATCAACATCTTGTCTAATTGTAACTCTCTAATGTATTACATTATTTGAAATATCTTTTCAATGAAAAGATTTGACACTGTGCTTTTTAGAATATCTTTAAGATAATTCTTATAATGTGGATATCTCTTCTCCGAAAACAATGTAAAAGTTTATATAAGTTAAAGAACATATTAATTGGTTCTGTGATCTTGTCATTTTATTTTTAAAATTTTATAGAGTATCCTTAAAAGAAATTTTTCTAATGCCTTTGTATTGTGCCAATAGGGTGTTCAAGTTTAATTCTATACAATAAATTAGGTAAAATAACAGCTTTATATAGAGCTAATTTATTTATAGTAGTTATTTCCCTGTGAAGAAATATTCTATCTTTTAACTAATTAAAAGCAGCAGCACATTGGAGTCTGTGCTGTGTCTCAGCATATAAACCCATCTTTCTATTTATAAAACTATCAATGTATTTAAACTAATTTGCATTTTTAAGTTGATAACTATACAAAGTAAAAATTGCTGAGAATTTTTCTTTTACCATTAGCTGATAAATAAAACAATTTTTTGATTTTTAATTAATAAATCAAAGTCTTTAAAACATTGCATTCAAAATATTAAGAATATTTTGTAAACCATCTTTTGAACTGACAAAAGTAGCACATTCCTAAGCAAATTACAAATCCAGAATCCAAGAATTTCATGTTTTCACTTTTGATCAATTCACATCATCAATTTCGCCACCAAAACTATATAATATCTTGATCCTGTTTCATTAAGCTGCCTATATAAATTTTTTGATAAACAATCAGCTAATTTCAAATAATATCATATACCTGATCTATTAACTGAATCTATACCTATAACTAACCAATAAAAGCAACATGTAAATTAGTTTATCATTCATGATACCTATATTTGCCTGACAATAAAAATCATGTTTATAGTGCTTCTTGATTTTCTAAAGTCACATTGTGTCTCTTGTAACTATCTTTCTATATCACGATGAAACTATTCAACAAATTTTTTTTTTTGGATTTTCTGTAGAAGACAATGATATCTATAGCATTTATTACAATTTTGCCTATTCCCCTTGTTTTTTAAAAAACTGCAACAATAAATCATGATTAAGATAAGGTGGCACAACCTACTATGTCCGTATATATCTAAAATTTTTCAATATTTTTGAAGCTAATATATACTGATCATATTCCAAAACTTCTCCAGGTATTTCATAAGGACTTTAAAAATTTTTACAATTAGAGAGAAGTGTTTTGACTTCTTTAACATTAATATCTTTGCCCAAATCTAAATAAATAGATAAAATGGATATATCATTAAAAGTAATGATCTCAATTCTTGTATCAGTACTAAAAAGATGATCAAAATACTCCTTCTATTTATTCAGAATGTCCAGCAATATAAGAGAGTTCCATTGCTGGATTTAAAAGGATTATGATGCTGATTTTTAGGTTCATATGTGGCTTTCAATGCATCAAAAAATCCTAGCATGATCATGATCAGTGAATGTGCGTATCTTTTTTAAAATTTTAATCCACCAATAATTCTTAAGCCTTCTAGTCGGACAATGAATTTCTCACATCTTAAATTTTATTATAAAGTTCTATACTTAATATATTATTCTTCTAAGCAGAAAATGTGACATTTCTTTTTAATCAAATTACTAACAAGATTTTTATCAGAAAATTAGTAATAATTCTTTTTTTAACGAATTCTAGAATAAATTTACATGGATCCATAAAAAACTTCTTAAAAGAATTCCACCATTTCAATAATATGATAGTTCTAAAGATTCAAATGAGTAATTTTAGTGTTTAATAGCTTTGAAATTTAATATGTATAAACATTCTTCTAAAAAATGAACATCAATTTTTTTTGTGAATGTGATTGGAATAATATCTGCTTTTTAATGCAACTAACATTTTAATGTTAGAGCATAGCAATCTATGATCTGTCTAACAATTTGCATTTGTAAATGCTCATTTTATGAAAACTTCTTTTCTATTCTGATCCTAACTATAATGTAATACCATCATTTTGAGCACGACTGCATCCATATTTCTTTATAATGGTTTTTCTGCCTAAGCGAAGTGTTTATGATAGTCATTCCATGTGTTGTGCATAAATCTCAATAAACATTTGAATTTACAGCACCAATATCATTATTTTCAATAACTTTTGATCAAATGTCTATTATTTATATCTACACATGCATTAAAGTTTTCCCCAAAATGATGTTTTACTGATGTGGGTGTTTAATGTTGTCTAACTAGGAATAGATGCTTTTCTGACTTTTATAATATTGGAAAATAGATAATAATAAAATAATCACTAGTACCATTGTGCAAGTTGAGTTATAAAACCAACAGCCTGCCTTTCATTTTATTGATATAATGAGGAATTAAAGCATTAAAAAATTATACTTTACAGTAAATCTTAACTCCATTCATTCTTTTTTCACAGATTGACTTGTCTATCTAAAAAAATTTATCTATCTACTTGTTCAATTATATTTTTTACTTCTATGAGGAATTCTATTAAGATCAACACATCTATATTGATATTAAATTTTAATATTTCCTTAGCCATAAATGCATTCCTCCTTTTTCACTTGAAGTGTTTATATCAAGCAAAGTTTGCATATTTCATGTACATATGTTTAGAAAAGATTTATAATACTGATAAAATAGATTTATGATACTTAACTTTAATACTATCACTATCTTCTGCTTTATCATTGCTGATGATATTATTATTACTATTATTATTCTTTTTACCAGTAAAACAAATAATCCTCCTGATGTGACAATCTAGTTTGACTGTGTAGAAAGTTTTTAGATCACATTTTAAAAGCCTTACCACTTCCATGGAGTCTATGGGATCTCTGAGTAGGGTTGTCTAAACATGAAATCATTGCTGACCAAAATAGAAAGATCACTACTAAGGATTGTCAGCCTATTAAGCTTATCCCAATAATGCTTTTTGTTAATTTTTGAGGGCTTGATCTGAAAAAAAAAGGGGAAGGGGATTGGAATCAGAAATGTAGTTCAAGTAGTTAAAGGACAGAATTGTTGTTTCACAAACATACAATCCCACTATCACAATTAATATATAAGGATATATGATGGCATGAGAAGCACTTTATGTGTGGATACTATAATAACTTAATTGGCTGAAAAAAGAAAAGACAGAGACAGCAAAGTCCATTTATATTAGAAACATAACCTTTGATAAAACAATATTTTATTTTACAAGGCAGCTAGCTGTTTACAATTGTTTCTCACATATAAAGACTTTTCTATTATCCACCATCTGTTAAACCCATCAGTAACCTGAGCACAACTCTTAAATGAAAACTGATTAACTCTATAAAAAAAATTCTCAAGAAAAAAATCAAAAGGAATGTGAGTTTTCATTATCATAAAAACAGAAAACAATTAGAAAATTAGGAGCTGAGAAAAAAAAATTCAAATGAAAAAGCTGGAAATTGTCAATACACAAAAGTGCTACAGTAAATACAAACTGGTTGAATTAAAGCCATATGCACAAAATGTTTCAGAACTTTTGTGAAAAGCTGATTAATGCCATTAAAATAAAACTTTACAACTGATAAAGCAGAAGTTAAATTGTTTTTATTACTGTAAATTTGTTTTTGCTTTTAGAAGTTCAAAAACTGAAACTGTTAGCTTCAAGTAAAAAAAAAATTTCAAAAAATAAAGCCGAAGTTCTGTAAATGATATGATTAAATCAATGAGCTGTGAATCTTTATTAGATAAATTTATTTAACTTTTTATTTTATGTTCAACGTTTTATTTTATTTTTCATTAAAATCGAACTTTATTTAGTAATTATATATATATTTACACTTATATTTTTGCTTTGATATTTGTCCATTTAAAAAAAAATAAGATGGTAATATTACCTAAGTTATAGGTCAAAAACAGATTATTCATAAACACATGTATTTTGTTGTAAGCTACAATAAAAGGATGATATAATGAATATCATTCTAAAATCATTTATTTTATTATAGCAGCCTATATTGTATCTATTAGTTACTTCACAAATCAAATATATATTTACATATATATTGTTTCAAAATTTATTCCTCATTACTAGAACTAACTTTGCAAAAGAACATCGTTTTTTGATTATTGATATGTTATTATTTAATTTTGTAGTATTACACTTTTGTATAAAAATGTTTGTGCAAAAATTAATTATAATTATTACTATTATTATTTGGCTTTTATTTCTAGGATACTTTATTCAGTATGCTGTTATATGGATAATTTGTGCCTTAATAGCAGAACTAATTATAATACCAATAAAGTATCATTATAGTATGATTATATGGGAATTATTTTTAAAAACTCTGTAAGTAATATTTTGTTGTGACCATATATTTATAATAATACGGTTACCAATTTTTTTTTTCATTTATCATTATTGTGAGGTGTTTTTAATATTAAAAATATATTTAACTTAAAAGAAAAAATAATATTTAAAACTTGTTGCTTTTGTATTTATAATTTAATCTTTATTTTAATTAAAGTAAACTTATTATTTTTTTAATTATCTACAACAAACTAATTTTTATTACAAATATTCGAACATCATTTTAATTTATCATGTCTTGTATGAATTAAAAACATAACTGACTACCGTAGCCTTTTAAAATGATTAATAAATAAAATTATATAATAGTGTTATTCCGACTTACTCTTGACCCCCTCCCTCGCACAATCTAAGATAAGATTTGTTAAAAGCAAAATCAAAGATCAAATAACTTATCAAATTATATTTAATAAAAAACAAATATATTTAAAAGAGATATGAAATATTTTTTATAATAAAATACAGTTTACCTTAACTTTTTTGTACAATTGTAAATTGTGTAAAATTGTCTGCGTTGAATGGTTTTTAATTTACAAAATATTTTAATTAATGAGCAGGCTTCAGTCCACTCCACCCTCCAACTCTTCAGCCATCCATGCTATTGAAAATCTGATAATGGAATGCTCAAAGCCCACACTGATGCCGACATTCTTGTCGCACCCAGATTGACCATAAGTCATTCTGACCCCTCATATACAGGACATAATCCATTTAAGTACATATATGAGGTCTGGGCAGACATTCAAGCTACTTTTTAATATCTATCATACAGATTATATATATATCTATCTGTACACACAATGTAATATATAGGATATTTTGAGCTCAGACTTTCACACAACCCTCAACTCTCCACACTTTCTCATACTACTGATACACATGACCACATATATGTTTATAAGATAAATAAATATTCACCAATATATGTATTTCCTGCTAAACTAGCACTCGTCAGTTGGTCAGATTATCATCTCTACACATATATACAATAAGTGCTCAGATTTGTATAATTTATCTTTTAGACATATATGTGGACAAGAGTATCAGTGATATGAGATAGTATGGAGAGTTGAGAGCTGTGTGAAAGTCTGAGCTAAAAATACCCTATATATTATATTGTTTGTACAGGTATATATATTGCCTGTTTGTTAGATATTAGATATATATACATAATGTAAAATAAAAAGTTGATTAATAAGAGCTGTTTTACATCTCTAACTTGCTTAGTTTTGTTCTTCGTGTTTATATTGTTCTGAGTTAATGTCTGATTAAAATCTTAATAGCAATAATGGAAGTATTTTCTATTTTCCATCTTCTTAATTTGAATTTTTGGAAACATAGGTACTTCTAGAAAATTTAATGCTAGATGGTATGATCGTTGTTATATTTAATCCAATATAGTCTTATGCATATTATAATTTTATATAGTCAGTTAAAGGGTTTTTCAAGATTATTTAATTTGAACAGAAACTGATATTTGTTATTAGTTTAAATTTTTGTTGTTATTAACTGTTTTCAGTATTATTTATTTAATAATGTAAATTTATGTAGCTAATTTTCTATTTTTTTAAGTGGACTTTATTGTTTCCTGCACAAAATTCTTATTGTCAGGAAAACCATAACATTTTTTGTTTAATTTTAATTAATAAATATTTCTGTAATTAAATTAAACAAATTTATTAGTTAATTTTAAATGGTTATTAATTAATCTTGCTTTTAAACATAGAATAGAAAGATGATTGATAATAATTGTTTTGACATATTGACTTTTTTATAGTTTTGTTGTTATTGCTTACATTTTCTAAGTTATTAGATATTTCAAATTTTAGAAGTAATAGGAAAATGATCTCATTTTCTGTGTGCTTAATTTGGAACTTAGTAATCACCGGGTAGAACTGCTGGAAAATTTCATACCAAGTGATATAATATTTGATATATAAAATCAACATATAAATCACGGTACTGTTTAACTAATGTGAGAATTCATGAGAACGATATAATCTAAAGTAGTGCATTATAGAAATTAACGCACTCATTTTAATATTATATGTACTGGATAAAGATTTCATTTCAATGATTGAAAGAATGATTCTCTATTTATTAATTGCTTAAAATTTTAAATGTTATTTTATTTCTTTATTTATTACATATATTTGTTGTATTTTATATTTATGTTATATACATATATGGGTAATCACTTTTCAGATTATGTATAATCATATAAGCTTTTTAGTAGTTGATAAAGATTTCATTTCAATAATTAAAAGCATGCTCCTCAATTTATTAATTAAAAGTTAAATGTCATTTGAGTGATTTATTTATTTATTATATATATTTGTTGTATTTTATATTTATGTTATATATATATAATCACATTCCAATAATATATAAGCATGTAAGCTTTTTTTTAACAGGCATGATTTAAACTTGATTAATGCTATTCAACATTAAAAATCAGAGAGTCTCTTTTGTTTTGGTAATGACTTTCCTATCTTTATCAGGCATGCCCACATTTAAGTCATAATCTAACATCTTATATTAACAGATGTTTTGCTGATTTTTTTATAAACACACAATCAAAATATAAATATCATCCCAAATCATCTTGATAATATTAAAAATATAATATGAAAAAAAATATAACTGTGACCTCATTTATAATTTTTGCATATCTTGGCAAATATTATAAAACATGATTTAATTATGATTGTGTGATAATAAAATTCTCATCCTAAAAAGAGATCTACATAATATTTATTAGTATGTAAAGATATATTCTACCTTTGTTACAGGTATTCAAACCTCCAATACACCCTAAAAAAACAGAGGATGCATAGTCTGAAATATTATGTAATGTAAGAAATTGGTCTGTTTTTAAAAGATTTTATTGAAGTTGAAAATTTAGTTTGTTAGTTATATGTTTGTTTATTTTTTAACTTTTGATCTTTTTCAAATTAGAATAAAATTTTAAAATTGAGATATAATATATTTAAACTCATAGAATTGCTTGAAATCTGATATATAAATAAAACCAGTTTAATCCATTTGGGACATTCATCCATCATCTAGTTTTTTAGATATGGAAAAGAGGGTGGGAAAATATTTAAAATTTTCAAAATTTCATGTATCACAGTTAAAAACTATTCTTATAACTTTCATTTGTTTTAAATAAGACTCTTGAGAGAATGGTATAAAGATTTGCTTTCTTTCAATTTAATAACATTTTTTTAACATTTTAAAATAAATATTTAATACATTTAGGTTCAATATAACTTGTTCACATTTTGTATATTAGTTTAAAATGTTTAGGAAAGTGATAGAACCCATTAATTTTTAAGGATCATTTAGTTTCTTAGCTTGAAAAAGTGGGAGAATGTTTTAAATAATACCCATTATCAATTCTGTATGTTATGATTTCAAGCTTCATTAAGTAATAAAAAAGTTGTATTTATATGTTGAAGTATTTTGATCATCTAATATGAGCATTGAAGGTCTTTAAAAAAATTAACTTTATTTTTTTTTCCAAATACATTCAACTGTTAATTAATTGCACATAAAACAGGTTAATATATGCACAGAATTTCAAGGGGTATTACTCTCCATTCTTCAGGTGTTGATGGTCTGACCAATGACAGCACTAGCATAGGAATTGAACCTGGAGCTCAGATTCTTGAGTATAAATTTTAAGATAATGCTCTAACCAACTGGGTTATCCTGCCAAAGACAACAGTGTGTAGAAATTTCATATACTTATCTACCAGGTTCCTCCTGATTTCTCCACTTTTGTTTCTTAAGAGCAAAATTAATTAATGGCTTCCATACATTACATATAGCCAAACTAAGTTGACTTATGGGATTGTTTGCTATTTTCATGTGAGCAGCTTCTTTATATTTTCTTCTTTGTACATTTTCTTCTCTATCTAATATTTTTGTGTTTTCCCAATTGAACATAAGTTCTTTGGTACATATGTGGTCTTCTACTTCAGACACATCTGCTTTCTTTTAATCATCAGTTTGTGTTTTTGCAAGCACTTTTCAATAGGATGATTGGTCTCACTAATATATATTCTTCCACATTCACATAAGATGTTTATAATATAGTTTTGTTTAGCTTTTTTTTTAAATAAAAAAAACTATCAAATGTTAAATCTAAAAAACCCAATTGGGATGAACAAACAATTGTTTTTTTTTCAGTGCTTGGTCAATAAAAGTAATTAATAAAATTTTTTCTTTTATCTCTATTATAGTAAATGCTTTTATTGAACTTGAAAAATCAGTTTGTTTGCTTACTTGTTAACTCACTAGAGAGTGGCATAAAGATTTTTTTTTTCAATTTATTAACATTTTAAAAACATTTTAAAATTGATATTTAATATATTCAAGTTCAATATAATTTGTTAAAATTTTGTACTTTTATTTAAAATGTCCATGAAGGTGATAGGACACATTAATTTTTTTAAATTTCCAATCAAAAGTAAAAATACTGACACTTTTCAGTTAAAAGAATATTTCATATTTTTAATCATTTATATGCACATGTATTATTATGTACATATACTAAATATAATATATACAAGGGTTATGCATTTTAGTTTATAGCAGAAATATCTAATGGTATATAGCAACTGTAAGTATCCAGTTAATTTAAGTACAATACAGTTTTACATTTTCATTTACTGTGCCACTACTAAAAACATAAAAATAATACATATTTTTTTTTTATATATTTTAAATGCTTTTATTGAGCATGCACTAAAAATGAAAAAAGTAACTGTTTTTTCAATTGCAATTGGGATTTTTAGATTTTAAAAATGGGGGCAGGGTCCAGAAATTAATTATACCATTCCTATTTTTTTTTAAAAGAAAACAGTGACTTAATTAATTTCTGCCCTCCCCACATTATTTTATTTCAAGTAAAGTCTAAAACCCCAACTGTGGTTGAAACAATAATTATTTTTTAGTGCATGGTCAAAAAAACATTTAATATAAAAATTTTATGTTGATGTAGCAATTATCTATTTCAAGTTATGTCTTTCAAGGGGCACTGAGGGTCATATATAATCATCAGAAAGGAATTAGGCATGCTGTGGTAGAGTGTAATATATGTGATGAGGTTTTCCACTTGAAATGCTTAAATAAGACTAGGAAGGATGTAACAGGTTTATGGTTTGGTAGACAGTGTGTGAATGTGATAAAGTAGGTGAAAAAGTGGTTTCAAAGTATAGTCAGGAGAAATGGAGCAAAATGTAGTTGAGGAAGGCAGGAAGTCAGGAGAAATGGAACAAAATGTAGTTGAGGAAAGCAGCATAGAGTGTGCTTGTAGTGGAGTGACAAGAGATATGGATGGAAAAATAGGTAGTGCATTGAAGATGGTTGGACAAAGAATAAGTAAGATAGAGGTAAAGGATGTAGAAGCAAAATTAAAATCATTAGAGATGAAGTGCAAGTGGATAAAGGAATTATTGAGTAGGAATGATAAGGAAGAAGAATAAGGAAGTCCAGAAGGTGGTAGAGAATGTAGTGAATGAAGCAGAGAAAGTAGACTATGAGACAGTATTGATAGGTGATTCATTAATAAGAGAATGTGGAGATATAATTGCAAGGGAAAATAGAAACAGGTATGTAAAAGTATGTTTGCCAGGAACTAGAATTAGGGATGTTGCAGATAAAGTAAAGAAGCAAGGGAATAGAGATGTATATGTTATGGTAGGGACTAATAATTTATCAGAGTCATCAGAGAGAGTAATGGGTGAGTACATAGAATTGATTAGGAATTTGAGTATGGTTAAAGGAAGAGTAGGAATAGTTGTATCACCAAGATTTGATAAAAGGTATATGTTAGATAAGACATGTTCTATAAATGAGAGATTGAAAGAATTGTATGAGAGAAATGATGTTACATTTGTGTGGGAGTTTTTTATTGGGAAGAGGGAATTATATAGTAAAGATGAGTTGCACTTAGGGAAATAAGGAAGTGAAGTTTTAGGGAGTCTGATTTATAAAGAATGTAGTTCAGGAAACTTGTAAAGGGGGGTGGGATTTTAAATTGCAGTGTTATTAGAAAGAAGAAGAATGGATGGGATGTAAGGATTAAACAAAGGGCAGTTGATTTAGGTATAAATGTAGATGTGAAGAGGGAATGGGTCTGTAAAATTAATGGTAAGCAAGCTATTTATAAACATAATGGAGAAGAAAGAATCAAAAAAATTTATAAAAAAGTAGTTAGGAAAGAAAAAATGTTAAAATTGGGTATTTAAATATGCAAGGTGGTAGGAGATCCAAAAAGTGGCAGGAATTAAACAAAGCAATTGAAAATGAAGATCTTGAAGTATTAGCGTAGTGGAATACATCTAAGAGAAGAAGAATAACCTGTTTTGGAAGATTTGGTATGTTAGGGTATAAATAAAAAAGAGAAAGAGAAAAAGGGTGGTGGTATAGGTGTTATATCAAAAAAAATATTTAAAAAAATGTTAAATGCCAAGCACATTTGTGGTTTGAAATAAGGTTGGGAAGACAAGAATGGATGGTGCCTATAGTTTATATAGCTACTGGAGATAGTCAAACTATAATGGAGTGCAACAATAGCATATATGAATGCCTAGTTAAGGATATATAGGGTTTTAAAGAAAAGGGTAAGAGAATAATGGTTATAGGAGATATGAATGATCATATTGAAGAAATTGATGATGTAGATAATAAGAATGGACAGTTTTTAAAGAAATTTTGTCAGAGAGTAAATTTGAGCATTGGAAACTTATCAAATATTTATGAGGGACAATACACATGGTCTAGAAATAATATATCCCACACAGTAGGTTATGTATTGGTAGAGTAAGAGGGAATGAATAAAGTATAAAAAATTAAGGTGTTTGATGATGAAGAGAGAGTATGTAATAGTGATCATAATTTCTTTGTAATTTAAATGGTTAGTAATGTGATGGAGAATAGAAATAAAAGTAGAAACAATAGTGAAAGATGTTGATGGAGAGTGAACGATAAGAATAAGTTGGAAGAGGATAAAATACAAGTTGAAACAACCATGGAAGACTTAGTTGGAAATGTGTATGAGCACTGGTGTGATGAAATAGAAAAAGTGGCAAATAGGGTTTTAGGTGAAATTATTCAGAAGAATAAAAGTAATAAAAATTGAGAGTTAGTAAAAGTGTAAAAGAGAGGAAAAAAGCATGCAGAGAATATAAGTATGCTATTAAGAACAAAGAAAGTAAAAAAGATATTAATGCTAAATGGGAAAAGTACTTAGAAAAGAAGAAGTTAGCTAAAATAGTTAATTATAGTGAGAGAATGAAACTAAATAGTAAATTATTGGATGATATTAATAAAAGTGGAAGAGATGGGAGTAAAAAATTTTGGAATTATATTAAAAGGAGAAATTTAGGGGGGGGGAGAGGTAGTATTACTGGATGAGGAGGGAATAGAGTGTAGCTTTAGGGAAGAATTAGAGAGAATATTGAATAGTTATGTAATGGATATAGAAAAGATGTTAGATGTGAAGGACAGAAGGATAGAAAATATGAAAGCTTATAGTAATGGAAATATTAGGTTTGCAGAAAATGAACTGAATGAGACAGGGAAGAAATTAAGAAATGGTAAGGCAAGGTTTAGATGGATGGGCAGCAGAGATGGTAATGAATTTAGGGCGTAGGGCAAAAGTAAAATTATTATCATGTTTTAATAAAATGGCACAGAAGGGAGTTTTTCAGGGTAGTTGGAGTAATATGAGAGTAAGATTATTATTTAAAGGAAAAGGTAAGGATCATAGAATGTTAAATAATTATAGACCGATAGTGGTAACATCAGTTTTATATAAAGTTTTTTTTACATATGGTGGCTGGAAGAGTTGCAAAAGGATGGAAAAAAATAATGTAGTGGGGGAAATGCAAGGAGGTTTTAGGTCAGATAAGCATATATGAGATAGTTTATTTATAGTTACACAACATTTGGATATGAGTAGGAATTCAGGTAGACAGTTATATATGAATTTTATAGATACAGAGAAGGCATATGATACAGTGAATAGAAATAGATTTTGGATAAGTTTAGCAAATCTGGGAATGGATGAAGCTTTAATGTATGTATTAAGGAATTATATGAAAATAATTACTATATATATATATATATATATATATTGAAATGGTAAATCTGATTCAGATTTGCCATTTCACGGTCTGACCCACCTAATTATTTATTTTACTAACATTTGCTTTTTTTTTTATTATTCTAAAAAAACATTTTTAACTATCCTGAATAAATCCTATAATTTATTTTGGATCATAATTGTACTAACACTTATTCTATTTTATTATTAAAAGAAAAAAAAATTCAAATAATTAACTTTGAATTTTTTTTATATATTTTAGATATACTGTATATGTTTAAAATGCTTTATTTTTAGTTCAAGAATCCAAGATGGCCTTTTTGAAAAGATTTGTACCTTGATAAGAAGTTTAAAATAAATGTTTAAATTAAAAGCATTGATAAATTACCAAAATCCATTCACTGTGGAATCTCTATTCATTAATTAGTAGAGATTCTACATTGTTATCTAAATTAAAACCTAATATAAAATTAGATTGAAATATATTAATCCTTATCAAGGTACAAACTTTCTAAAATTAGAATAAAAACAATTGCTATTGTTTTCTAAAAGATCACCTGAGGCAGCAGGAAGTAATAGAGAGAGGACCAGAACTAGACAGAACTAGACAGAGTCATAAAAAGCACGCTATGATGATCGAGGAGTAAAACAGGGTAATCGCTGCTTTTTCCCTCCTGAGACCCGAAATCTTCCATTATGCTGCTGCCAGAACATGCCATCAATGGCCTTAAGCCATCAATGTTTGCCCGAAGAACTCATCCCGGGGAGCACCAAGGTAGTCATCCAGATTTGACCAAAGTATTATTAGAATGTAAATATAATTTCGTAAAGCTTTAAAATGTCAAAAGTTAATTTTTATTAAGAACCTTTTTTTTTTAACTGTCTCTTTAACCTGTTCTTTTAAATTATTTATAATGTTTTTCCTTTTGATAACTCAAGCTCACAATAATTTTCTAATATTTTTAATTGAATATGAATTTATTTGTTTTATATTAATTTTAGCATGAGATTATTTCATGCTTTGATTTTTTTTTGTATTTTGACAAGCTTCACTCGCGGGGGCTCAGAGTAATTTGCTAAGAGAGCAAACTATGTTTTATTAGAGGGAGTTCGGGAAAGAACGATTTAATTTTAAAATAAAATAATTTGGATCTATTTTATTTCGCAAGTGAAGTTATGTCAAAATATATATATATATATTTCAAACTAAAATATGCTATGGATTTTTGACCTAGTAACAGCGCCGCTGGATAGTGTCAGTTAATTATCATGCATTTTTTTTTAAGTTAGGAAAGAGGGAAGGGGGGATTTTTTCGAGAATTAAATTCCCTTATTTCTATAAGTATGTTTTTTTTTTGTATGTTAAATATTTATATAAAGTAGTTGTTTATGCAGGTTGTTCTCTATGCAGTATTAGATCATTTTAAGGCTATTTAATTATAATTCGTTCCTATTTAATAATTATAAGATCTTGGGTTAATAAAGAATGCTTGGAGTCTCATGAACAGACCTAAAATGGTCATAGATTTTGTGATTTGGAGTTAGCTTCCGTTTTTCGCATACGCCTGTGAAACGGACAGCGTGTTTGAGATAGAGTTGGTTTGTCAGCAGAATTTGTAGAGGCGAATTTGAGGACTTTCTGTAATTCCTATCTCCTATCGATACATGGACACGACATGTGGACGTATCGATTTTCCTTTTATTCTTCGTTGGAATAGACATACGAGTGTCCGTAATCCAGCTCGTATTTTCTTACTTACATTTCTTCTCTCCATTTTGCATTCATATATTTATTAACCCGACATTATTTTGCTTTTATTTTTCCTATCTAATACGTAAGCCATAGGGAGATGATTCTACCGAAAGGATTTTCGACCTGAGTAATCGATTGCCTTGTTCATTTGCGTAATTAGTTAAAATTGTTTGGTTTTGGCTAATTCACAGTATATTTCATTATAGGTATGATTTTAGTTGTAAGTCCAACTAAAGTGACTTGTTTGCTTTGATAATTAACTGATAGATTTTTTTAATTATAATCGCTTACAGTTTTAAAGTTATTTATAAGCTATGCCAGCAAGGTCCACTAATGTCATAAAACATTAGTTGTTGAAAATCCAAATTATTAATTTATAAAGATAAATAAAAATCTTTTTTTTTTATATATGTTAATAGAGTAAGATGTCAAATTAGTCTTAATATCTTTTCCAATAGAAATGTTTTTTTAAGTCATTCTTATATATGTGCATTAGGCAGATGTTTAAACCTATTGCTATATTATAAGCTTGTAATAAATGTGCACGGGGAATTTTGAAGTCCGTGGTCATTTAATTATGAAATAATTTTTGCTATTTTTTAAAAAAAGAGAATAAATGTAAACAAAAGTAAAGATGTATAAACTTCATAAAATAAATTGTGCAAACTCAATAATGTCAATGCTGACCGCTAATATAAATAAATTCGTCATGAAATCATATAATTATGAAGTTAATTTAAAGATTGTAATTTTTTTTTTTTTTGAGCTTGAGTTTAAACTAATGTAAAATAATTAATGTAGAATGTCTAATGATTTTAAATATATATATAACTAAAACAAACTTCCAGTGGTCTCGAATAATTTTATTTATTTTTATTTTAAATAAATTTTGACTTTTAAATATATCTATCAACCAATCACCCAAGTTCTCATTTAAATGTAATAAAATCAAATCTCATGCTTTAAGACCCAGCTGCCGGCACAGTGAAAATAAAGGAATTCAATCGTATCGTCGAGAAAGGCCATTGATTAGATCTTTGACCTGGGGATATAGGTAAATAGGGCAGAATTCATGATGTACCTGATTTATCTATCTTGTACATGGTCAAAATTGAGGTACATTACCTGTATTCAGGGGTTTGTTGGATCGATGTGTGTTTTTCGACCGGTACAATATATATATCAATTAGGGAATATAGAATCAGTTAAAGTTGAAAATGGGATGGGACTAAGGCAATGATGCCCTATGTCATCTATTTTGTTTTTGTTGTATTTGAGTGAAATGGAGAGAGCAATAGAAAGACTCGGAAGAGGGATAGAGATGCCATTAATAGGTGGCAAGAAGTATATACATTGTCGGGTTTTTTGTGGATGATGTCTTTTTGTGTGCAGAAAGAAGAGAAGATATGGAAGAGATGGGGATTAAATTTAGTGAAGAAAAATCAAATATAATGATGATGAATACTGGGGAAAGAGAAGACAAAGATTTCTTATTGAGGATATAAAGTTAAGTGTGGTGAATAGATATAGCTATTTGGGAATCATCTTGAGTAATCAGAAAAATTGCTTGGATAAATGGGAAAAAAAATTGATAAATGAAGCAAAGAAAAGAAAGTGATTGATAAAGAAATTAACAGTGTTTTCATATAATAAATATGATGTAGCTAGAATTGTATGGAAGGTAGCAGGGTTAACATATGGCAAAGATGTGTTATGTGTTAGTAAAGGGGTATTAGATTACTTCGAAAAAGTACAATGGGAAGTAGGAAGACATGCATTACATGCAGAGGTGTGGACAGCAAAAGAGCAATTCAAGGAAAAATGGGATGGTCAAGTTTTTATATGAGGGATGCAAAAAGCAAATTGAAAATGTTCAGTAGATTGCAGTTTATGGATAATAAAAGAATAGCCAAAATAGTCTTTCATTGGGTTACAAGCAAAGGGCAGGCAACAAGATGGATGAGAAAGGTAATGTGATATCCAGAAGATTTGGATAAAGAATTTATGTCAGTATACTTGTACAAAAGGTGGGATGATTGTGTTAGGAGGATTGTTGAGCATTATAGTGGTAAGGAGTGAGATAGAAGAATAGATGCATTAATAAAGAATATTGAGTTGGAGAGATGGAGAACTAGTATGGAGAGTAAAACAAGTTTAAATATATATAGAAGTAAACAGTACATTGGGTGTGTTAATTTATGATAATAGTAAGGAAAGTAATTTATTCTTTAAGACTTAAACAAGATCTTTAGCAACAAGGGAATATACACACAAATGGAAAGATATGAATGATTTAATCTGCAAGTTGTGTAAGGAAGGCATAGAAAATATTACGCCTCTGTTACTTCAATGTAAATGCTTGGAAACAGAAAGGGTACAAATAATGAAGTTATGGAAGATTAAATACGAACAAAGTGATTATACAGAAAGTGATTATTGGTTTTTATGCTAGGTTCGGGAAAAGATAAGGGGGATTTAGATATGAAGGTCATGGAGTTGACAAAGATTATGTTGTGGAAATGGGATGGAGCAGATTATGGGAAAACTTAGGGTGGAGAATATAAAGGAAAGGTAAAGTGGCTAACAGGTTTCTCTAGGCATAATTGCTGAGAGATTCCTGTCTTTGTATAAAGAGAAGTCACAGTGCATCACTTGAATATAAAAATTTAATATTGTTTTTTTTTTTTTAATCTAATAAATTTACTTTATCACATTATTATAAATTTATATTTAAAAAGATCTTTCTAAAAAATATTTGCCGCTATAATTTACTATTTGTAATTTTCTTTTACTTTTTAAAAAAAAAGTAGTTTTATTTTGTTTAATAAAAGATCTAGAAAAAACATATATTTTATCTTTTTTTTTTTTATTAGACCAATTATTCTTCCTGCTATATTGAGTTCACTTTTACTTAAACTTTTGGCCCGATGTTTATTTGTGAAAATTGTAAAAAGTGAACAAAAAAATGAACCAAAGGCTGTTGAATATTTTACTATTGATAACAGGTAAATAATTACTTTTATTATTTAAGTAAGATTTTAAAAAAATTATAATATGATTAAATAAAAATTTATCTTTTGGATATTGAGAATGAACGTAGCTACCATATAACAAAATCTAGAGATCTTACTTTACTAGAGCTGTACAATGAGTCATATAATGATTTCTTGAGAAAAAATTTAGTCACATTACTGAATATACAGACAGTATATATAAATGTACACATATATTTAAAAATAATGTAGTCTGGATTTTAGTAGACAGAATCCAGTTATATGTTTGAGTTTATTTTGAAATATCTGCAATTATAAAGCAACAAACAAAAAAATTATCAATGGAGTAAATAAACAATAGAATAAATCAATCTGGCAACACTTATTACGATTACAAGAGTAAAAATTCACTTAAGCATTAGTCAATGAAATGCAAAGCACCAACTAGGAAATTTTAATCAAAACAAATCGATGTTGGGAGAAAAAATCTTCATTTTAATATCTAAAAAATGCTATTTACAAAGAATAAAACAAATTTCTAAAATTCTTTAAATATCACCGACTTTTCTTACACTATTTGATTCAGTAAATTAAGAAACGTTTTTATAAATAGGATAATTAAAATATATACTTATAAACCATTCATCCCATAATAAGATATCTGTGAATATATAAAAATAATAGTTTAACAGCCATAATTAAACATTTTTTTAAAAATCTACCTCTTTGAAATTTTAAAATGGTTTAAAATATGGTCACTAATTTGGCCCAAAACTATGAATTTCTTTTTTTTAGGACGATGAGAATTTATAAAAATAACGTTAGCAGAGAACTCTGCAGTAATTATTATGGAAGGCATTTTTTAGTATTTTTAAAAAAATTGAACAATTGGTTTCCATCATAAATGGGTGGTTATCAGTAAGTCATAAGTCATTAATGTAAATATGGGTTTTGGGGTTAGGCAGAAGAAGTATAAATGTCTTTGTGATACAAAGAATAATTCATATCACAACTATTTATTAATCTGATCAAAACATTAAAAAAATAATATGGACAATTGCTTCCAAGATTGTAGAAGATTTAAACCCTAAATAACAGTCCAAGCTTTGATTCACAATCTTTTGTCTTTCAAATCTTCATTCTATCACTGCATAAAGGCACTTAATTCTATTAAATGACATGCTTTTGCATAAATTGATTTTAATATTTCTATCTAAATATTTTTTAAAGAGTAATTGTAAATATCTAATAAACTCCTAAAATTTATTAGAAATGATAACTACATTGTCAATATAAATACTATGATTGACTAATTTTTCTAACAATATCTTATATAAAATTTATAATAGTTCAAATCCATTATTAATTAACCCAGAAAAGTTTTTTTTGACATAAAAATACCATCCATATTTGAAAGCTGTATATTCATGATCTTGTTGATATAATAAGATAATAATATTTGGATATTAAATTTATCTTTAAATTTAGTCAACAATTCATGGATCGCAAGTATCACTTCTCTTTTATATACAGTAATAGATAACATTTACCTGTTGAGTTTCAAGGTATAATATTATAGCATCATTTTCCTTTTTAATTCTATTCTAGGGCTATTATATGAGCAAATGCTTTTCTTTAATTTTATTTGTCTATCATGAATTTTACCCAAATGTTTAACTATATATGATTAATAATTAAAATTTCACATGTAACACTTTCAACAGATTTCAATGTAAGCTTTCATACACCACCTGCCACTAATAGACTAATCAATAATTCAAAAGACAAGATCATATCTGACCAAATCCCTTGGAATGCTTACAAACTTACATACCCCCATAATGGTTGCAGTGCTGCATATTATGGGGAAATATGAGCCACAATCATTACCAGAGTATCACAACATTGATACTTATATAACAGAGCAAGAAATCTGAAAGTATCTCAATATTTTTCTAATATCCAAGGTTCACAGAACACATATTTGAACCTATGACTGCTGAAATAGTTTACATTGAATGCAATGATAACCAAGCACAAGATAGAGGAGGCTTGCTTTATAGCAGAAAACCCCCACTCCAACAATAAGAGAGTTGCTTGCTTCTCTATTTCAAAAAATGGATGGTTTAAGTGATTTGCATATATTTGCATATGACTCTATTAGTCAAGCTAAGCTATGAATATGGGTGCATGAAGTTTTTGAAAGTGCTAAGCAAATATAAACTTTTAATATAGCTTCATGGATGTGCATTTCAAGTACAATATATAAATTATGAAGCATAAGTAAAGTAAACTGAAGCTGTTTATTACATTATTATGAATCAATATTTCCAGCACCAGCAGATATTATGCCTCAGACTTTCTATTTGTACATTCCAACAGAGACTAAAATTTCTACAAAAGTGTGCACAGTTTTATATAGTCCCAAACTATTGCAGAATTAACATTAATGTGGCAATACATAACCATTACAAAATAAATGGGCAAATGAAAATGCACTTAATCAGTCTAATTATAAATGGCTGCTGGAAAGCACCGAAGAAAGAACAAAAGAGATGGCATAGAATATTGGCAAATATGCTAATTCCTCAAAGTGTGATGAATAAATGTGACAATAGGGCACTTAAACTAGCTCTTAAATTTGAGCATAAACTGACATTCATGATGAAGAAACAGAAGATCAATATTACAGCAGTGAAAAAAAGCATATGTCAATTGCACAGCAAAAACTCCACCCTCTGATGTTAAAACAGTTTTCAAGTGCAGCCCAAGATTTGTAGATGGCAATGAAAACACCCTATGATTGAATTAGTTGCTGACATGGAGGCAGGATTAATAGACAACCTCCACAGAGATAAATTTTTTATGCACATTGCAAAAATGACTCGACATGGACTAATTAATACAATGTTTGATGATTGGAACATAAAAATGAAGAATACAAAGCAATTTCTGGTGGATAACATGATTATCTGCTTGAAAAAAGACAAAGGAAACAGATTTGTCTTTATAGACAAAAGTCAATACACAGAGAAAATTAATTTCCAAATCGACAAACTGAAGTTTGAAACAGTAGCAGGTTTTAATAACAAATTAAATAGAGAAAAAATTATTTATTTAATATTGTGAGTTCACTGCAATAAAGTTTTTCCAAGTTGGAGTACTATTGTATTTATCCTTCCTTCTGAACACCCCCGAGAATGTTTGCTAATGTAAAGCTGCACAAGCATCTGAGGCTCATGTTAGATTTTGGAGAAGTGCACTACTTCAGTACAGCTAAATTGGTAAATCAATGGCTTATTGATAGCATAGGATTTGGTGCTTACATGATTAGATCCTCATTTGAGTTTGTGGAGAAAATTAAAAATGCAGCTTTGGAACCAAATTTCAAAATAACAGCATTGGATATTATAAAGCTCTATGGCTTCATCAACTGGAAACAGTCTATTAATAAAATTAAAAACAAATTAATACATAATAATTATCCATGAACATGTATTAATTTCATCATGGAATTTTTGACATGGCTTGATGATAGTACTATGGCAGTGTTTGATGGAAAATGGTTCTGTATGAAAAATAGATGGCCTATGGGTATGCCAATGAGCAGAATCATTTCCAGAATTTTGTTCAATTATTATGAGAAACAAATTTTACCCAAATATTACACAGCAGAACTGAGTATTGTATATATATGCTATGTAGATGATTTGTTTATAGCTGCACCAGAGAACATAACTGTAAGAATTTAAGTTGGAGCTCCAGGCACACACAAAGTTAATACAGAATGGGGTGTACGAGGGTGAAAAGCAAGAAGTGAGATATTTGGATATACAAATGCAAAGAGATGTGATACAATTCAACTACTGCATGATCATTAAGCCATTTGAAATATGAGGCTACATGCCCCCAAATTCGAAGTAAAAGCAGATAAATTGGTAGGCTTGGCAGCATTTTCTGTTTAGAAACCATCATCCCTGTAAATTCAAATCAGACAGAAAAAACAATTTAACTCATTACCAGAAACTCTTGATGAATATTGGATTTAAACATGGAGCCATTAACATGAAAGTCAAACAATTTTATAACAAGCTAAGAACTAACCTGGCCAAAGAGAATAAACCATGTATGCTTTTACCATACATACCTACCTTGGTTAAAAAACTCATTAAAACACTCTCAATAGATTTCAGTGTAAGCTTTCATACACCACCTGCCACTAATAGACTAATCAATAATTCAAAAGACAAGATCACACCTGACCAAACCTCTTGGGCTGTTTACAAACTTATATGCCCCCATAATGGCTGCAGTGCAGCATATTATGAGGTAACATGAGCCCCAATTACTATCAGAGTATCACAATATTCATACTTATATAACAGGGCAAGAATCAAATCTGAAGGTAACTCAATATTTTTTGAACATCAAAGGTCCACAGCCACATATTTGAACCTATGACTGCTGAAATGATTTACACTGAGCACAATGATATCAAGTACAAGATAAAAGAGGCTTGCTTTATAGCAGAAGATCTCATCTCCATCAATAGGAGAGATGCTTGCTTCTCTATTTCGAAAAAATGGGCAGTCTAAGTGATTTGCATATATCTCTATTAGACAAGCTAACAACAAAAATCATTATTATAAGCTATGAATATGGCAGCACAAAGTTCCTGAAAGCACTAAGCAAATATAAACTCTTAATATAGCTTCACAGATGTGTATTTCAGGTGCAATATATAGATTATGAACCATACGTGAAGTAAAACCAAGCTGTTTATCTTTCTTTTATAACTTTTATTTAATTTCTTTTTCCTTATATCTTCTAAATTCCTCATCTCATATTTTTTCTAAGAATTTAAGTTAATCAGCCTTATTTTGGAAAGCCATTTTTCAAAAATGAGATCTATGTAGTTGTTAAAGTGTATATATCAATATATATGCTAATAATATATTCTAAACTAACAGTGTGTCTATACACACACATATATGTGGGATTTAACTTTCTATTTTCTTCTGGTCATGAGCGTTGTTATAATTTTTAGGGTCTACAGCTGGTTCTTAGACCAGATGGTGATATCATAGTTTCTTAAGGTTTAAAGATGAAAGAAATCTCAGAAGAGTCAAAAATATTAATTTAAAATATTTAGAAATAAATTTCTTAATTGTTTTAAAAATATATTCTTTTTAGTCTAAATGTTTTAAACATCCCTCTAGATATATAAAAGAGGAAAAGATAAAAGAGTGTGATGTGTCCTCTTTTACTGATAATTATTGTCTTGCACTGTGGCTAAAGAGCATTTCAATTACCTATATGGTTGCTTGAGAGTTAATTTCAATATATATTGTAACCAATAGAAAGAATAGGCTATCGAATACCAGGGGTGTCCAACAAGTTGATCGTGATCCATCGGTCGATCACAAGGCCAATCTGGCAAGAGCTACCGAGTAATGAGTGAAACAAATTAAGTCAAGATTTTCAAGTTTTTTGTTATTTTTGTTTTTGTTCTAATTTTTTTTTCAATTCTAGATAGGCAAACTCCACTAAATCATATCATTATTGAAAATAATATTTTTAATCTTGATTTAATGTAGCTAATTTGAATTAATAAATATTGTTAATATATATTGTGCCATTACAATTTAGTCACTAGCTAAATTTATAGTAATGTACATGTAGGAAAATGTAAAACAAAATCATCATCACATTTTTATATAAAAGGAAGTTGTAGGGCCTCCAATTTTAAACCCTACAAGCTCCAGTTCTAAAAGCTTTAGATAGAAAGAGAGTGGGTCAACAATTAATATTGTTTGTGTGTTGATAGAAAGGTAATACACACATTTAAACTATTCAATTTTTAATTTTTCTTTAAAAAGCAAAGTTATAACGCAGACATATAGGCAGTGTATGTGTAAGCTATTGAATTGTTTTATATTTCAGATATTTAACTTTCTTTAAAACTAACCTATGCTTGAGCAATTTTAATATATTATTCTGTTTCTATTTTGCTTTTCTATAATTGTATTTGGGATTTAAAAGCTAAGGATTTAATTGCAAATATAGGGTTACAATTACTAAGATAGCAATTAGATTATTGTAATGACAGTTTATGAATGATTTGAAATGATAAAGTACATGTGTACATTACATACATAAATTTACATTTATTAAATATTGAAAGAAAAAGAAGGGTTAAATCTGTCAAATTATTTTTTTTACAATTTTGTGTTAAGGAAAAACTCTGTTGAATCAGATATCTATTTTTGTAGCAATTTTGTTTTTGTAAATGATTGTTTGTCATTTTGGGAGCTTAAGCTTGGTGGGAACTCTAATTTTGAAATTGTCTCATCTTAAGACTAAAGGAAAGAAACTCCAATTTTAGATATTACAGATATACATGAAAAAGGAAAAAGGATTAAGTCTATTTTTTTAAGACAAAAGTGTCTGAAAACCAGGTGTGTGATTTTTTGGGTTGGTCAAAAATAGCAATTGACACTATCACTCTAATTGGGTGAGTTGACTCAAAAATAAGATATAAAAGCAGTCTGGAAAATCAGTTGAGCTATTAGATTATTGTTATTATAATATATTGTGAGAGAGACTTTTTAAAAATTATTGAAACTAAAGCAGACAAACATTTTTAGTTCTGCTAGATAGTTTTTTTTAAAATCATTTTTTTATGAAGTTTTGAATGTTGAAAATATAAGAAATGACGGGGTAGAAAAATTAGATATGTGTCCCATCAAGACATGCTTGACAGGAAGAGAAGATTAAAACACATTCGTTATGCTAAGATCTAAGAAATGATTTATGCCTAATGAATTCCACTTCAGTTTAAAGATGTTTTATGTTACTTAGGTGTTTACTTAAATATTAGTGCATACAGTGCTATGGGTCTAAAATCAAAATCATATATTTTGTAAGAAATTAGGTACCAAAAGGGATTCAAACCTGGTACATGTGAAAAGGTTATTAGATATAACTGTGTCTAGATTCAGATGATCTAGTGGCGCCCTGCTGGACCATATTCACTTGGTATTTGTTTGGATATGCACTTAACATCAAACCAAGAAATGAAAGTGGATAAAATCTACTGTCTGTATACCTGAGCAGATATTTTATTGAGTTACTAGTGTACTCACCTCACGTGATTTCCATATACCTGAGTTATAATAGTTGTTATTAATAATTTGTTTATAATTATTGATATTGTGATATCTTGAGAAATCTAATTATAGAAATATGTTTAAGTTATTCCTACTCATCATTTTAATATTTATGACCTTGTGGCTATATAGCTACTATCCAGGAGTATGTTTCATTTAATCCAATGACCCTTAATATGATTGATAACTCAGTCTGACCTTTTTGTTTAATAGCCACTACTCAGGTATTCTTCTCATAATTTAATTTAAGCTACAATGCTTTTCGTTTATTAAGCTAAATATTTATATTTGAATCTTTTCATAATTATTTAATACAATTGAATTTCTCTTTAATATGTTACAATGGATGCCCAACTGGGGCTACAATATATTACCATATACCTGAGATAAAAGGTAGTCTATAGAATGATGGGAGATGTGTGGTAGAGAAGTTTTTTTCTAGTAATTTTTTTTTCAGTAAAAATTTTTTTTTTGTTTTACAAAATTTTCTTGGCCATACAGTCTTATTTTACATTTATATATGATGATGTTTAATATGATTTAATTTTTCATTGATGATGATAAAATGGGTACAGCCATAAAACAGCTTGGTTTTTTTAATCAATTTTGAAAGTAGATGAATATCACAACTTAAGACAAAGGTGAAATAAATAATAGAATTTTTTTTTGTTTGTGGAACATTAAAATGATTTATTACCAGATAGGATAGGCATAGTAATAGTGATGAATTATGGAATCGTAGTCTCATGTGTGTTTGGGGAGTTTATTTTGTAAAAAGTCTATGATTTTGGAGGTTGGATTGGATATTTGATCGTTGGAGTTTGGTTGGTTAGATTGCAGTTTTGATGATGAGTGGAGAGTTTTGTCATTGCCTTGAGAATGCTATGTATTCGTGTAACTCATGGATGATCAAACCCAGTCACTGCTTCAACCCAATTTATAAGTTATCTTTATTTTATCATGAAACAGTTAACAGCAGTCCTGCCATGATATCAGCCTATAAGTCTCCAAGAGAGAGAGCACGGCATAGTTTTCCAATACAGTTTATATGTTATTCTTATTTTATCATGAAGCAGTTAACAGTAGTCCTGCCATGATATCAGCCTATAAGTCTCCAAGACAGAGAGCAAGGCTTAGTTTTCTGTGGTCCTTAATAAGCAGGGCATTCTTTGATACTAGCCACATAAGACTCCAAGAGAGAGAGCAAGGCATAGTTTATCTATTTTAGCCCCTAAGACTTAAAATACTTCTTTTATTGCAACAGAGTTTGCATCATTCAATCAAGGGTTGTGGTAGTTAATAGTGATCAAATTGGGATGATCTTCTGAGTGCGCATGATACGTTGTGTGATTATAGTGCTGTGACTGAATTCTTTTATTTATCTCAAGATTGTGAACTGCTAGTCATTCTGTGGACTGTCAATATCTGTCAGATTTTTAGGAGAATGGATGAATGTATAATTTGGGCTATTGCAGACAGACATGCACTATATAGATTATGGTTGTGTAGTTCATCAAATAAGGACATTAAATTTTTTTTTGTATTTGTAATGCATGATAAGGTGAAAAGCAAATCAGTCAGTTAGTCAAAGATAGGTGTCAGACAAGGAAGAGATGTGTAGGTTTTTGGTGGTCAGGGAAGCACAGATGGGATGTATATTGAAATATATTAAAATTTTAATAAAATGAGTAAAAGGGAAATGGAAATGATGAGGCAGATGCTTAAAAGTATGGAAAGTCTAAAAGAGGATACTAAGAGTTTAAAAGAAAGTCATAAAAGTTTAGAACAGAAGATGGAAAAAAATAATAAAAGTATAGAAAGTTTAGAACAAAAGATTGAGGAAAGTAATAAAAGTCATAAAAGTTTCGAACAAAAGATGGAGAAAAGTATAAAAAGTATGCTAGAACATAATAGAATCTGGAGAGAAAGTTTAAGAGAAGATGATGTAAAAGTCATAGAAAGTGTAGAAAGTTTAAAAGAAGAGGATAAGAGAAGTGAAGATGAATTAAAAGCAAAGATAGATCAATCTATTGAAAGCAACAACTGAATGATCATGGCCTGGGAAACAAAGATCGAAAAGCCTCATATAGAGAAAACTACAGAAAGTATAATAGAGGATAGTCAGACTACTGATAATGGGGAAAATAATGTAAAGTTAGATACACTGATAAAGGATAAGTTCCCAGAAGTAGAAAAGCCAATAGTAGCTGCAAAACCAAGTCTCCCAGTAAAGAGAGTACATGAGGAGATGGCCAGAGAGCCGATTGGGGTAGATCGTAAAGTGAAAAAAAGGAAAAGAGAGTGGGAGGAAAAAGTCCATGCACCAGATGAGGTGATAAAATTAAGAGAATCTATCTCTCTGAAAAATGTAAATGTCCAAATCTCTCTGAAAAATTTAAATACTATGAAAAAGTTAAAAATAAATTATGTCTGGTACAAAGAGTCAACCTTTCTAGAAAATTTAAAAATAAATTGTATGTGGCCCAGAGAATCAACCTCTCTGGAAGATTTAAGGATGAATAATATCTGGTATAGAAAGTCAATCTCTCTGAAAAGTTTAAATGTCCATTATATATGGTACAAAGAATCTATGCTGGAAAATTTAAATGTGCCTTATGTATGGTACAGAAAGTCAACCTTTCTAGAAAATTTAAAAATAAATTATACGTGGTACCGAGTGTCATTCTCTCTAGAAAACTTAAAGATGAATGATATCTGGTATAGAAAGTCAATTTCTCTGGAAAATTTAAAAGTGCCTTATATATGGTACAGGGAGTCAATCTTTCTGGAAAGTTTAAAAATAAAGTATGTATGGTATAGAGAGTCAATCTCTCTGAAAAACTTCAAGGCATATTACGTATGGTACCAAGAGTCTATATTTCTAAATGGAGTCTGTAATAGGAGGTTATATAAAATAAATCCTCTAGATATGTTTTATAAATATCCAGTCAAGATGAAAAATGTAAATATTAAAAAGGGACTGGATGTACAGGTGCATTTTTATGCAGACCACAATATGGTTTGAAAAGAAAAAGCCATTCCAAATTACCAAGAAAATAGGAGAGAATGCCTTTATGCTTGCTACTCTTGATGGGAATAAGGGAACCTATAATGCTAGGAGTTTGATCCCTTATACTTCAGCAGAGTAGCTGGCAAAGATCTCCAAATAAATTACTTTAAGTTTTCTAATGAAAAGTATGATATTTACCAGTAGTTAGAAATTTTTTTTTAATATTATTATTAGTGTGTTTATTATTATTAATGTATTTTATTAGTTAGGATTCTTTTTGGATATAGTTAAAACAAAGGTGCTGATGATTTTATCCGAAGGGGGAGAAAGTTGTGCCATTACAATTTAGTCACTAGCTAAATTTATAGTAATGTACATGTAGGAAAATGTAAAACAAAATCATCACCACATTTTTATATAAAAGGAAGTTGTAGGGCATCTAAGTTTAAACCCTACAAGGTCCAGTTCTAAAAGCTTTAGATAAAAAGAGAGTGCATCAACAATTAATATTGTTTGTGTGTTGATAGAAAGGTAATACACACATTTAAACTATTCAATTTTTAATTTTTCATTAAAAAGCAAAGTTATAATGCAGACATATAGGCAGTGTATGTGTAAGCTATTGAATTGTTTTATATTTCAGATATTTAACTTTCTTTAAAACTAACTTATGCTTGAGCAATTTTAATATCTTATTCTGTTTCTATTTTGCTTTTCTATAATTGTAATTGGGATTTAAAAGCTAAGGATTTAATTGCAAATATAGGGTTATAATTACTAAGCTAGCAATTAGATTATTGTAATGACAGTTTATGAATGATTTGAAATGATAAAGTACATGTGTACATTACATACAGAAATTTACATTTATTAAATATTGAAAGAAAAGGAAGGGTTAAATCTGTCAAATTATTTTTTTTACAATTTTGTGTTAAGGAAAAAAATCTGTTGAATCAGATATCTATTTTTGTAGCAATTTTGTTTTTGTAAATGATTGTTTGTCATTTTGGGAGCTTAAGCTTGGTGGGAACTCTAATTTTGAATTTGTCTCATCTTAAGATTAAAGGAAAGAAACTTCAATTTTAGATATTACAGATATACGTGAAAAAGGAAAAAGGATTAAGTCTGTTTTTTTTAAGACAAAAGTGTCTGAAAACCAGGCGTGTGATTTTTTGGGTTGGTCAAAAATAGCAATTCACACTATCACTCTAATTGGGTGAGTTGACTCAAAAATCGGATATAAAAGCAGTCTGGAAAATCAGTTGAGCTATTAGATTATTGTTATTATAATATATTGTGAGAGAGACTTTTTAAAAATTATTGAAACTAAAGCAGACAAACATTTTTAGTTCTGCTAGATAGTTTTTTTTTAAATCATTTTTTTATGAAGTTTTGAATGTTGAAAATATAAGAAATGATGGGGTAGAAAAATTAGATATGTGTCTCATCAAGACCCGACCATCATTGAGCTGCAGATCATATAGGAAAGAAAAGATGTCTTGTCTGAAAAATAATATTCTACACCTTTCAACTGACTGAGAGAAATAAGATGTTTTTAAATAGAAAGAAGAAAGCATTCACCTGCATTCAAAGGAGATCAGAAAGATGAATTAATCTACTGATAAATATTAATCATCAAATCCAATTAATTGTTACAGTAACTGAGTTTGAACCCCAGAAAAATTACAATGTGAAAACAACTGCTGTATTTCATCCACAACGAGAATCATGCTGAACAGAAAAATTTAAAATCAGTATAAGAATTTCTAAATTGTCCACTAAAGCAAATAACCGTATTTGAATCATCATCATCAAATAGTTATAAACCTCAAGAAAGAAATTGTTCCAAAGTAAAACGGAAATGGTAGCTGCAGAAATATAGACATTATACAAGATAAGTTTGAGCCCTTGGAAGTTTGCAAAGCAAAGGATCGGTAATATGACTTTTTATATCTATTTTCTTTATGATATCAGAGTCTTAATAAAATTTTAGCAATAAAGTGGTATATTTTATTTAAAGAACTTTTAAAGACTATTCAGATCGATTAAACCAAGAATGTCTTACTAATAATAACTTTGAGCTTCATAAATGATCTTGAATGTATCAAAATTATTTGTTTATTAATTTACAGTTATGAAATATTAACGTGTAAAATAATTTTTTGTATTATTATTTTGGTTTTAAATAATATTTTATTATGGGATAAAACACGCACCTACATAATAATATTTTTACATGTGTATAATTGTGTGTAAATGTGAAGTAATAAGTAGTGGTAAAATATTAAATTACTTTGTTTTAAGAAAGTATAGGTTTCAGCTTAGAAGGGAGGGGGAGAAAATAATTTTAAAACTTGTTTCTAAAACTTGCTCTTTCCAATTTTACTAACATTTATTTTTGTCATTCTACTTACATATTAGATTTATAAGGTATGTGTGCCAATGAGTGAATATTTTTTTTATATGAAATACTTTTCTTGTGGATGGAACATTTTAACAAATCGGTTACCCAATTTAATACAATATACTTTTGAAATACATTTACGGGAAAGGGGGAAGAATTTAAAATTTAATGTTATGATTTTAAAACAGTCGATTATGATTATTGTTGTTATTGTTAATATAAATTTTCATGTAAATATAGAAATTTTTATGTATACATTAGAAATGCAGTAATAAATATTAGTTTATGTTATTAAACGAGGCGTATATATTTCATTAAGAGTAGTCTTTATCAAGTGTGATCATTCATCATCAATGGTTAAATATTAGTTGTTTAAGATATGATTAAATATGCTAAGATTAACAATAATTATGAATTTCTTTATAAAAATTAATTTTATGTTTAGTGGTTGAAGCCATTGTCATTATCGTTATCATTATCATCATCATCATCATCATCATCAACGTTTTAATTGAGCTGTTTAAATGTTTAAAGGCCATAAATAAATATTGATTTCATAGTATTTAGTGATTTCTTAGTATTATTATAACCACCATCCCCTCATCTATTTCATGCAAGGATGAGTGAATTGCCATCTTAAATCAATAGTAATCTGAGCTAGTAAAACTTATAAAAAATATTAAAACACATTCATTATGCTAAGATCTAAGAAATGATTTATGCCTAGTGAATTCCACTTCAGTTTAAAGATGTTTTATGTTACCTAGGTGTTTACTTAAATATTAGTGCATACAGTGCTATGGGTCTAAAATCAAAATCATACATTTTGTAAGAAATGAGGTACCAAAAGGGATTCAAACCCGGTACATGTGAAAAGGTTATTAGATATAACTGTGTCTAGATTCAGATAATCTAGTGGCGCTCTGCTAGACCATATTCACTTGGTATTTGTTTGGATATGCACTTAACATCAAACCAAGAAATGAAAGTGGATAAAATCTACTGTCTGTATACTGTAACGGTCAGAAAACATGTGACTCGTAAACATAGTGCAGAATTCGACCACCATACAGAACAGCAGCACCATCGAGTAGCGAAGCCACCCGTGGTACTGAGTTCGAACATAGTTTATCAGTTCCACAATACAATCCACGAAGCAACGCATCTGATGCGACATTAGTAAATATTTCCTTAGGCACGGTGGTCAGGGATATGCAAGAGACTCATGATTTTATTCTCGAGTTAGCCAATAACCAAACTAATATTAATTAAACCTTCATATTTACATAATCGAGGAAATATTATATAGAATGGGTATCGAATAAATGAAACGTAATTGCAGACGTATAGTTTAAAATTATTTATTAATACATTTTAATAAAACAATCATTAATAATAATATTTTGTGGATTTAAAGCTTCAGTAGCGGGATTTGCGACATGACTATATTTTAAAGAATACATTTTATTTATTTAGACATCATTTTATATTGAGAATTTCAGTAGCGGTATTTCCGATACTGAAATATTTACAAAAGGAATTCACTTATTTGAAGGCGTAATCTAGCTACCTAAAATTCTCGAGTAAGTATTTCTAATGCATGCCTGGAGGGATTTATACCTTTGCAATGCAAGAGTCTAAAGTATGGGTTATAAGAGTAATGGCAGACATATTTATTTAATTAAAATATTTATTTATAACTAAGGCCAAACATTTATTTGAGAGTGATTTATGAAGATAATGCAGAGGCGGAGTGATATATAGAATAATAGAATTGAGCAAAGGAACACGTGGCACGCTTTAGAAAGGCGATATGGAATGGCAGTATATCGAAACTGCAATGCCGTGAATGAGTTTATAAGAATGTCAGGCTGGTCTCTGCCATCAGCCCGACGAAGTAAGGTGTCACATAAGCATAACCAGGGACAAGCGGTCCATGTCGCAGTTTGCCGGCTGGCTGCATGACATTGTCAAGTCCTACGGGATCATTTATTCTGTCCGCTTGTGTAGGATGACGGGGGTTAATTTCAACCCTGAAGAATCCGGAATATTTATGGCGGAATAGATCATCGCGTCTCTAAAACGTAACACATGTATACTGTATAAACGATTATGATGAGATTTCAATAGATTTCTAACTTGGTCCTACATTAGCAACATTTATTAAAGAACGTTGGCGACTCTCAAAGAAATGTAATTTTTTGGAATTATTCATGATGATTTAGTAAATACAAAACTAATACGCCAGCCATTTGCGAAGTTGTAGACCCCTGCATTACAATAAATGAAGCCTTGAATGCGTGTCGATTTATATGAAAGTTAAGTTATTAAAGAAAGTAAATATTAATGAAAATTTGACATGCATTCATTGTTTTAAGCGATCATAGATTTAAACTTTGAAAATAGAGACAATTGTGAGCATGCAATAATTAAATAATAAATATAGATAAAATGTAGATTTTAGAAATACGCACCCAAGATAGAATGAGGTAAGCTAATTAGTAGAGAAATTTACACATTAAGTTAATTATTCAGTTTTAGTTATACATATGGTAGTTTTACATTTTATAATTTAGATAAGTAGTATGAAGAAGAGCTATAGCATATTATTAGAGTACTCTAGAGTTTGAACACAGACAGGTACCTGTTTTATACGAAGTTTTCTGATTCCATTAGTTTAGCAGAAAAAAAGTTCATGAGTGGCAATTCTTTCTTGTATTTAGATATTCATTTAATTTCATGGCAGCAGCAGCTTTCTCATTCATTTCAGGCAGCAGATCTTCATGGTTGAATTTATGATGGGAAATGGAAAGTTCAGCATCCGATAGGCCATCCCAATGGAGAATAATCTAGGTGCTTTACTCGGTCATACCTTGGCAGGAACAAATTATTTTATATTTTTGGAGACTCTCAGTGATCGAGAGAAAAGCTAAAGTTTTAGTGAATGTCTCCAGCAAGTCTAAGATGGCCTCTTTTCTTATCTTGATCTTTCACATTTTTGTTAAGATATTTTTAGGTTCTACTTAATCTGCCCTGAGGATAATCAATGCATTTAGTTGGTTTTTAATTAAAGAAAGCTGCCATTCTATTGTTTACATTTTACATTTACTAATTAATTTTGGGGAATTTTTCTTTAATTAATCTATTATCTATCACTGACCGATGCTTTTAAATTTCAAAAACAAAAAGGGAACATAAGATTATTTTAACTTTTAATTAAATATTACATCAGATATTTTTAGAATTATTATTAAACGAAATTTAAACAAAGCAATAAATACGAACTTTATAATGCAAAATAAATGATTAAAATTATACATTTTTATATAACTAAAAGGAATCTAAATTATATTATTTTATCCCTATTTATTGCCTTTAATTTGAGATCGAAATGTGTGCGTGTTTATGCTGAATTCTACATATATTTATACATTTTTAATATTGTTACACACACAATTCGATATCAAAAAGTTTAAATTTGGGCGGGATAGACCGGTCAGTGAGAGACGACAGAAAAAGGTGAAACTTAAGATTCGAATACGAATCTTACTATTTCAATACCTGAGCAGATATTTTATTGAGTTACTAGTGTACTCCCCTCATGTGATTTCCATATACCTGAGCTATAATGGTTGTTATTAATAATCTGTTTATAATTATTGATATTGTGATATCTTGAGGAATCTAATTATAGAAGTATGTTTCATTTAATCCAATGATATTTTAATATACAATTGATTATCCTCTTTATTTATGTTACAATGGATCTCTTTAATACATTAATTTTGTTACAATATATATATATATATATATTGTAACAAAATTAATGAATTAAAGATATATATATATATATATATATATATATGCTTTAATTCCACCAAATGAGTTTTTTGGCTTGTTAAATAATTGTTATTTTTTTACTAGTAGATATATAAAAATGATACTATTTCACACCTCCCTCCACTTAGACTATGCCTATGACAAGTCGATTGCAAAACATTTTTAAAATAAAAAGTAGATCTTATGAACACAAAAGTTGGCCACCCCTGGAATAAACAACCACTAAGCTAATTAAACAATTGGCTTAGCAAAAGGGTTAAGCTAACTCTTAAATGTTGCTCAAGATAAAATAAATGTAATCAGGAGAGGGAAGTTTTCATACTCTCTTTCTAAACAACTCATATCTTATGCAACATAAAATTACACACACATTACTTCAAAATATTCTAAATCAAATAAATCTTCTAAAGCATATCAGCTTTCTTAATCAAAATATAATTTTGATTAAACAGATCAGATTTTATAAGCAGTACACCTGGGTTTTACACGATAGATAGGTTCCTCAGAAAACACGTGCAAAAGAAATTGCACAAAAATAGATGTAACTTACCTTGAAAAAGGGGGGATACAGGCTGTGATTTTTCAAAAATCGCATAAAAGCAAAGCACCAACGTAAAATTACTTTAAAATTCGCACACAAAAAAATAAGGAAATAAAATATGACTAATAAAAAATTTCAAATTTGAAAAAAATAGATACAAGACAAACTTTTTTTAACTATAATATTTAATTTTATTCAAAACAATATATTTTTATGCATAATTTACAGTACAGTAATTTACATTTTTTATGCACGTTTTAATTATTATCGCTATTTGCTGATAAACAGATTTGTTTGCAAATTGATAAAAAATCAGATTCTTCATAAGAGGAAATACAATAGCGCCAACTTCACTCTCATGTTGTGTTAATGATTTTCTGGTGACAACATAATTAGTAATTAATCTTTGAGATGATGATTTTATTAATTGTTTATGAAGCTCATGATATCCAGACATACAACCATTTAGCTCTCATTGGAGTTTAAGAGCACGTTCCTGATTAGTGTCATTAATAAGAAAATAATTTGCCAACTGATTAGAAAGTTGAAGACCTTCTCGAATCATTTTTGCAGTGAAAGGAACAGGTTCCACTTCTGTTTCATTATCTTTTTCTACACTGCTGGAAAAAATTTAATTAAAACTAACAATTAAAAATTAAATTCTTATTTTTGTCTTTAATTTTTTAATTTTCAATTCTGTTTAAAAATCAAATTTCGTTTCACATCACATTAATTTCAGGTCACTTTAAGTAATTTTTAAATTGTTAATTACAATTAAAAATCGAATTTTAATTTTTAATTGTCAAATTTAATTGTGCCCACTGCTATTACTCACCTTTTAAAAATAAACCTGTGGACACTAAATGATTAATAATTGATTACGTTCTTTTTTAAAAAGCAAAAACAGAATGTGATTTGAAATAAAAAATTAACATGCACAATGTTTGAACAAATTTACATTATAATCTTGTAACATTTAATGTGGAAATCATGATTTTAATTTCATTATTGCATAAAATCTTACTATTATAAAGCACCAAAAATATTGAAATTATTAAGATGAAAGTCAAATTCCAATAATGTGCTATTACTTTAAATATGACGTAAGTGTGTGAAATTTATTATTTAAAGTAATAGCGCATTATCAGAGTTCGACTTCCGATCTAATACAGTGTTAATGCATAAAAGAAAAATGCATACAAAAATAATAAGAAACATGAATCGCGTAACTTCAAAATCACGTTAAATAAATCTGTGTAAAACAAGACCCAGGTGTATATAGTTTTTTTTAAAACAAATGAAGTCTTATTATTGAAATAACTCTTTCTAAAATAATTCAGATCTTAGGCATAGAAATTCTTTATTAAAATAATTTATATCTCAGGGTTCTTTCAGTAATGAATTTTTTTTAATGACCGAGTAATCTTATTCTCTTTTAAGTTTTTAAATCAACAAATAATGTAACACTAGTGACAACAACAATAGTAAGATATGATTTTATATTTAAGATAATATTTCAGTACATCAAATAATCTCATGTTAAAACAATTATAGCAAACTAGGATTACATTTGGGATATTATGAGTAGGAAAGAAATTTTGTTGCTATTCATATATCACACAAACAGATTCTTTTCCAATCTTATATCAAAATAAAGTAATCTTATAATCTTAATTCAAAATAAATAAAGTGATTTCATAATTTTAATTCAAGATAAAATTAAGTGATCTTATAACTTGAATTCAAGATAATATTTTTTAATAAAATGACTTTTATCATATTTTATTATATTATTATATCATAATGATAACAATAGCTTTTATAAATTTCTGATAATACAAATGATAATTGAAAAGTATGGATTCAGTGATTAACAATTTAAATAATATTTATTGACACTAATAAATATAACAAAATCCAGTTACTTTAACAAAAAATATAGGTTATAATTTCTCAAACTGAAAAATAAAATTGTAAGTTACAATAGAAATAATTGTGATAAAAGTGAGTAAATCAAAAATTTAAATATGATTTCTTATGGATTCACTAAAGTTCTCACATTTAATACTCTCATTTTCAGTTATATAAATCTAATATAAGAAACATTTAATAATTCTAAATAAAATAAAGCTTCCCATCCTTTGGAGCTTGATGAATTTGGAAGAATACGTATACATTTCAACCACATAAACAATTATAAATATAGTAATAAAATATTTTAACAGGTCTTAAAATGCATCATATATGCAAACTGGGCATATTAATATTATCAACACATCAAGATCACTTTGATATCATAAAAAGGACAAGTAAAGGCATAGTTGGCATCATGCATAACCTTCAAAATATATTAAAAGGCAGGATAAAGATATGGTTGGCATTACACATGACTTTAATAAAATGCATGAGCAAAAATAAAGACATGGTTGATATCACACATGACTTTAATAAAGTATCACTTAGATAAATATCAAGAGATTAAAATGCAAAACAAAGATGAGATAATGTAATAAACTTATTATAAGCATCTATAAAAGAGGGGACTTGCTTAAATATAATGGCTTATTTCTAAATATCACTTAAGGTATAAAATCTCACTGGCAAGATAAAACAATCTATAAAATAAAGATAGCATTACTATCTCCTATAATAACAATAAACAAATGATGTGTAAAACTGATAAAATATGGCAATAATAGCAAAATATAGCTTAACATATTAATTTGTAGCAAATCAATTTAATAATAAAAAATATACACTGGCTTCATGAATTTTTTCATACATTTACTCACTTTCCAAATAACTCTGTAAGGGACAAATATGATACTCTCTTTAAAATATTTGATATAACTAATATTCTGAGAACTTAACATGAGATATATATTTTAAAATCATACATAAATAATACATAGAAAAATAATGAACATAATGCATGTATAAATAAACATTAATACTTAATATTTATACCTAGTTTACCATTTTAAAATAAACAGTCCTTAAATCTTGAATTATCATATCATTAAGCAGGATATTGTAAAATAATGAGTTCTTGGACATACAGAAGACTTTTCAGAATATCCATCCAGTCACTATTGAAAATCAATATTAATAAACAGACACATAAAATATGAAGTTAGGAAAATTTTAAACATTGACATAAGCAAAATAGCTATTTTAAATATTTAACAACTTGATGGTAGCAATTTAAATAAACACTGAAGTGAATAGCATAAGAATTGCCTATATTTTTTAAATATAGCATGTTGAATAATACTTAACATTGTAGACAATTTAAATATCATGTTGAATTAATAACAATATTTTCTATTGTAAATTATTCATAGCTTTATGAAGCAAATATTGCAAATAGCAAAACATTTTAAATAAATAAGTTTCATGAAGAGCAAACATACTTTATTGGAATAATATGTAGCAATGACTAGTATGTTGAAGACTTATAAATACATTTTAAACAGAAGCATGAAAAATATCTTTTTATCAATAATATATGTATTAAAATAAAGAACATGCTCCAGGAGTTAATAATACATAATTTTTATATTTTCTTGACCATAAAATATTTTTAAACAGCAGGTAAGCATGTTTAATGAATATAAAAATCTTTATTGTCAAAACATAGATTAAAATAAGTATTAAATACAGTTAATATAATATTTTACCTTTTAAGACAAATAAAATATTGATTAGCACAGTAAATATTCATTCCAGTAAAGCAGTTGTATTTCTTATCCTAAAACAAAACAATTATTCATTATTAGTAACCAAATGCAGATATCCTTCATAAAAGTACAAATAATGTCTATTCCTTTTTTTTGTTAAGGAAAATCAAATTACTCAAGTTAGATATATTAGTTTTCCAGTTAGATACATTAGTTCCTTATTGCAAGATGATAACTTGGAAGCTGGACTTTGTGATGCATCCTTGTCATCTATTGGTACAGGTGAGGCTATAAGGCCACACTGGGGCAGAGAGGTTGTCTTAGTCTTCAGTTTATATGGTTTCTGTATCCATTTGTTTTCTTTAGGCTTTCAGTTTGCACAGATTTCTTTTATAATTTATTTTCTCTTGATTTTGAATTACTTTTATTTTCCAATTGATAACTTAAACAGAAGTCTCTGAGATGTAAACCCTGTCATCATTTAAGGCAATAATGTCTATTTCATTCATAAAATAATTCTTATAGCAAATAATTTAAAATAATTAAAATATTTTACATACTCAGTTGTCCTAAATAAAGACACAAATGTTTCATTCCTTTTAAGATAATGCAAAAGTGATAATAATTTTAAAATAGTATTTTAAATATGTAGACATATAATTAACTGGTTTCTTTTAAATAAGAATTTATACATTTGTAATAAATATTAATTAGCTTTTTTATTATTCACTTAGTCCTACCATTTTAGCTAAACAATTCTAATTTAATAATAAAATAAAATTAAGCCAAAATGTTAAATGATAATAATATTTGACATTTTAAATAAAATATCACAATTAAATTTCTTGTAAAAATAGCATATAAAATTCCTTCCAAAATTAATGAAAAATAATTTAAAAGTTCTGGCATTCAATAAAGAACTTATTCTCAAAATAAAGTTTAAATATGAAAAAAATGATGAAACTGAAATTATTGAGTTCTAGTAATACAATAATACCTTCAGTATAAGCCTACTGTTGCTATATAGCAATGAGACAATGTACTGCTTACTGAAATTTACACATTGTTTTGCAGATTTTCCTATGGTTAAAGGTTGAAGAAATTTGAAGTATTATGGTGAGGCTATGGTATGAGGCCTGAATAGATAACTATTGTAGCAATGCATAACTTTACTAAGAAATAATGAATAGTAAAAAAATTATTACTAGAAAAAGCACTGAAGAAAATAATGATGATGAAGTAAAGTAAAGGTGTAGTGATCAAGACATATATTGTAAGTTAGATGATAGCCAATTACAGATGTGATTGACAATAAGTATCAAGCATTAATTAAAATATGCGACCTAATTAAGTTGAGAGATCATAATTTTTAAGTGCCAAGTTAAAAATTCTAAAAATAGCTCTAATTAAAATACCTTGGAAAATTCCAGAGACAAAATATTTATTACATCATCTTTTAAAACAATTATTTATCAGAATATTTAACAAGAAATGAAAGTTATTGTTGTAATAAAATAAAAATACATTTATTTAAACATATATTGTTTATATAATATTTTTAGAACATTAAATTTTAAAATATTTAATATGAAATATTTTCACTAGGAAAATATCATTAGACAAAAACATTAAATTAATATTGAAAATATTAATTTTTTAGCAAAAAAGTACTTTTAAATAATTAATGTTCCATACATGCTTACACATGGAACAAGATAACTGTTTTAAAATAAGTAATTTAAAACTATTTAGCTAAACTTTAAGATTTTCTAGAATAATAACTAGATTATAATACTACCAAACTAGCATTTATAAACTATATTTTTAAATAAGCTATCTTAGGCATTTTATACTCATTTTAAAATTCATTTAAGTTAATATCAAATTTAGATATTTTAAACTCATTTTGCTGATAATTTAATTCAATAAAAACATGCAATAATAAAGTTAAGAATAATTTTAACTCTTCCACTATGACATGTGTAAAACTGAATTATACTTAAAAAAATGATGATTTATGTTTATGCACTTATAATCACAAAGAAGTTAAATTAATACATTTATCAATGTTTGAAATTCAATTTTATAAATCTACTTTAAATTAGTAATTTCTTATAATAGCAACTGTAACTTAATTAAATGTCTTACAGACATATTATAATCATGATTATATTAATTACATTTATTTACTAGAAAATAAACTATGTGAAATTTTAAAAAAAAAATACTATCACAAAGAACTGAACCATTAAGTTCTACAATCAGAACCCAAGGTTACAATATTCTTAGACTCACATTGTGAATCATTGACTGCATTGAGTTTTTTTACAGATGCCCTTAAAATATGTTTTTGCTAATTAGAAAAATATTTTGAAAAAGAATTAGTTTATTTAGAGTGCATGCAATTAAAATTGGCATTAAATTATTGCTTTAATATAAGCCAATCCTCTAATGTATTTGTTGATTTGTTTTTGAATGAATTAATATAAATATCTGACATCTGCCCTGTTAAATTACCTATAGAAGTGATCAATAGAAGCCACCAAAAGAAAGTTCATCTCAACTTTAAACTTTTATGTACAAATATTACCATTCTGGAACTGATGCAGCATGTTTTAATCAACTTATATATAACCACAGCCATATCTTTTGTGCCATCTTATACATAAATGATATCTTTCTTATCTATTTATTCTATACAATTTAAAGCCAAACTGCAACTGAGGAATATCTTCCATTGCTGTGAATCCTCATAATTAATCAGCCACATAATTATTCAACCTTAAAAAAACTTCTTTTGTCAACCAATTCTTACTTTATTGGGTATAATGATCATATAAAGGTTATGGAATGAATATCAGCTTCTGTTTCTAATTTATGGGATTGTGACATATCTTGCCATTACAGGATTTCTAATAAATAAATAAATGAATCTTTATTTTCAAATTTTATTTTTGGTCACTTTAACCCCAACTATAAATCACTATAACACGTCTCTAGCATGAATAATGACTTTTATAATTACAAATGGGCAATATACACACAAATACAAATTGAATAAAAAGAGAAAAGGCATTTGTAATTTTTGATTTAACAATAGCAATTTAAATAAATCAATTATTTTTTATAGCACGATGTTTATAAACTGTAATAGTCAAACAGCATTAAGCTGTTGCACATGCGCTTTGCAGATTTTAACTATAAATGACTGAATACTAACACTTCAAACTCATGGTAAAGTCTTTGGGAAAAGATAGAATGGCCATCTATCTTTTTGAACCCAAACGCTTTTGTATGGGCAAATCTTAAGTGTCTGAAAGTGAAAGTGTGAAGATATTAAATAATTACTTTAAATTATTTTTACATGCTTGAATGAATGACTATTACAGTTTATAAACATCGTGCTATATAAAATAATTGATTTACTTACATACATTTAATTTCAAATAAGAATGACATATCGTAAATTCTAGTAATTTTCACCAGCGTCATTCATTCAAGCATGTAAAAGTAATTTAAAGTGATTATTTAATATCTTCACGCTTTCACTTTCAGACACTTAAGATTTGCCCATACAAGGGTGTTTAGGTTCGAAAAGATAGATGGCCATTTTATCTTTTCCCAAAGACTTTATCATGAGTTTGAAGTGTTAGTATTCAGTCATTTATAGTTAAAATCTGCAAAGCGCATGTGCAACAGCTTAATGCTGTTTGACTATTACAATAACAATTTAATAATTCAAACAAAAAAAATAATCCTGCAAATTGATAATATCACTAGTAAAAGTAAGTAAATGACATAGGATTGTAAAATATTGTACATACACAAAAATGTAAATTATAAATTCATTATTTTAAATAAATCAGCAATTAAAGAACTGCTATAATAATTAACTATTTAATTTTATAAATTGATCACTGTTTTGGTGATTGCAATTTTATTGTATACCATATTAGGTTTATTTCAATCAAGCAAAAAAATGATCTCAGCATAGGAAAGATAGTTTATAAAAGAGGCTGAGTCACCAATATGCAGACCCAGATGGTGACTGAAGATTATCTGATGGACTGCCATTCTGTTCATGCAAAGGAACTTTTCTAAGAGCAAGTATGTTCATGCATTTCACAATGTGGATTAAACACATTTGAACTATGGCTAGACTATGCTGGATTAACATCCCAAATTATATTTTTATATATATTTTTTATTATTATTTTGGTTGTTAAATTGGTTTCTTTCTTTTGAAACAGGGAATCAATCTATTCAACCTCCGATTATTCTAAAGGGAGGGGAGCTATCAATTCCATTTTCAAACATTTTTCATTTAATAATAAAATTTAGGGGCAGACTCCTGACTTGCTTGCCAATTGGTACATCAGTCTACTGACTTAAAAAGTGAGACTTTAATTTTATTCAATATTAAGTGCTCACACTTTGATAGTTACAATATTTTTTATGTTCAGTGTTTGTGTTTAATTAACTTAATTATTAGATTTGTTATTTGGAATGTATGGCTATCTTATTATAGATCTATATAACATCAGAATAGGAGGAGGTTCTGTATCTACAAGAAACTCTCAACAGATCTCAAAATATAGAAAGGCAGAATAGAAATGAATGATTAAATGATTTCATGAAATTTTAAACATCGAAGAGTTAATTGTTAAAATATAATTTCAAATTATCTACAATGTAAATTTGAGTTTGTTAAATTGGAATGGGAAATGACCATCCTTCATAGAGATAAATGGGATAAAAATAGTTAATAAATACAAATGAAAGATGATCATGCCCATACAATCATTAAACATTAAATACATATACCACTTTGTCACAAAGAATTATGAATAGTGATCATCATCAAAGTTAATTTGCTTAATATTAAAATAAATTAGTTGTCTGTTGTTTGATTTTTCTATTTTCCAATTAATCATACTTACAGATATTCAATGTACACATCACATACAGAATAATCATACCTTTAAATAGAGTCCATACACATACTCCATGAGTTTCAACACTGTGACATAACAAGGATCAAGGATAGGTGAAGTAAGGGAAGTTGTGCAAATATGTCTCACTCCACTCAATCATTAATCTTCATGGGACCACTTCCAAAAACTTAGATAAATCATCAAATAACTGACTTGTCTTATCATGTGTAATGCCTTTCCATGAAGACCAAGTAGGCGACCATAGTTAAATAGTTGCAATTTCAAAATCATAAGTATTGGGCATGAATTACAGATATATATATATATTTCATCTTATTATATCTGGCACAGCCAATCATTGAGCTTGAAACATAAATAGTACGATGTCAGACCTGTTATAATATGTTTTATTTTTCTAATCAGTGGTCAAAATCTAAAATTAGTCTCACAGTTATCATATTTGATGCCTATATCCAAGGTAGTCATTCTTGTCTTAAATCCCTTTTTAATACAACTTATATTGTTATATTATTATACAGAGCATATCTATTTAATTAATCACAAAAATTTATGCAATCAATTATCAAATTCCAAATTAACATAAAATAGAAAATTATTTGAAATGTTTACAAAAGCATTTAAGACTACCTATTTGAATATTATTTCTTAATACTTTAGTGACAGTAATTTGAATTTTTTTTACATTCATGTTATTTAAATGATTGCCAGATTTTTTTAAATTTTGTATATTTATAATGAATAATTTGAAATTTTATTTAGATTTTAAGTTCTTGGATTCTTAAAATAATCTTGCTTAAGCAAACAAGCACAATTATTTATAAATTATAAAACAGTTCCCTTTTATTCCTTCTCTCTTTTTTCATTTATTTATTTCTATTTTTTTATTCTTACAAGTTATATATATATATATATATATATATATATATATATATATATATATATATATATATATATATATATATATATGTTATTATAGTGTGTTTGTGAAGAGTGCCTGGTTTCAAATATATATATATATGAGGTATATTGCCTCATGACTATAACATAGAGAACATGTAATCTTGACAATATGTGTGCATTCATATTTAAAGTTTTTATAAAGCAAAAGAAGAAATGAACTCATAAAAAAATTATTTAAATGTTAAAAGAAAGTCTCATCATCATCATCATCAACCATTATCAATCCACTGCAGGATGAAGGTCTCTCCAAGTTTAATCCATCTTCTCCGATCTTTAGCTTCTCTTCTCCACAACACCCCTGCACATTTTCTTATTTCATCCATCCATCTCACATGTGGTCTCTTTCTGGGTCTTTTACAATCTCTTGGAATCCAGTTTAAAATTTCAATTGTCCATCTATTATCATCTCTTCTAGAAATATGTCCAGCCCAACTCCATTTCAATCTTTTAATTTTTTCAATAAGGTCAGTAACACCTGTTTGTTGTCTTACCCATACATTGCGTTTTCGATCTCTTCTTGTTACTCCCAACATACATCCCTCCATACTCCTTTGAGTGGTCTGAAGTCTCTGTATTGCTCTTCTATTAGGTGTCCAAGACTCAGATCCATAAGTAAGAACTGGTAAAACACATTTGTTAAAAACCATCCTTTTCAAACACATAGGCATATTTCCTCTTAGTATCAAGTTATTTCTACCAAAAGCACTCCAACCAAGTTTAATTCTATGATTAATTTCCTCCATTATGTTTCCATCTGTATTAATAATCTGACCAAGGTATTTGTAACTGTTAACTTTTTCTAATTCTTCATAATCAATCTTTATTTTCATATTTTGAGCAAATCGATTAAACATTACTTTAGTCTTTTTAACATTTATCTTTAGTCCTACTTTTCTACTTCCATCTGCTAACTCCTGCAACATTTCCTGCAGCTCTGAAGCATTATTTGCAAAAACAACTACATCATCTGCGAAATCTAAATGACTTAAATACTCTCCATTTACTTTCACTCCTTTAGTTTCCCATTTTAATCCACAAATACTTCTTGCAGCACTGCTGTAAAGAGTTTTGGAGAAATGGAGTCACCTTGTCTTACACCTTTCTCAAAGTCTAAAACTACTTAAATATTGATTAATTAGATATTAATATTTTTGTTAGTTAGAAATAAATTATTTAAAATTAACTAACATGGTCATTGATACAGAGTGATTATTTAAATTATGTGTAATTCTAACAAAAATCTAAATTATTACTGTGACACAAAAAATTAAAATGACTTTTGTATAAATAAAAATGGTTTATAATGAGTATATAATTGTAAATATTTGTTTCATTCTGGTTATACTTAAACGGAAATTAAGAAAAAAAATTAATGAGGAAATTATTTTTGGACTTATATTTTTTTGATGAATGTTAAGTTATTAGGGGAAAAACTTTCTTTAACAATCATGATTTTATTTTTATTAATTAAGAATGAAAAATATTTAACATTAATTCTTCTGCATATAAATTTACACATTTTACTTGGCATGTGTTATAAAAGCTTATTGAATCAAATAAAGCAGTTAATTAAAAATTGTTCATATTGGTTGAGTTTGGAAATGCCCAGAAATGCATATACTATCATTGTTGTCTGCATTGACATGAAGTTAAAATAATATAAAAGTTAAATATAAATTGAAGGTCATCAATATTTATTTTATTCATCTGTTACTCAAAACATGTTCTACTACATAGAGAATAGTTTTAAAAAAATTCAAGTTTAAAATGGAGAATAAAGGAATGGAAAAATTTAAAGTATTAAGAGAAAAGGAAAATTCAGTTCAGATGTCAACTAAATAATCAAACTTTTTATTAAGCAAGCTTTCATAAAAAACTATTGATTAATTTAAATTTGGAAAAATGTAGTTTCCTGCTTAAGATTATTTTTATGTTAAATGAGACATAAAAATCCAAATGTTTAAATAATAGTCAATATATTTGTTGTATTTTCTATGTACAAGTATACAAAGAATTATTTAGTTCTATATGTTAAAGATAAATTAAATATTATTAATTGAAATATTTTTTATTTTATATATATACCTAAATCCATATATTATTTATATATTGTTAAAATAGAATAATTTAGCCTACATATTTAAGATAAGCAATATTTTTTTGTATTTCTACATGCACTTATATGTGTGCACATATATGCGAGTTCTATTTATGACCACATAACATTTATATATATATATATATATATATGTAAACCACAATTTGAAGAATAATATATTTTTTATGTTTCAACCTATTTATATATATAGATTGCTTATAATACTTCATTCATATATACTTCAATGCAAACAAATTTTCTTAAAAAATTTATTTATTTTCCTTATAGTTTTGACTGGCCAGCAGGCTTTATTAGAGCTTTATCAATGAAGACTGCTGGACAATCGAAACTTAAAATAAAGAAGTTTTTTAAGAAAATTTGTTTGCATTGAAGTGTATATGAAAGAAGTATTATAAGCAATATATATATGAATATGTAAAGATATGCAAAGAAAGTAAAAGAGAAGGATAAGGGAATAAATTTCAACCTATTGAAAAATAATTAATATCTATCTACTTGTAGATAAGCAGAATCGGATATAATAATATATTTATATTATTGACAAGTACTAAGTTAAATACCTTGTATTTTGACTCTTGTATCTATATTTTTAATACATTTTTTATGGTACAAATAGTTAATATCAATAAAAAATTTATGTATGTGTGGATTCCATATAATTCTGTTTAAAATTGTATGCATGGTGCAAAGGTGTTAACAGCTATTCTTAAAGTTCACATATTTTATTAATATGATATAAAATTATTTTATTTGTGGCTAATACCGTCATGGCATTATAAAGCCCTGAACTGAGTTGATCTTCATAATAATTTTAGCATTTAATACACATTTACACAGCACGTAGTTATAATCAGGTGTGACAGTCAGATGATGTATGTTGATTTAACCCAGTTCGAATACTAGGCGAAAGTACCTCAAGGCCAACCATACGCGAGATATTAAATCAAGAATACATGACCTCTGCCCTATTCGGCTAGTCTCGAAGCTATTATGAACCAAACAACACTATCTGAGCCACACATAAATTACTTTTCAACCGGCCACAAAGCTTAGCAACAGCGGAAGAGACATGGACGGGAAACCCTAAAGAGCTAAATAGTTAAATGTGTGTAAAAGTACTAAGAAATGTGTTTTGCGTTCTGCGTGCCTGGATCATTGAAAAGTAAAATAAAGCATTTATAACAAATTTAGCAAAAGTCAAGCTTGTTAGTTAAATAATAGATCTTTAATTAATGACTTTAAAATAGGAATAATGATTTAATGGCCTCCGCTATTCCCCTAAATTAATGACACAAACTAATTAGACAATAAAAACAGATTAATAGGTTTGCGGTCTAAATCTTTTCTTCCCAATTTTATTAAAAATTGTCAACTCGATCTTCTCGATAAAGTATGATAAAAAAAGAATCTTTCGCAAAGCATTTCTAATTGCTTTGCGCTACAAACAGGGTTTAAAAATTATTTAAAACGATATAGTTAAATCAGATATACGTAAAACTAAGGCGGACAAAAGAGGCGTTATCAAAGAGATCAAGTTGGCACACAAAAGAAACTGACTCGCATTTAATTAACAAACATAAATAAAATTGGAAAGAGATTTTAAATGAACAAAAATTAACTATTAAACTCAACCGCAATGGAATCCTAAATATTTACACAGGTTAGTAAGGAAGAATAGCGAAGGGAAAAAGGTTAAATATAGATAGATGATCACACAATATATATATAATTAAGACTCGTCTAATAAAAATGGTTACATAGCAAATACATATCAATTCAATGAAGCAATTAAACAAATATATGAACAAAAGGTAGCATAAGAAATAGTTCAATAGAGGAGATATGATTACCGTCCTTTTTCCTTGGTCATGTTCCCTACGGCGTTCGTGGCTTGATCCGACCGTCGAGATGTAATTGTCCGGACAATGAAAATATGTAGTATGGTTTTACGAAAAGTTCTCCAGACACAGCACAGAGTTCAGATGACTATTGAGTGGATATTAAGGCATTTTGAATGGTATTCCGGAACCTCGGCGATAGGCAAAGCTATTTATTTGCCTAGCCGAGCATATTAGAATCTATCAAACTTATATGATTTTTAGTTTGAGCAGGTTCAAACTTCTTCATGATTTGTAGACAACAGTTGTAGACTTTTGGGAATAAAATCACGAACAAAATCTGACAGAGTTCTCCTAAGAGAAATCTGAATGCACCTTGCAATAGCAAAATCTGAAAGAATCACCTTCACAAGGAAAATCAGAATCAACTGAATCCTTCAAAAGGAAAAATCTGAATAATAATCTTTTGTTCTCCCTTCTATTTATACCCTCTCTGTCAGCTACCTTCTATTGTTTGTATGATCTGAGATCTTGATAAGCCTCCCCATGCTCCTTTGTTTCAAAGCAACACTTTCTAAAAATAACTTTAACTTTTTTACTCTAACTTTCTTACTTCAAAGTTTGAATTCTCTTAATTAAAAAGAAAGAAAGAGAAGGCCATCTTTAATTACACTTGAATGGCTCACTAATTAAAACTATACATTCTTTTAGAAAATGTTGGTGGGCTTATCTCAAAATCAAATCATACTAAATATTTTAACAACATTTTAACAACAATATATTATTAATTTTTTATAGTAGAATAAGCATTTTATTTCAGCAGAATTTTGCATTAACTCATATATATACGCTAGATGTATATATATGTTTGACTAATAGGTTAAGCAATTTTTATTAATAGAATGAAATTTATTTAAAACAATATTTAAATGTAAAACACATTTGATAAGCATAATTATTTTTAACTCTAATGCAAAACCCTGCTGATATTGAACTATAAACTTAATTCAGGTCTACAATACTAATTAAGTTTATAGGAAGATGTGAAGCATGGATTGGGCTTCAGATCCATTGCTTCACAGGCAGCAAGCATTATTTGCATTGGGTTATCGATAATAATTGTCATTATATTTTATGATTTATAATATTTAAATCAATTAAAAATAACTGATTATTTGCCACATGATTTGAGTTTACTTATTTTTATCATTATTTTGGTTCTGCTTTATTGCATTGAAGTATAAAGTGCTCAACATGAGGTTTTTTTTATTTATATTATTTATGGCTGCATTCATCCAGTTATAAATAATAGCTTAACATAAAACAGGCTGACTATCACTATTATTTGTTCGATAGATTGCTATTATTTAGCTTCTGTTTTATTTTATATTATATTCAATTATATATGCCTAACCAATGTTAAGTGCTTTTTTTGTATAACATTGATATATGCTCATTTATATATGCTTATTAATTATATTGATTATAAGCTACTGCTGATGAATATCAGTAGCAGATACCATTATTTACATATCACTGTATAATTTTTGTTTTTTAAAAATTTAGTTAAAAGTAGTGTTCAATGTGAAACAGGTTTATCATCATTATCTAGCATTATTGGTTTATATTGTTGCATTTTATATAATGATTAGTTAACATTAGTTATATCTTAAATTTGCATTATATTTAACATACATGTACATATATTTAAACTCATTCTAGTTTTTTTACTTCAATTTTAGACGGATCATGTTTAATGTCATATATTTCACATTTTTTTACAAATTGGTTTCTGGTATATTTTCCCATATGAAACGTCTTTTAACAGCTGTTGTTATAGGATTGTGGGTATTACCACGTTTGGATACTTGCCTTTTAGCAAGTAAATATGAAAGATGTGATTCAGGTAAATTTTTTATTTTAAAATCTATTTATCTAGGCACACAAACACACGGATACTTAATGTGTGACAGAATAAAATTAATGGCATGAAATTATTAATATGTTTTAAAGTTTAAATGTCAAAAATTTACAACAATCTTTAATTTTTTTTTGTAATATACTGTGATGATCGCACATTCTGCGATCACACATATAGATATTTAACATTTAAATAATATTAAATATTGTGTTTTGGAATACTAGCCATCGAATTTAAAAATTATGAAGAAAGAAATGTTTAATTAATAAAAGAGAGGGAATTAGAATCAGAAAGATTCTTATCTTTTACCCTCCAAAGTCGAGATTTTGAGAATTAAAAAAAATAATGAAAGTTAGAAACATTGAAATTGTATATTAGTAAAATTAATAATGATAAAGAAATATAAATGAAAGACGAACTAAAATATGATTTATAAGAAAAGGTAAAGTTTGAAGGGTTTAAATCAGAGTAAAATAGAAATTTAAAACATGACCAAAAGATAAGGATCTGGGTCATAAAAGTACACATTTGATGATAAAACAAAATGCGTGTATGGAGTATATATGAAGTATGATAAAGACAGTAATAATTAATCCTTGTCAAAATAAAAAAAAAAAAAAAACAGTTTATTAAAAATCAGTTTAATTAAAAGAAAAAAAAAGAAATAAGAAATAAATGTACATAGTGCTACGAGATCGTGTAAAAGTAAATCTATATAAATAACCGAAGGCGCATTAAGAAAAAGAAAAGTGTGAATAAAAGCTAAAAACAAAGGATTGAAAGGACAAAGGACTGTGGAATTTTTTATTAAAAATTTTTAGTAGAGGTGAGACTTCTTGTCGAGATGTTGGTGAAAGCACTGCTCTAAAAAAAAAAAAAGTAGATATAATCGGGAGAAACGCAAACCTAAGAACCTTTAAATTTTACAAAAAAAAAAAAAAACAAACCAACAAAAGAAAAAACCAGACACATAGTGGAAGGACTCCAACGTTAGAAGGAATCATTAAATGAACAAGATATGATTTATAACATCAGTGATGCATCAAGAATGGAGGGCTAAGGGCCGTTGCGATCACTGGCCAATTCAGACTCACCATGCTCTAATGGTTCCCATCTACATGTAACAACTGCCAACGTAGCACCTGTTGGAGGGTTCATTTTGCTATGTCCTTGATGTCTTAATATGGAGGAGTTCCCACAATACAAATCCAACCTAAGAGTGACCATTCCCTGCTAAGGAAGTGGAGAAAGTCCACATGGCAGTCAGCAAGACCTCAACTTACTTCAGAGACTCAATAAACCTAGGTAAAATACGTATACTACACCTTTACATTTATATGTGCACATATCTTTAATTTAGACAGTTGCCAAATTCTTAATTTGAGTGATACAGACATTTAAAATTTTTTTATATACACGAAGTGACGACTATACACGTACAATCATTTATAGGATCATTATATATATAGTAATCGTAGCACTATAGCAGATAATGTTTTATTGTGTGTAGATGATTTAAAGATTTTTTTTGTTGTTTGATTTATTATATTAAATATTTCTTATTGATTTAAATCTGTTTCGTCTCGTTTTTCATCACTTCAAACAGTAATATATTCGTAGGGCTTGGGGGAATAACTATTACTCATTTGAATACTGAATGAATACGTGAGGCTGGTGGTGCAGCATTTTGATCTCATTAAAATTTATAAATGATCCATGCACTGTAATTCTTTAAATCTTACAGCAGTCAGGAGATAGTTGACCGGGAAAGATAATCTGGGGCTATACCCATATAGTTACAGGTTCGGTCAAGTAAGGATATAGACTCGTTTATGTCCATATGTTCTCCCTGCTTGAGGTAGTGGGAGGTGGGTGATTTTGAATTTAAGAATTCCATATTATACATGGAATAAAAGGGAAGAAAGCATTCGATCGTCGTGTTTCCGTTACAATACATTAAATAAAATACGTATTTTGGTGATTATTTATCTTTTCGACATATATGTGTTCAAGTGTATCAATGTTATGAGATATAGTGGACAGTAGAGGGTTGTGTGAAAGTCTGTGCTCATATACCCTATATATATATATAGACACAGGTATATAATAGCCTGTATTTCAGTTATTACATAGTAGAGATGTCTTCCCATTCCTTGTATTAAATGGATTATGTCCTGTACATGGGGGGTCAGATTGACCTTAGGTCGTATACCCTATATATTAAATTTAATAAATTTTATGAAAATCTCAAAAAACAAATAATTATTTGTGTAAATTGCTTATTTTTGTATAAAAGTTTTAATAATATTTGAAATACAGGCATTCTTTATATACCTGAAGCTTAATTGTAAATATAGGAAATTTGAACCCAGACTTTCAAGCACCCTTTAACTATCCACAATATCTCATACTACTGATACACATGATTACATACATGTAAAAAAGATAAATAATCATCAATATATGTATTTGATCCTGAAACAGCACTCATCAGTTGGTCCAGATTATCATCTTCCACACACATATATATATAATCAATGGTCAGTTTATATTAAGATAGCAAATCTTCATACTTTAATGGACAGGCTTCAATCTACTCCAACCCCCAACTTTTCAGCCATCCATATCATTGAAAATCTGATGATGGAAAGCCAAAATATCATGCTGATGCCAATATTATTGTTTATTATATAAACTGAGCAGTGATTATATATATATGGGAGATGATAATCTGGACCAACTGATGAGTGCTGGTTCAGCATGAAATACACATATATTAATGATTATTTATATTGTCTACATGTGTGTGGTTATATGTATCAATGGTATGAGATAGTGGGGATAATTGAAGGATACTCGAAAGTCTGAAGTCAAATTCCCTATATTTAAAAGTTTTAATAGTATATTTATTTTTACGATACTTTTTAAATAATTTGAAACCTTTCTTAAAAAGTTTAGATGTATTTTAAAATATTAAGATTATGGAATAAATTGTATTAAAAAGGTACTAATTGCAAAATATTAAAGAATGTTTAACTTAAATAAATAAATGGTTGAAAAGAAATGTTTTCAATTCAACATAGTTTAAAGAAACACAGACACATCTATGTATTGATTAATGGAACCCAGCTTATAAATTACCTTATATGGAAAGGAATTCCTAAAATATTAAAATAGTTGTAAAACATTACAGATGTGGAAATAAATTCCTAAGATTAATTAATATTATAGAACTTATAAACTTACCATATATGGAAATAAATTCCTAAGAGAGTAATTAATTATATAATTAAAAAGCTAAGGGATTTTATTGTACAATCACTAACTAAATAATACAACTGATTAAAACCAAAGAATTTACTCCAGAAAAGATAAAAGAAACAAAAGAAGAGATGATATAAAAAGCTAGAGAAAAAGAACTGCTGGCTTTTTCTGTGGTAGCTGCTATTATTAGTGTATCTGTGAGTTGAAGAGCAATGAAGGTCACCATCAGAGGATTTCAGTCCTAAGATCTTGGCTACTATAGGTCACTAAGTCAACTAGTACTTTTAACAGACCATCTCAGTCATTATTATTTTGAACACCTCAAGAGGCTCTTAGAGGGTGTGCTATAATGCCTATGGATGGTAGGAAAGGTAAATTTAATTAATAGATTTTACTTAATTGTATAACAGTATTCACTATTCAGTAATTAATCAGTGAATTAAGCTTGCTCAAATGCAGACTTTATATTAGAGTTAAAGATCAACATAGAAATTATTTTTCCAAATTGTTAATAAATTATTATTGCTAAATATATCTGCTGTTATTCTATCGAGTTTTATTGTATATTTGTTTGCTGGTTCTCCAGTCATAGTTGGGGACACAACACTAATGAGTGGAAACTATGACTAAATTGGATACTTTTAATGCAAGTTTGAGAAATCTATCAGTAGGAAAAAAGTTTAATCTACACCTTTTTTAAGAATACTAAAACTTTAGAATATTTTTATGTTTTTAAAAGATATCATTTTTGTGATGGAAAGCATTTTATTTACTTATATATATATATATATATTGTACTGGTCAGTTTTGTCTATTCATATAACAAGATTTAGCATTTAGACAAAAGTACCTCAAGTCCAATCATGTGCAAGATACATAAGTCTGGAACACTCATGAACTCTGCCCTATTTGCCTATTTTCCAGATCTACCAACTTATGAGCAACAATCCTGATGATACTGATCTAATTTATCTCTCTCTGGCATCACAAAGCGGAGACACAAAAAGACTCTAATTTGAATTTATAGAATGGAATATTTTAGCACAAAATATAAGTTTGACTCATTTAAAGGTTGTGACCTTTTATAATAATTATATCTATAAGATTAGTGGGAGATCATCTAGTCAGGGTGAGCATAATTTAATAACTAAAATATTAATATTTTAAATAAAAGAAACAATGATTCTGCAAGTTTATGATATATATAAGATTTATTAATTTAAAGAAGTATGCATAAATACTTGTTTTATTATTTCATTAGTCATCATTGGCCTCTTGAGTACATATAATTTGATTGACATTTGTAAGGTAGCAGGTAATTCATATGAAATTTGTTTATAACTTAGAAAATGACAAATTTGATTGATTACTTTATTTTATTGTGGCTAGCTCATATGCCAATATTCAATAACTATACTGATGAACAGTTGATTTAGTGCTATGAGGAAATATCTTTGTGAGATACCAATCCACCCCAGAAAGAACAAAATATAGCACTTGGCCAAATATTTAGAATGATAATTTTATGATAAAATATATTTTTACAAGGATAAATAACTATGCTCAGTTTATACTGAGTGAGAAGCATGTGTGGGATAGTTTGTTAACATATATATAATTGTGTCACTAAAATACATGAACATGAAACTATTAATGAATATAATAAGGAAATCTGTTTAGTTGAATCATAACACTATGGTTTATGGACATTTATAGGTTTGATTTATGGCAAGAACTTTAAGAGAGTGGTGTATGCATGATGGCGGAATTAGATGATCCAGTCTCGGATCTGAAAAATGTGCTTCCAAATTTGAGGACGAAGAATGGTGACCAAATTCTTTCTGCTACTTTTGGCAGATTCAGTTCACAGAATGACAGTGTCGGCTATTAATAACAATAGGCCTGGAGTGACTCTATGTCAATAGCTCATATGATGAAATAAGTCCCACAGGGGGGGGGTTTCCAGCAATGTTTTTGGACTTAAAATGAATATACGGGATCCGGATTACCGAAAATCCCGGGGAACAAAGCACGAAGACACACATAGGTGTATTTGAACATGGAGGCCTGTTTGCATACAATGCTTGGAATGAAAAACATAATATTTTAACACTAAGGATGAACGAATTATAACCTATATATATATTGGGAATGTCCAATGTAATAGGATGACTTAAATAATAAACAGTAACAGATTATTAAATACATAATCATTAGAGTAGAGGCTTCCCTTCCCCATTACTTTAATTTATCTATAAACTTTCCACAACATTAAATAAATATGAGAATTCAGTCATAAGTGCTTTTATTAGAATAAACATAATTATATATATATGAATGGGGTGGTGGTTATTAATTTGAGCATAAACAGATTTAATTTCATATAATAAATTTGAATTTTTACGATTAGTGCTTATTATTTAAATAAAGTAAAAAAAAACATTTCTTAGAAAAACAGATTTTTACTCTGTTTTTCTACAATGACATTATAAATAATTAATTTGTTTTCCCCAAATTCACAAGCATTTGCTAAGATAAAAATAAGACTTGTTTTAATTCAACTTAAGGTAGTCACCCCATAAAGTAGAGAGGGGAAAATAAAAATAAAAGAAAAATAACACTGATGAATTTGAGGACTTATTGGCATATTTAAATATATATAAAACACGATAATAAAAGTTATAAAATATTATTGCCGTATGAAGGTGGAAAAAAATATTACATTTATTTAATAGAGGCTCAATGATAAAAAGAAATTAAAGAAAGTTATATAGAGTTAGATACAAGCTAGTGGTAAGTTAATTACAAATCACTTTAACAAAATATTAAATTTCTGGTCAAAGGACCAGCTAATAGAATGATATTTTAAATTATATACAGAGTTATTAGAAATAATTATGGAAGGGTGAATTTAAGAGTTTAGACATTAGGCAGTGGCTAGAGTTCTTTTACCTTTATAAAATTAGTGGTGATTCTTGATGATTCAGTGCCCATTGGGATTGGTGAACTAGATCTAGTTAGATGTGGTCAGTTAGGCAGATAACATTTAACTATTCAGTTTTTAAGCATATTAAAGTTTACAAGTAATGGGATCCTGGGCGATGAGTGTGGGAGAGAGCATACTGATCGGAGAGAAAGGTGAAATTTTCCACTACTCACGATACATTTAGTTTATTATCATGACCAACATCGATTAGATTTGCCATTACTGTTTTATAATTACAAATCTCTCCTCTGGATTTAAATCTAGTAGTATTTATACTATTTTTCCATTTATCTTGGAAAGCACTTAGCTGCTGAACCTGAGGCACTTTATGCACTTAACCCTTAAACCACTAATTATATTATTGGTTGTATGAGGTAAAAATCAAATCTTTTAATTGGCCAACTCACAAACTGAAGACAAAGCCTATTGTTAAAACATATTCGCCTATACTATTAAATTCAACTCAGATACGTTTATAAAAAGTATATTACTAATTTTTCAGGTTATGAAAGAGAACGAAAGTTCTTTCAAAAATAAATTGTTATTTATTTATTATAAAATATATTCAATTACAGCAAATATAAAGCGAATGTCTAAACAAAAAAGTGCTGATGCAAACGCTTTTTTTCAATGTTACGATATCAAAAAGTAAAGATTTCTTTTTGCTAAATCTTAAATATTTTTACTAAAATCTTCAATATTTTTCGAAAATAATTTTGTTTTTTTAGTTTATTTTTTAAAAATTATTTTAATTTCTCAAATTATACTTTTTTAAATACTTAAATCACATTCGAAATGAAAATCTCAGCGTTTTTCTTTATTTTCTTTGATCAGGCGGTTTCTTTGTTCTTTCCAGCCAATCAGAATGTCTTTTTCAGCTGAGAGCTTGCTAACAACCAATCACTGACAATGTTCTTTCTTTGTTTAGGTTTCAATGTGGTTTTTTTGATTTTTTACTTGTAAAATAATTCGGAAGAGGGCACCATCTTACAGAACTTTTAAAAACCTAATCAATACCTGTCAAACGAATATTTTAGCATAAGAACTGGCAGAGTTAGAGTGATGTCAGATATCGACGAGAGGCCTTGTAAGAGGTGGGAAAAGGGTTAATGGATCTGGAATTTGCTGACTGGATGCACCTTTTGTTTGAGTCAGTTTTTAAAACAATGCAATTCTGTTAGAATTTCTCGAACGATTGTTTTAAAATATGATTTAAGATTTTAAAACAAATTTGAAGTGGATAAAATTTCTACTAATGGATTGTTTTTTACATTACTGTTAGAAAATGATAACATTTTAATTTGGACTAATGGGCTTCCGGTAAATTGTCTTAATTGTGTTCAAGAATATTCTTACAAGCATTGCATCATCTTTTTCTGACCACTATGATTAAAATAAATAAATTAAATATAATTTTAAAAATATACACTAATAATATACATTTTTCTTTTATACACATTTTAAAAGTAATCTCCCCTCACCTATAATATGTACATATCCATTATGCACATATACAAATTAAAATCAAACATTTATTTATTAAAATTAGTTACATTAAGATATATATATATCTATGTCAGTTATTTTAATAGTTAAGCAAAAAGAAAAAAACGTATTAATAAATATGTATATATGCATAAGAATGGAGTTTAAATATGGTTTGGTGTGGGAGATTCTGAGTGGGCTGTGAAGCTCAATCTAAGTATCAGGTTGACTGCTTCAATAGGTATATATATATATATAAAATACATATTTTACAATATATATATATATATATATATATATATATTGTACCAATATTGTATCTGTACATATAATAATGTTGTCTAAAAAATCACTGAAAGAAACAAACTCATAAATAATGCAAAAGTTTAAAATTAATAATGAATAATAAAATCAATAAGCTGTTCATAAATAAGTAAATTAAAAAAACAAAGAAAAACATTTTGTTTAAAATAAATAAATTTATAAAAGTCTAAAGAGTTTTTATTCATATTAGTGTAAAACAAAATCCAGTTCATTATAAGAAATAGTCTATAATGGTTTAAAAGAGTTTTTACAAGAAAATAAAAATGAAAAGGTTAAAATAAACGTTCATGTTTGTTTTAAATGTAGATTTAAAACAAAGAGAAAGAGCAGGAAAAAACATTCTCAGTTTAAATAACTATGGAATTTTGCTAAGTGTAAAGGTTTTCTGATTTACAAAGCCAAAAATAGAATGGAAAGGGAAAGAGATAAAGTAACAAATTATAAGTGAGGGATAGACAAAAGGAGGAAGTTGAGGTGATAAAAGACATGGAAATTGAATTAGAATCAGATAGCATTGAAACAGATAAAGTAGAAACAAATGGCTTTTCTCAATGTGAGAGCAGTATTGATATATGACTAATTAATCGTATGTCAATTAAAGAAAATAAATATTCAAAGAGACGCTAAATTGTGTAATTGAAATTAAGAGTCCTAAAGTGGTTTAATTTTTTAAAAAAATTGAGCGAAACATTTTTTTTCTTTAAATGAAAAAGAGATTTTGATATTTGTGTTATTTAAAATAAATTATTTACTTAAATGAAAAGAGAGAATTAAAGACAATTAGATATTTTGGGTGGAGTTAAGACAGTAAGAATGGGGAGAGATGATACGACAGGGGGTGAAGTCAGTCATATGTTCCATTTAAAAAAATAAATAAACAGTTAGTATTTAAATAGAAATTTTGTTTCAAAAATGGTTGAAAAAGAAAAAGAAGAGATATCTGAGACACAGATGTTGATGAAAATGATGATGAATATGATGAAAGAAATGCAAGAGTTTAAAGCAGAATTGAAGGGAGAAATAGTGAACTCAGAGCAGAAGTGAGAGAAATGAGGACTGAAATAAAGGGGAATGTAGAGGGAAACCATTTTATTAAAGAAAGTCAGGAAGTTGAAAAGGAAGTCGAGGTAGTAAGATATTTAAGTGAAGGGAAGGATGACTTAGAAAGTGTAGATCAAAAGATAGTAGAACAAGATAGCATTAAGTATAGCAAGTCGGAAATGAAAATAATAACGATAGAAAATAATGTAAAAGTTTAGTTCAATCTATCAGTGAGTTGAGTTCAGAGTTCAATCTATCAGAAGAATCAGTCTGTCAATCAGTTTTACAATCATGCAATGTTAATCATCATTGGAAACATATGACTTTGCTCCAGCCTGAGTCCGATGAAACAGTCAACCTGCCCAGAAAAAATAATGCCATGGAATACTAAGCATTAAACCTCCACAAATGAAAGACCTCAAATCTGACCAGTTGGAAATATTTTCATGTGAAGTAATAACCAGCAAGAAGTCCACATTTAAATCATATAGGTAATGAGCAACTTTTATTATTTCCATTTCTAATTAATGTAGCCATTGCAATCCTTAAAACCTCCAGAGTCAATTAATAATGAACTCTGTAGAATGCATAAAGAACTATTGATGTGCGTGTTTTGAAATGTCATATATATTAATGCTTTATGATATCTTATATTAATTTCATGTATTTATTTAATGCTTCATGTTATCTATATTTTATTGTATGAATTAAGAATGTGTGTGGTCATTATAGGTAATTATCATTATCACATTTAATTAAGTTTTATAAAAGTAGTTTAAACTTTGCAATAATAAATATTTAGTTAAATAAATTGTCTTTAAAATTTAATATTTGTCGGTCAATTCTTTACCATTAATTAAAGCAATAATTTGTTATTGTATTACAATTTATTGAGCTAGTCATGGGATATTTCTAGTGCTGGATTATGGGCCTACTGTCCAAACATGTTAGTTCTCATAACTAGCTGGCGCCTGAGGTCTACCTCAAAACAAATAAAGTCTTGGATAGTAGGGGTTTGAAAGTAGCAGTCCAAGTGGGCCACAGTCTGGAAATGTGATCGTGTTATGCATTGCATAGCTTGGTCTGACTGTGGGTATCGTTGATAGTCTGCTATCGATGGTATTCTCCCCTCTGCTCAAAGGGCTGGTCCATTCACATAATATTTATAATATAAAATTATAAATTTATGATAACTAAGGTAAAACCCAGTTAAACCTAGCAAATAGAGTATGCAGAATCATTCTTACGAATACCCCTGGTACAAATGGCACCCAACATGCATCATTTTTAACCATTTTAATATATATATATATATATATATTCTATAAAAAATTTGAAACTTATAGTGTATAAATTAATTAAAATAATAAAATATTCTCTAAAAGATTAATAGTAAAATAAAATATGAGAAGTCATACAATTAAAAATTTTGAAATGGTGAAGTAAGACATTAAATATTCACAGAAATAGTTTCTGAACAATTCAATTATTTGTGCAAAACTTTTAACCATCTTTATTCAAATCAGAATTAGATAGAATTTAGAATTTTATTATATACAAAACTGATTTTGAATGCTTATTCAAAAGTGTTTTGCTTCTCCAGAATAATTTATAATAAAATTAAGCAATCTTTCTTAAACAAATATGGCCATTCTAACTCCCAAAAGAGAAACTACTATAGAAATGAATTTTGCAATGTGAATCACAAATATGTCCACCCATGAAAAGTGCTAGTCCATTTTTCTGTTTTCTTGATATTTTACGATATTATTTTTTAATTTTTTTCAGCAGAAAACTATCCTTTCTGAAATATTTCAACAGTGTGTCTAATTGTAGTTTTCTAAAGAATTGATTTTTTTTGCCATACGTTTTTAATGGAAACATTTAATACTGCACTTTTTTAAAATTCTTTGAAATAATCCTTATAATTTAAATGAGATCTACATTTTTTACAAAAGCAACTTTCAAGTTTTACCATAAAACATTCTTTTTGCATTGTTCATTCATTTTACATATCCAATCCAACAAAGGTGTGATTTTACTATAATAGAATCTATAATATCTTATTTAGAAAGTTGAACATATTGATTGATTATGTGATGTTGCAATTGCATTTTTAATATTTCTCAGATTCTTAAATGATACTTTCTAATGTCTTTATATTTCACCAATAAGGTATCCAAGTTTCACTTTCATGCCATAATTTAGATAAAACAACATCTCTCTATATAACTGAACTTAATTACTAATAATTGCCTATGATAAAATATTTTATCTTTTACCTGTTAAAAGCAGAAGCAGCACATTGAAGTCTATGTCATATCTTAACTTCTAAGTCTACCATTTTACTTATAAAATCACTAAAATAAAGTTCATAAATGTCCAAGTTTTTTGAATATTAATTAATAAACTAAGGTCTTTATACATTATATTTTAAACAATTAAGTATATTCTTTAAATTATCATTTCAACTGGCAAAAATTGCACAACCATCAACATAATGTAAATTCAAAATCCCAAAAGTCTTTCTTGATTTCATTTTTAATCACTTCAAATTATTGCTATTATTATTATTATTTCTATTGTTATAATGAAAAATTTTCCAGATGTGATAATCCAGCTAGACTATATGAAATGGGCCATTTTTACACATGTTTAGGGTTTCCGTTCCATGGTAAGCAGGTTGATCCCTAAATAGGGCTTCTTAAACATAAATCAATCCAGTTTCAAACTGACTCATTAATGATTGTAGTGCTTCAACCAAATATTACAATAAAGGACTGCCAGCAAACTAAGCCAATTTCCATCATTACTTTCATATTCTTGAGGAATTGAGCTAAAAAAAAAAGATAAACAGAGCAAAACTCTCCATACAGTATTGCCACCTGTGCTAAACAGAGTAATCAATGGATGCCAGAAGGCTTGTGCATAAAATCCCTATCTAATGCCTACTCATCTAATATCTCCAGACTAGTTTCTGGCTTGTGGCCTTCGTCAGTGAGGAGCTTTGGATCTGAGAGCACTGCATCTAGATCTTAGGATCTAATGCAACCCTCTAGCAACCACCTTTTATCTCTACTTAATTACAAAACTATGAAAATGAAATTGAAAACACAAAAAATATTTTCAATCTAAGCTCAATATCTTATATAGTCATATGGGTCTGAACTCAGCTCAGCACCCATACATTTTGGTGTCTTTGGCTCTTTTACAACCATAGCCACCACTATCCTATAAGGCAGGATTGGTGTTAAACCATTAAGCATCACATGATCACATTTCCTATACTAGCACATTAATTGTTGATAAACAGAGCAAAACTCTCCATACAGTTTTGCCACCTGTGCTAAACAGAGTAATCAATGGATGCCAGAAGGCTTGTGCATAAAATCCCTATCTAATTCCTACTCATCCAATATCCCCAGACTAGTTTCTGGCTTGTGGCCTTCGTCAGTGAGGAGCTATTGAGCTTAGATTGAAAATATTTTTTGTGTTTTCAATTTCATTCTCATAGTTTTGTAGTTAAGTAGAGATAAAAGGTGCTTGCTAGAGGGTTGCATTAGATCCTAAGATCTAGATGCAGTGCTCTCAGATCCAAAGCTCCTCACTGACGAAGGCCACAAGCCAGAAACTAGTCTGGGGATATTGGATGAGTAGGCATTAGATAGGGATTTTATGCACAAGCCTTCTGGCATCCATTGATTACTCTGTTTAGCACAGGTGGCAATACTGTATGGAGAGTTTGCTCTGTTTATCAACAATTAATGTGCTAGTATAGGAAATGTGATCATGTGATTCTTAAAAAAAAGAATTGAAGTCAGAAATTCTGTGGATGTACTTAAAATGATGCCAATATTGTTGAATTAACATGTAATGTTATTGATATAATTAGTATAAGGAGATATCCAATAGCATGAAAACCTCAAAATTCCATACTCTACAATAACATAAGTGATTGAAAAAGAAAAAGAAAAAGAGATAGAAAATACTATTTTCCCTTGAATAGTATCTAGCATTTGATGAATCAAAATCCTATCCCATAAGTCATCTTAAGTTCTTAGCCTAAGCATTGTTTATTTGTTATTTAGATTTGGCCTTTATATATAAAGGTCATTTCACTATTTACCATTTGTGGAGTATAAGAAACATATAATTATATTCTTTCCAAGTACAAATTGCAATCTATTCTACATTTTTATAGGAAAATATATAGAAAAAAAAAAATATATATATAAAGATGAAATACATGTCAATTTGATGTTTAAAAAATAATTACAAGTTGTTTTGAAAAATAGCTTTTAATTAGCCACTTAAAAGTAAACTTGGTTTATACAAAAGATCCCAATTTCTAAATGACCAAAAAACTCATCGAAACAAAATGTTTGAAGTAGATGAATGAATAAGAGTGAAGATGGTAGTGGTAAATGTATTTGAAATGAAAAAATGTTTTACTAATTTAAAAAAAAATGTTTTGATTGATTTATTAAAAAAATACAAATTATCTTTTTATTTAAATTTGAATTTTATTTTTATACATAAATAATCTGTTTTAGGTTATATGATGTATATACAGTTTTTAAAAATTGAAAGAATTTCTCGAAATCCAGTAATGTTGACTTTTGTTTATTTTTTAAAAATAAAACAAAAATCAAAACCTCTTCCATCACCATTAACAAACTTAGAAAATGGATTGATTAGTAAGTTGTTATATATCAATTTCTTTATTTATTTTAAAATTTTCAATTTATTTATTTATTTTTACACTGTTTATATAATTTCAAGTATAGCTTTTTATTTTTTATTTACCATTTATTTATGTTGTTATATTACTGTTTTGTGTTATTTGTTTTTTACACTATTTATTTATATTTATTTGTCAGTTTTTGTAATTATTTTTTTTTGTTAAATATTTTTTGGTTATATATTGTAACTGTATAAATGTGACAAATGGGGATGTTTACTTTTATAAGCCCATGAATTGGACAAGCCAAAATCTATAACGTAATAAATTGTACAAATCTACTTATAGTTGCCCCAAGTCTTTTGGGTACGCCAAATCTATAACAATATAAATGGGCTAGCTGAAATCAATAGAGCTACACAAATTAAGTAAACCAAATTTATAATGGAATAAATTGTAGCAATAATTTTATTTAAGCTCTACTAATAAAATAATCCAAAAATCTATACTAGAATAAAGTTTAATATTTATTTATTAAAACAAATGATAATCTGACTGGATGACAAAATTGTAATACACAATTTAAAATTATTCATTTGAAAACTTATAACAGATATATTGGATAATTATTTAGAACTGGATTAATTTACAAAATAACTTTTTTATATTATTATATACTAAAATTTATAATAGTGGTAAAGAAAATGCTGACTCATAATCCAGGTGTTCAGTATTCCCCCCTTATTTTCACTTCAATCTTGTACCAAAAAAAAAAAAAAAACTAATACAAAAAAAATTCCATTCTATTCAGACTAATTTAAACAACCTGTAATTAAAAATTTTCTAACTTGATAGCCCGATTCAAGTAAAACAAACAGTAAATTTTGTATCTGGAATCAGTTTAAGATTTATTTTACTTTGATTAGATAAAATACAAAATATATGTAATTAATCCATTCTTGGATATTTATATACTTTTCTCTTTTCTTTTAGAAAGTCATTTTATTATTTATTAATATTCCACATATTACTTAACAAATGAATTCTTATGTATTTAGACCAGTACTAATTAATAAATTGCTAATGTAATTATATGTAGTACATTACCTAATAACTTTTCTAAAAATAATAAATTAAAAGAACAAACTGCATCCTCTTTTCTTCTTTTTTTTTTATGTGTCAAAGCATTGGCCGGGAAGCAAACCCGTGAACCTGGGACAATTCCTTGAAGGCAGAATGATCATTTTGTTTTATCTTAACATAAAAAAATATATAATTTATATGATGTATAAATATCTCTTTCACTTCACAGAAACATTTATATTTATTTACATATTCTTGTATTAAGGTTTATTCATCTTCTTATTTTAACTTTTAGTGAAGGGTTTCAAATTTTAGTCCCCATTACAATACCCCCCCCATTGGGAAGTCATTAAAATGGGGATATACATTTTATGATTCATTTCTCTTAAGCTTTCTTACATTTTTTCCACCCTAATTCATTCAATGTTTACTACCAATCAACCCCTTCAACATGCTGTTGCAATCAATCTGAATGGCATAAGAAAAATTTTTTAAATAGGGATTATAACTCAGTTACACAAGAACATTGATATTAATCCAAAAAGGTGAATTTTCCCTCCCCACTTCTACTCAATCCTTATGCATATATGCCTCCATATTCTTCCTAATGCATACCCTCACTTTTGAACCATCTTAAGGACTTACAGGGATTTAAGCATCGTCAAAGTATATGATAGAGTATGCTATCATATATTCTCCACTAAGTCATATTTATTGGTTATAGTGGGTAAAGAGATCCTGATGAGTCTTACTCACTTAGGATCAAATAAGTAATGACAATAACACCAAAAAAGTGAAAGAAAAAGGAGAAAATAAAATTTAAATTAAATTGCACAACTCCATTATTCCCACATCATGAGCACCCCTACAATACATCAAAGGTTCATTGTCTCGACAGTAAAAAGAACAATCCCTAAATCTTTATATTTATCAAAGCCATGACCCTTGTCAGCAAATAATTGCTATTTTCAATAGCTCATTATATTATTACCCCCACTTTCTTTTTCTTCCATTTTCCTCAACATACCAAAAAGATATATAATAAAATAAAACAAATAAACAAAATGTATTTGTATATATCTAATATACAGTTACACTATTTAAAAATTTTTTTTTTTACTATTTACCATATCTTAACTAAGGTCTCCTTATTTTTCCATTCTCATTCCCTCTTCTGATTATCACTCTTCTCCATTACTTCTTTTTGCTCCTCATTGTTCATTTATATATCTATTATACTAGACTCTCATTTAATCAAGCAATTAATTAAATTACCATCTGCCATGATTGCACTTTTTTTTGATTTGCCTTCTATTTATTTGAATAGTTATATATAATATCCATTTTTCTTTTTTTTATTATTCATTTACCTAGCTTATAATTTCCCAATCTTTCAAATCTTAATATACATCAACAACACAAACAATATATACTATAAAGATTAAAAATTATGTATAAAAATTACTTCCCTTTGTGTTATCTCAAGTGTGCTAATATTATGTCTAACTCTTCAAAGTTATTCATGAAAATTGTGTGAAGTTTTTGTGATTGCTAATGTTGCAAACACATTGGAAAGAAAAAATTATGTATCTAAAAATTAGTTTGCCCCACTTTTTCTGTTATCTTAAAGTGTGCTAATATTATTGTACCTCATCTCTTCAAAGTTATTCATGCCCAAACACATTGTGTGCCATTTTTTGCTGTACCGCTCTTTCAAAGCCATTTCAAACCCACATTGGGTGCCATTTTTTGCTGTACTGATCACTGCTTCCTCATGCAGGTTATTTATTATAAGAGATCGGGTAAATTATTTGAACCTCATATGCTAAATGACAAGACTAGTCTATTTAAATAAATGTATGGATTATTTCACAGTTCAATATTAAAATACTATCACCCCATTTTTTCTCAATTTTATTTAATGAAGATGACTGAACTAATATTATTTTAGTTATATTTTCCCACCAACTTACATATACTTAATATTATATGGAACCTAAGTTCATGTTTCGACTCCCTCAATGTATATTTATAAGTACTGATATTGATCATCAGCTTTAAGCACCAATTGTTATAAAATAAGTAAAGAATTATGCAGTGAAGAGGACATATAAAGTACAAATAGACTATCAGTATAGCAATTCCCTATACTAGCTCAGCATTATCTATGTAAAATAACTCTCAGGAGGAAGTGGTATTTAGACTTCATTAAAAATAGACATAGAATGTTATTAATTTTATTAACATTCATTTATTATTTTTAATAAATAATTTAATGAAATGATTAATTATTAACTAGGTAATTTTAAAAACAATTCAAATTATTTTAGACAAGTAAAATAATAATAATATATCACAAAATTGATCCTTTTCCTTGTATCATATTATAAATTTCCCTCCACCAAATAAGAATAATAAGAATACCTAAAAACATACTAATAACATAATAATACAAAAGAAAAAAGCTATCTATATGATTAATCCTGTAGGTTCCATTTTGCCATTATTTGGCTATGGGTTACATCTAAACTTTATATATTTAATTAATTATATATCTCTTCCCTTTACTCATTTGGCTTTCTCATTTAGCCATCTATGTCTGTGAATCATTATATATACACACATACATGGATGTGCCTTTTCACATCAATTAAGATGGAAAAAAAACAAGTCAAAAAGTTATAATTGATCATAAAAGTAATACTACAAAAAAAAAAAAAAAAAAAATTACAATTGAAATAAAAAACAAACAAATTGTTTACCTTAATTCCCAGGAATATAACAATAAAATAAGTAAGCTTACTGATATGTATAAATTTAAAATCTGTTTGGTCCTTTGTTATATTCTCATTGAACTTTCAGGCACAGGCAATCCATACATAAATGTCTCTTCATTTCTTTTATGGGGAACTCTGTTTGGCAAACTGATGTTCTTGCAGCAGACAGATGGCAATAGAAACAACATGATTACATGATTATTGTGGATGATGAGTTTGGTATACTCAGGTGATTTCTACTCCATAGTTTTTTTTATCATACACTTAAGATTGCACATTTTGTCCATGATATACTTTATAGCACACAAGGATTTATTTTAATTGTTTCTGTTTCTAATCAACCACCCTGGTTAACTCTTTCCAAACTCTGGGTCACTTTAAGGTTTTACTTTAATGTTCTTTTTTAAAACAACACGAAGAGCAGTTGAGGCAACCTTCAGACTAAACAAACAGGATATAAGATAACTATTCAAATCCAAACCTTTCTTTTTATAAGTCTTTTTCATAAAAGAAAATGCTGACTCATTATGCAGGTGGCCAGTATTCCCCTCTTATCTTCACTTCAATCTTGTACCAAGAAAACCTAATACAAAAATATTTCCATTCTATTTAGACTATCTTTAAAGAGTCTATAATTAAAATATTTCTAATAAGTAGATAGCCTGATAAAACTAAAACAAAAGGCAAAAAAGTTTGTATCTGGAATCAGTACAGTTTACTTTATTTTGATTAAATAAAATAAAAAAAATATATAATTATTTTATTCTTGGATATTTATATGCTTTTCTTTTTTCTTTTCACAAAAGACAGTTTATTATTTATTAACATTCTACATATTGCTTAATAAAAAAATTGTTATGTAATTACCAATACTAATTAATAAATTGCTAATGTAATTACACGTAATACATAACCTAATGACTTTTTTAAAAATAATAAATGAAAATAACATTGCCTTATTTTTTCTTTTTTTCTTTCTTTTAAAAAAATTAATTCAAATCTTAACCTTGAATGATCATTTTGTTTTACCTTAACATAATTCATATAAGGGTATATATCTGTTTTCATTCACAAACATATTTATAGTTATTTTAAATTCTTTTTCCATCTCTTTTTTATTAATGTTTATTCATCTGAGTTATTTTACCCCTTATGAAGGGATTTAAATTTTAGTCTCTGTCACACTATTGACTCCAATTTAATAAAAAAATAATTTTATTTACAAACAAACAAGATATTGATTAACATAAACAGTGAGGTTTGCCAATTCCTCAACAAGCTTTATGATAAATGCTTAGCCAGAGCCAGCACTTAAAATATCTCTGTCAGGACCCCCCAAACCCCTGACCATGGTTTCATGCTTTGGCATTCCTCAGAGAGGTGCCATGGTCAGGAGTTTGGGGGGGGGGTTCCTGACAGAGATATTTTAAGTGCTGGCTCTGGCTAAGCATTTATCATAAAGCTTGTCAAGGAATTGGCAACCTCACTGTTTATAACTTACAAGCTTAAGTGATAGGGTCATGTGATCTATGACTCTTCTTTTGACTATTGATTAACATGTTTTAATAGTTTAAAATATATTACTATAAAATGTTATAATTGTCATAACTATACTATGCTGTTATGACATTACACATTTCAATAATAAAGAAAATATTTATTTGTTGTCTCCAATAGACAATATTTATATATATGTTAACTATATAAAAGAAAATGCTAATCTGTTTTAATTCACTTACTGATCATTTATAAGTGAACTAAAACAAGTCATTATGTAAAAATGTATTATAACTGTTTAAATTTCAATTTAGAGTTATTAAGATTTTTTTGGTTAATTATTTGTATATTCATCTACACATATATACATTAAATGATTTTAAAACAACAATAATAATACAAATAACAATTATTTAAATAAAACATACTATCTGTTTTATCACATGAAGTAAGATACTCATAAATGTTTATACACAAATGTTTAAATAATCTTTGTTTTTTATTAAGTTTATGTGAAGAAAACCCAAGAAATGATATTTTTTAAAGATACAATAATCCTAAGAGTTTTGTTTTCTTTAAAAATATTCCAAGTTTATTAAAACAAATAATCGATAGTAGGTTATAGCAATATTCACACTTTAGTTGAAGTTGAATAACAAGCATTGTTTTATTTTTCTTTAAAAAAATGGATCAAATAGATACTTTAATAAATCTAAAATTGTTATTCATTTGGTTATATCACTTGTAGAATCCTTTTTTTGGCAAACAATAGATGCAGATATATATTAATCAGTATAATAAAACATTACAAGCATTTTTATAACTTTTTAAAATGAACTTAAAATAAATTCATTTCCTTCAGTTGTTAAAATAGGTAATTTTTCAAAAGTCATGTCTTTAGGAATAAATATTGCCCACTCATTGTGAAATTTACATTAAACATTTTTTAAAAAAATATATATTGTTTTTTAAATTTTATTTACTACAAAAATACAGTAGCTGACTAAAGTGATGTAGATTTATAAAGAGTGCTTGAATTAAAAACAAAAGCCTTTATAGTATTTGTCTATTGATGTAATATTTAGATCATTGACATAGAAACAGTAGCTAATGATCAACTCAAATTTATAACTTTTGATCAAAAAGAGATTTATCATTTCAAACAATACAACAGCATTTCTGACAAAATGATTTTTTTTAATTTTTTGAAATAGAAAAATATTTTAAAATAAATAAAATAAATGATTTTCAATCTCTTCTTATTAAATACAAATTAGAGAATAAAAATAAACATGTTTATTTGTTTTAAAAAAGATTATTACATTTTTATATACCTTTAATAATAATATTACTTTAAAAAGTATAAGTGATTTTAAATCTATGTAATAATCTGGACAATGCACACACATTTATACACATATATAAAAATCCAACTTGTTATTTATTTATCTAAACATATGGTGTTAAAATATGCAAATACAAAAAAACATTAATGTAAAACTTATGTAATATTTTTATAGTAAACTATAAAATTTAATGCAGTAAATTATCGATTACATTACTTAAATAATAATAAATAAATCACGAATAGTACTTTGTATTTGGTTGTATTTACAATAACTTCAAAATTAAGATAAACATCACATTATGATCTCAAACAGTTGATAACACAAAGTAATAACAGTAATTTTTTTAAAAATATGACTATGCCTATTTAAAACCTAATGCAAGATGGTACAATATATATACTTTTTATATTTGTTTACTCAGCCATTTTTTGTGCAATAATGAACCGTTTTTATATTTATTTTTGTACAAATAAAAATTATTCTTTATTGTATGTTTCTAAAAAAAATATTAAAAACATATATTTAAAAATAAAAAGTAATCTTGCAAGTAAAGAAAAAGATTGATAAATAAAAATAAATTAAACAATAGGCTTCATTTTTTAACATTCCGGCTAAAAAAAGTATTTTAATTTTTAATATATTTTTATCAGTAAAATGAATTTTGATAAAAATGCATTCAAATAATGAAATTGCTTTTTAAAATATTACAATTCTACTTATATTATAAAAATACAATAGAATAATGTCATTTTTGGAAGGGGATGTCTTTTATTACTGTTTGGTGTTTGTAAATTTTTATTTAATTTATTTCTACCAAAAACAAATATTTTTAAATCTGAGAATAAAAACTGTCACAATACAAGAGGGTTTACTTTTACAAAAATAAAAATATAAATTAATTATAAGTTGTATTTTTAAATTTCTTCAAAAGCTGAAGTTGACCATACAAAAAATATAAATAAACAAACAAAAAAATAGTATTAAAATGTAAAAGTTTTATGATATTTAAACAGCTATTTTTTCTTGAGTACCTCATTTAATCACATTAAAAAAAGAGTAAAATTTGTACATAAATTTTACAATATGTGAAATGGAATGCTGAACATGATTATATAAATTGCTAAAAAATTTTTTAGTTTAAGTTGAAAACACATTTTATTCTTCATTAATCATCTTTTCCAAATTTTATGTGCAGTATTTTTCATAATAAAATATTTTCAGTGTAATGCTAAAAGTTTCAAAATTTTTAGAGCACACTAAAAATTGATATTATTGAGAGAGGAAAAGAATATTGCTCAAAGCATATTTAATAATATAGAAAGCTAGATATTTCACTATTTACCTTATGTTAAAAATACCTACATTTTTTTCATATTTTTATTGTTTCAGTGAATGCATGAGTGAACACATACTTAATAAAATATATGGTAAATGTGTCCCCTCAATTTATTATTAATAATTATGTTATTATTATTTTGTAAATTTTTGGGTTTATATTGTAATCTTAATTTATATATGCAGATTATATATATAAAAACATCTGTTATATATGTGTGTGTGTTTAATAGTACTGTAAACTTGAGTTTAACAAATAATATGTATTCTATTCAATACCAACAAAACATGAGCTGTGAGAGGGGAGGCTTGAAACAAAATATAATTTAGTTCATGGCTCTACTGTATTTTCTTCTCTATTTAGTTGCAACTAAGTTATGAAATCATTAACCAGTCAATGATCCCTAAATGACAGCTGTAATATTTCATATTCCTTCAAATAATGAACTAGTTCACATCCCATCTTTTCTAAATTGAATTGAGCATTCATCGCCACAAATCGATATGTATATACATAGATAATGCATAGAAAATGGCAAGAAAAGACCAGCAAGCAATGTTGGTCACTGAATATGAATGTTTCCATTAGGGATGGGAATCTGGTAATAAATATTCAATACTTTTGAAGGTAGGGTCAGAGAACTAGTCACAAAGCTGAAAAACAGAATACACATTCTTCATACATGTCTTAAAGGAAATACTGTTATAGAGCTGAAAGACAAAATCTACATTCACCAGACAATAGTGGTTAAGCAAATGATGCAGTGACACAAGTCCTCATTCAGAACTCTGGAACTTTCTAGAACCAAACACTGACACAAGTCAAGCTATCAAATACAGGCAGAAGTGATCTCAATGCTATTCATAAAGCAGACTGCCAAAATATAAGCAGGAGTGGTAGAAAATCTATAAGGGCATATGCAATCCCTTCTTCCACAATTCACTCTAGAACTAGGAGCTATACATTATAAACAGTAGTGTAGCTATTGTAAATATAATGTAAATATGCAAATGTATAATAGTTCTTTATGTTTCATTAATAAATATAGTATAAAACATACTTAAACCCATTTGTGTTTATATATATAATCCACAGTAAACATGGCAGCAGCACATATAGATTGTATGGATACAATGAGAGTTTACTCAGCTATTTTAATGTTCAGACATGAATACCCAAAAGCTTCAATAGGTAGTCGATCAGAGAGAGAGAGAGAGAGAGAAAGAGAGAGAGAGAGGGAGGGAGGGAGGGAGGGAGGGAGGGAGGGAGGGGGAGAGAGAGAGGAGAGAGAGAGGGAGGGAGGGAGAGAGGGAGGGAGGGGGGAGAGAGAGGAGAGAGAGAGAGCGCACGCACGCTAGCTAGCTATGGGTATTTTAATAAAATTAAGTGAAGTGCATTTAAAATTTTTATTTAACATTGGATGTATTACAAACTATAGCTAAATTAAATTAGTATCACTACTATAAGTCTTGAGGCATATATAAATTAAAGTTTGGATGACTTTTAATAGCTACCTATTTCTGTTTTCTACACCCAGTCTCTGGAATTGTCAAGGCATTTTTCTAACATAAGACAAGATGTATCATTATCTGGAGATTGTATTATCTTGTACTGTACTCTACTATTTCTTTGGAATTGAAGCTTACATTTGAACTTATTTGATCTAGACATATTCCCATCATCATTTCCAAATAATTTAACTTTTAACCATATTCGATTTATCTGCTTGAGTGCAATTAGTACATTAATTACTTTTTCTTAGTCATTGCAATTTATATCAATAAAACAAAACTTTTCTAATATATACACAATTATACATAGAGCTTTACGTATGAATATTTACCTAAGTACCACAAATATAGTATATATACAGACACACGAATGCTGTATACATGCATATTTACATATACATTTTATGACTGCGTTTTCACGCATTTAATATACATATATAAGGATACTTTAATATACAATAAGTTTTGTTACATATTTGGTCATTGTATATTCGCAAGTATACATTTATTTATACATAAAGTATATACAAATGGTTAGTACATCTATTATAAAGATATTCAATTTGGTATTACTTCAGTTTGTGGATGAAGAATATGAAATTAATAAATAAATTACATTTGAAAATTTTAGATTTATTTTGAATTAAAATCAATTATTATTAAATAAAGAGATAAAATCTTAATAATTTTTATTTATTTTAGTTAACGAAGTTACAGAACAACATCCGTCAACGGCGGTATTAAAACGAATGGCTAATTTAATATGGTTAGAAATAACTCTAAGAAACAATCCTCAACTTCGGGAATTAAGAAAATGGAAATTTCGTAATCATTCCTAAATGGGTGTTAATATTGACATCAATTAAGCAATACATTTTTTTTATTTGTAAAGCATATTTAGACTGTAAATATTAAATAAGTAATGCCTTTATATTTATGTACATATGCACAGAACGTATATAAATAAATCAAATGAATTCAATATAATTCAATGTGTTTACCATATGCATCTTTTTTAAATTGGTTAATTTGGGGGGGGGGGGCAGAGCATAGAATACATAGAATACATAGTTGAATGAGGAAAGCATTTCCATTGAAAATAATATTGCATTAAAACATTTTACCAGCAGTTGATAAATAATATATTCTTGAGATTTCTGACCAATGCCAAACAAAATCAAGAACCCACACAAATAAAATCACAAATCATACATTATATAATTCTAGAAAAACATAATTTTCTATATTAGCTTGATCTATAGTTTAAATGCAATAGATTCTGTATTTTCAAATAATAAATTAAAAGCTTTACTCCATATTTAGATAATCGAAAGTCCAATTAAATCATCAAATTCTTATTGATTTAAAGAATGATTCGTTGCTGGAAAAGGCTTTTTTGCATTAATTTTTATAAAAATACTGCTCGATAATATATAATGCTACCATTATGTATTGTATTTTAAATATTTTATATATATATTCTGTGTGCTGAACTTATACTGGTATTAGTATGTGTATGTCGTCAAATTAATTTTTTAATAATAATTTGTTTTTAAATTATACATTATCAATTTTTTTATAGGATTTATATAAATATGCTTACTTATTTTGCTATGATCTGGTCAAAAATAAATAAAAAAGTTAATTGCTGCTATTAAATTTTCCATTATTTATAAATTTTAAATAATCATTGAAGTTATAAATAAAGTGGTCGCTATTATAATTTTGTGCTATGAAAATTGTACTAGAAAAATTGGATTCCTATTGCAATTGAAACTCATTTACATTTTTCCAGAAATTTAAAAAAGAACAAAAACTAATCATTTCAAGATTATTACTTTTGTATGCAAGTACTGTATTCAAAATATAAAAATAACTACCATTGATATATTATACTGCATCTTGCATATAATTAAAAAAACTATTTTAGAATTATAAAAATCTGATTTAATGAAAAATATAAAATACAAAGTTAGATAGTTTGCCAAGTAGAAAAAATGCATGAAAATTGGAACTGATAAAGTCACATACAAAATAAAAACAGTGAAAGATTAAAGGGTATTCACACAATAAAGATTTTAGTACATTATCAAAGTGTAATAACAGATTTTAGGAGAAACATAACTTGCCAGTTTGAGGATTGAATAAAAGATAGCCAATCGTAAACATTGGTGGAAGGGATTGATCTGTGAATTTGAATAATGATCCAAAATTATGAAATAAGGAATTCTAAAATAAAAAGTATAATGTTGATGGTACATATGATATTTACACATGTACATGCAATCTATATATATAAAAATATAAGAATTGCCAAAGTTTGTGAATTATTTGGCAACTTTGGAGAATTTAAGTTAAACTAAAATATTGCAATGTAATAACAAATAAGAGAATTCATAAAACATTTAAGATAAAGAGCAATGTTTTAATAAATAAAACTATCATCATTTATAAATACTTAAAACAACTGTTTGTGATAAATATTATTGAAAATAATGTACAGGTAAAAAGTGACTACTATAAAATGATTTTTTTAAATTGTAAAGTAAAAAAAATATTTTTTAAAGTTATTTTTTAAAAAATAATTTACATGAAAAGATCAATATCTGTAATATTTATGTACCAGTCCTTTAAAATTTTAAGTTAAAAAAAGAAAGTGTAATTTCAGTTTTAATTTATTTTTATGTCAAACATTTTTTTAAATTATATAAGTCATTAAGAGTTATGACACATCACATAATTTTATTGACGTATTTTATTGATTTATTTACTTTACCCTGAGAATAGTGAAATGCTGTTTTGATTGCTTGTTTAGAATTTAATGATATTTATATTACCAAATATCAAAGAATTGATATATTAAATTAAATTCTTATATATATATATATATATATATATATATATATATATATATATATATATATATATATATATATATATATATATATATATATATATATATATATATATATATATATATATATTGTACCCTCACTTTTAGGAAAATATGTAATAATACTAAATTGGTCTAGCTCAGATAAATAATTATGTTCATCTAAAAATGTATCCAATCAATAATAAATATATTCTTTAATACTGTAAGTTATTAAACTAGCTTTAATTAATAAATAACAATATAGTTCAGTTTCATAAATTAAATGAATAAATATCTAATAAAATCATGAGACTATGAAGTGAGTTTACAAATGGCAAGATGAATACATTGAGCTAATATCTCATAGGATACTACCTCAATGGCATAAGAATACTATCCTCCTGCCTATTATCTCTAATAGTAAATCTATAGCATTTCTACATTTTCAATAATAATTAATTAAGTGAAATTATTCCTAATGAATGAATCTTAATATCTTTATCAAAATGATTTAACTCAAATAATATCAGGTTCTTTTAAAATAATTCTAAAACAATTATAACTTCTGTAATTAAGCATGATAAGGGATTTAATATCACTTCCAATTACATCTAATTAATACTACTAATAATTAAATAATAATCTTCTTCAATGTATACTTTAATCTCATCTCTTTTCTCATTCTAATATTGATTCTGAATAATATAATAATAATAATCTGACACAATCTTTTATTCTTAATATGGTATTTTAAATAATATGTGGTATAATCTTATAATCTGAGAATATGTGGCAATCATTAGTAATATAATTCTGTGAAAATATCTTATAGTTACTATATGACCATAATAATAATAATATGATAAATGAAGTTTCTTAAAGGAACATCATATCAAAAGAATATAACTCTTAAATAATAATTTTATTTATGTTGTGCAAATATTATATTTTAATTCAAATTATCTGTGATTATGTAATTGTGATGTGGAAAAATTAAGTCATCACCAAGATTTATAAGAACAAGTTTAATAAATTTTATTAACAAACTTCAACAATAAATTATGTATATTATTTACAACATTAATGAACTTTGTTTACTCCCATTTATGTATTTCAAAAAAAAAAATAAATAAAATAAAATAAAATATGGAATACAGAACATTATTTTATAAAAAATATCTATTATTAAAAATATTATCATAGTATCTCTATTACATCTCCATTAAGTTTCATTAAGTCAGTAAGCTTTTTTAAAAAATATAAAATAAATTAATTATTTCAATATGCATTTATTATTGTTATTTAGTTCTTTCTAAAAATAATTTTACTATTCCATATAGTCATTCTTAACTTATTAATGATGTGAATAACTTTAATTAATAGCATAGCAATTAAACTAGACTGCTTACTAATTATTAATTTTAATGTCAAATAGAATGTATGTACTGATGTATTGTTATTATAGAATGACTCTTACAAAACTTATGATTACTTATATTTTTTAAAACACGATTTAGTTTTATCCCTTTACTTGTAAAAAATATGCATCATAATTAAGTCTTTTTAAAACTTAATAATTAAACAACATCTTTATAAACCCACTTTAATTATCATTTATTCATTTGTACAAAAAAAAATCAATTTCAAATATGAAAAGTTTTATGATTCTTTTACTGACAAACCATATTCTTGTAATCTTTGCATTTATTTCTATCTTTACTCTAAATAATATAACCTATCTTATCTTCTTCAATAACAATTCCGCACTTCAAACTTATTCATCATTTCATATTTTAAAGACCGTCCTTCATATGTAATCCGAAAAATTTTGATAGTAAATAAACAAGTAGGTATATGGAATAAACTAGAGTTTTAATTCAATAGTACCTCTATCAAATAATCATCATGGTAACAGTGTATGAGAATGAGGTATGACTTCTTTGTCTAATAACCTCTACTACTAAATATAATGTCCAGGCTATTTATTCAGCTCTATGGAACATTCAACTTCAACACACAGAAAACACTGCCATGGAAATATACAAGCTATAGGGCTAAGTTATCTATACTTACATAATCATTATCATTGACTACCCTTATTCCCATATAAATAAATCCTACTAAAACACTATCTTGGTTTCATCTAACCTAATACCAAGCTACTATCATTAGAGATCTATCGCTCTACATCACTAAATTCCTTTCCACATTTGTATAACAATAAATAAATTCATGTATAAATAACAATCTAATTGCTCGATAAGAAAAGATTACTTCATTCTTTGATAACTCTTAAACCCAAAAATATAAACAATCATTATCGATATACCACTTTAATACCTTACTCACTTAAAATAAACACTAAGTTTAGTTATATTAGAATCATATACTTATATTTCCATTATATTAAAATATACTTATAATATAAATAAAAGTATGCATATTTTTAAAAATGAATAAATAAACCATAAGCTATGTGTATGCATTGTGTTTTCATATATGTTCTCATACATTCACACCAGAAAATAATAAAATACATTATAAAATCATCAATATTCTTACAATTGTTACCATAAGTAATATGTCTCCACTGGCAATTACTTAATTGGTGTTTCTGGATCACGAACTAAATAAAACATTACATATTATATCATTTATTTCACATTATCACACTTTAAAAATATTAAGTTTTTTTAAAAACTATTAAAGATTTTTATAAGAATCTAATCACTAGGTTAGTAAATAGTTTAATGTTTTATGTTTCTTCTCTATTTCTATTCTGTGAATAAGCATTAATATTAATTTTTTAGTAAAAAAAATAATTTAAAATCTTATTTACAAAGTCCATCGATTAAGTTTCTTAAGGAAAAATGTTCTTTTTCCCTTACTTTGGCTTCCAATTCACAACACTGTTGATCACCCTTCTGGCACCAAAACCATGCATGTTCTGATGGTTTCACATTGTACAACAACAATAAACAATAATGTTCCAAAATAAAAGTATGGTAAGTCGACTTCATAATATCCAGATTAATTTAAATAACCATTGCTTGACCTTTAAAAGTTTTTAAATAATTCATAAATTCCATTACTCCATAAATACAGTATTAAAAGTACTTTTGATATTATGCAATAATAGATTTCCAAAGTTTTTCAACTTTTATCCAAATTTCCCAATGTTTATGTTCTCTGATACACCAATAACGTTAAGTGTTCCTCGGTATTTACAATGTAGTTAAACTTCCATAAATAATTTTATAACTTTTGTATGACCAGCATACATTAACTAATAACAGTTTTAAAATAGATTAATACCTATTTTTAATTATTATAATAGTTTAGAAAAAAAATGGATTACTAAATATTTCTTCACAATGAAATATTTTCAAAAATAAATTCTTTTTGTCACGTTAAAAGTTTTTTTAAAATTCACTATCTTATTTTAAATAAGCTCTCCGAATAAAAACATTTTATATTTTTTTATTTTCCATTTCTGGTGAACTCTTCCAAATCACCTCCACGATGTCCAACTTGTTACTCTCCATAACAAATAATACTTATTAATTACAACAGGCAAAACTATGTGCCCAATGAAGAGATCATCATTATGAGTTTTTCCATGTAAACTAAAGTTAGTAATGTTTTATTTATGTTTAATGCGACATTAATTTGACTTAAATAAATTGGTAGGTAAGGAATTATTTAGCTTTTAGCCACTATCTCTGTACTACATGATCTTAAAATAATAAATGACTACACTTTCTTTACGAATTTTAAAATAAATAAAATTGACTATTACTGTTACTTCTAATTTTTAAAACTGTAAATTACTAGAGATTAAGTTGTCTTTTATGGCTTACTCTGTTGATAGAAGTTGGAGTCATAGTAATCACAGTAGTAGTTGTAAAACTTGTGCACCTCTTTTACACCTAAACAATTTGCTTCCCTGATTGGTTAGTTAAATAATGCTTAACTTATTACTACCCTGACCAACAATGCAGCCTTAAAATTAAAAATAAATAATAATTTACTAAATATTTATTATTTATTATATTATTTAATTCTTAGTTAGTTTTCATATTTTATTTACACCTACCAAACACTTTAAAATAACTTTTAAAAATCATATGTAATATTTATTATTACTTTTAGCCTTCTTTTAATTTAAACATATTTATTTTTCAAAACTAAATAAAAATCTAATTTTACTTATTACATTCATTTTTAAAACCCAACTTAATATTTATAATAGCTAATACTATTTTTATTCTGGGATAAACAAATATACTATTTTTAAATCTTATATTAGAATTTTAAAATAGTTTTGCAACTTTACTAGAAAAACTCCACAAGCACACGTGTGAATATCTACACATCACATGATTTACAAAAATAAATGAAATGCTTATAATTTAACTGAAAATAAAATAAATGATTTAATTTACAAAATATTACATAAAAATAATAATATAGCAAAATTTAGAATAATTATTTTAATATTATAAAATCGAATATGCACTTGTCTCCCATATTATCACTTTTAATTAAATGATTTTTTAAGTAGAATTATTAAATATAATTATTATTATTATTATTAGATAGTCTATTTACCTTCAAGTTATTACTTTTAAAATTTACTTTAATCATTTATTTTACAAGACTTATTAATGCAGTATTTATTATGGCCAGTTTTCCCAACCATACAATATTATAATTTATCTTTAGTTGGTTATTTCTACATCTTTAACATAACATTTTACAGTAAATATCCTTATTTATCCCTAAATTAAATTTTTTAAAAGATCGTCAACACATTATATACTTCATACCTAATAAAATAACTTTAATTTAATTTTTTTTAATAAATTGATGTAAACAATTCATCCTAACCTAAACAAAAGGATACAATATGTATGTAAATATTTAAAAGCCAGGCACTCTTCACAAACCTGGAGCTTAATTGTAAATATAAGGGATTTGAACTCAGACTTTCAAGCACTTTCAACTATCCACACTATCTTATATAACTGATACACATGACCACACACATGTAGAAAAGAGAAATAATCACAATATACACATTTCATGCTAAACCAGCACTCATCAGGTGGTTCAGATTATCATCTCCCATATATATATATATAATCAGTGCTCAGTTTATATTAAGATAGTAAATCTTCACACTTTAATGGACAGGCTTCAATCTATTCCAACCTCCAACTTTTCAGCCACCTAACCTTTTCTGGATTATATATTAACAAGTGATCTCCAATATTATTAATACAACTTAGTGTTAAAATCTAGAATTTTAAAAATTTGAATTACAGAGTAATAATAAAACTTAGAAGTATTCCCTTTATTGTTATTGAGTTGGTTTATGTAATTGTATGGTAATATTACAAGAACTAGCTTATTTCCACATTAATCATAGCTACAACTTTAGGATAGAAATTAATAATAAAATTTCTTTTTTCATTGTATTTATTCTCCAAGTTTGAATCCTACATTTATACAGTTACATTTTAAATACTGCAATTCATGAGGTGCTATCAAGCCAGGACCACTTTTCCAGCATATAGTGAAATAATTTGGTGTTCTAATTTATGGGGCATTCAAAGAGCTGACTTCCCAAATCATACAGTTACAATATATAAAGATACATGTTAACAGTAGAAATACATTGTTGTTATTTAGAGAAAGAACAAAAAGTTTGAATATCAAGAAAAGGAAAAAAAATGGCTAAAAATTTAGATGATAGATGAAATTTATGTGGAGAAGAAGGAGGGAAAGATGATGATAGTTAAAAGAAAAACAAAAGACGATTTATTTAGGCTATTGGTGAACATGGAAGTAATAGGAATAAAAGAAGTAGATATTTCTTTTTTTGGTTTTGTTTGTTATGATAAAAATTAAATTGGTAAAAATAATTGTTATTAAATGAAATAGGAGAAAAAAATTGCCAATGATTGTAGTATACCGAAAAAAAGCAATGTATGGAAGAAAATAATGAGTTACTATAATATGAAAAGATGTATAAATTTGGCTAAGAGAGTCGTTTTATATCTAATTAGATAATTATTTTCTGATTCAATGGAAGAAACAGTCTCCCATAACTAATTCTGTGATTATTTACAGATGCTAGAATAAATAAATTTAAAGATTAGCAATAGAAAAATGATGATTAATCATTATGGTTTGATCATAGAATTTTATTGTTCATAACGTTTATTTTTATTTCATGATTTATATTTTTATTTCATGATTATCCAAAATGTTTTAAATATGTATTATATATATAATATATTTACATTGATCATATAAAACTAGGCGTTTTTTTTTAAGAAAATAAATAAAACAAACAAAAAAAATATTGATAAAAATCTTTTGAAAAAAAATCCCAACTAAACAAACATCCGTATGAATTACATTAGTTACAACAATTCAATTTTTAAAGTAAATATTATTGGACAAAATTGCTTTATAACAATTTCTTTGGCAAGAATTTATCTCAACAATTGTGTGGTATATGTTTTTAATTAATTCTATAGCTATATTTATCAACTGATTATTTCTTGTCTCCCAGTAATTATCTTTTTTTTTAATAATCTGCTATTTTGCCTAATGTCTTTTTCTATATATATATATTAAATAAAATTTGCACAATTTGTTATTTTTTTTTAGATAAGATTCTAATCGATGAAGCAATTGAAAGTTTGGTTAATTAAAAAGTCTTTTATGATTTATCATCTTGCTCGCAAAACATTATATATCTAATAGTATTTTATTTACTACTAAAATCACTATAAACAAACAGAAAATGTCCAAAATGTCAGGTCCATTATCTATCAATCTCTTGTTTTACAGAAAATTTTGTAAATTTTTGCACATTCTCTGTTTGTTTATTGATTTAAGAAATAGTCACATTCATATTTTTTGTCATATATATGATAGCCTTTTCATTTAACTCTATGGTAAAGGAAATTTATTGATTTTATTCAGTCATTTTTAACATACTAATATTTATTTTACATTGAAATTACTTAAATAAACTTTCAATTTTAGATACATTATTAAGAAGAAAACCTGATAGTGCACTATCTCATTCTAAACGTATAAAAAATTCAAACGTGACACACGCACAGATATATATTTACAGAAAATTATATCAAATTCATGTCATGTTTTTAGTACTTCAGTCATTAATTTCTAAATGTTTGATGATTTCAGATCAAAATAAGATTCTATCTGAATTAAGTAATGAAGGTTTTTAATAAACTGTTTTGAAGTAAAGAAGGGTTCCCCTCTTTTCTTCCAAAACGTAAGCTTGTGGTTAAGACCTGTATAGGTTCCTACTATCGCATTTTTGCGCGCATATTCTTGAGGTTACAGCCTTAGTAAATATTACTTATTTCATAAATTAAATTTTATTTTCCCAGACAAAAAATAATACACGACTTCAAAATAAAAGGTCTGTAGATATTCTATATTTTACATTGAGAAAATCAACACAGAATTAAATATATGAAGAGAAAAATCTAAAAGATGTCAAATCGAAAGTATATCTTCATCTATTGCTACTCATACAACAAATAGTAGTGTATTATAAATTTTGATAAATTAAACACATTTTTTTAATATTAAATTTTTTAATAATAAAAATAGACATCAAAAAAATCATAAAAATATACATTAGGTACAATTATTTAAATATAAAAAATGAAAGTCAAAAGTTTTCTAACATTAGAAGCCTCTATTTATTTATAGAATTATTTCATGATTTGACCCAATATATTATTTTGCATTTTTTTTTAATCTTATATTGGTTAGTTTAAGTAAGAGGCATCATACTTTTGTGATATAGTTCTGAATTTGAGATTATTGAATACATTGATTTAAAGGAGCAGTAAGCAACAGTGAGTTATCACCTACAATGATCAAGTGCTATTATTAATCCATAATGTATTATCTTCTAATTCATTATCATTATTTTAACTACTATCAATGTACTGCAAGATGATCAATCCAATTTTAATTCAGTTTCTCCAATCCATAGCTTCTTTTTTTCATTATATCAACAAACTTCATTATTCCATCCATCTATCTCATATATGATTTTTTTCAAGATCTTTTACAATCACTTGGGATCCAATTAAAAGCTTCAACTATCCACCTTATTACCATCTCTCCTAATGATATGTCCAACCAGACTTCAATCATTTAAAAAATTTTTTTTAACCATATCGGTGACATTTTTTTATTCTTTCACTCAAGTATCACACTTTTGATCTTTTCTTATTATTCCTAACATACTTCTCTCCATTTAAGTAATCTGAAATTTCTATACTGTTTTCTGTTAACTATCCAAGTTTCAGAATGATGGATATATGTTCCTAATGATGCTCCACCTTTTGTTATATCTTATATACTGAAGCTCACCATTTTTGTCATTTCTATAACTCAATAATGTAAATAATGTAATTCAATTGTATTTGATGATCAATCTTTGGTGAGATTGTCCAAAACGTTTACCATACAATCTATTTCACTCTAATTATGTTATTATAATTATATATTTTTCTTTGTACATATTTCTGAGTTTTTATATGTAACCTTATAACCCACATAGTGCTATATATATATGTTCCCAATGGTGCTCCACATTTTATATCTATTGTGTTATGCCTTTTACTGTGAATAAAGTTTACTTTTGAAATAAAAAGTAATAAGTGGTAAGACACATTTATTGAAGCCTTTTTCAAATACATAGGTATATTTTCTTTTAATATATTATTTCTTTTAAAAAACTCTTGAGTTTAATTTTATGATTAATTTAATTTATTAAATATTTCCATCTCTAGCCAAATATTTATAGATAGTAACTTTTTTAAATTCATGATTATCAATCTTTATTTTCTATTAATAGCTTTCTGAGAAAATCCATTGAACATTAATTTAGTTTTTTTTTTACTTTTAACATGATTTTTATTTATGAAGTATGTGGTTACATTTGAGTTAAATGTACAACGCCTATTAAATATATATTTGAAAAAAAAAAAAAGAATTGAGAGTCATGAGGGAATTGATTGAAATATTAAAAAGACAACTGGTTTAAATAGAGCTGATGAAGCCAGCTAATTCCAACCTTATGGAGACCACTTATTTTATCTTTCTTCTAATATAAACTTGAAAAAAATTATTGGTGAAATGGAAAAAAAACAACATTTTGTTAATTCACATATTCTGAATGCTCAATTACTTCATACTCAATATTATTGTTTACCTCACACTCAATCTCATTACTATTTAAGATCTAATAGTTTTTCTTTGAATAGTTAGTTAATCTTGACAATGGTGGTGAATAGTTAACCTTGACAATGGTGGATGCTATTTCATAGAAATGTTGGAAAGCAAGCAAAAATAACATGCAGTTTAACCCCAAAACTACTTTATTTATATATATAATACAAATAAAATATCTGTTAATTATAAACTATTGTAATAATAATAAAAAAAATATAATGGGAATTAACTATTATATATAGTCTTTCAATCTGCAGTAAATAATAGTTAATTACTATTATATATATATATTGTGCCAACATTGAATTGGTCCATAATAATTTTGTTTAAAAAAATTTATTAAAACAAAAAATCTTTCGTTGGCACATAATAATTTTGTTTGAAAAAATTATTACAACAAAAAATCTTTCGTTAATAGAGAATAGTATTTAAAAGTTTAAGAGTTTTTACTAAGTAAAAGTCAAAGATTTTGAAATAAAAGTTACAATTAATTATTTAAAAGGGGGGAGGGGGAGTTCGCATCAGAAACGTCTAACTAGAAGTTTTAACTTTAAAGAGTTTTCTTTTAGTATTATTAGTTGGAACATAACTCAAAGTTTAAAATATAAATCTCTTTCACTTAAGTTAAAGAAAAAAAAGGTAATCTTAAAACTAGTATTGAGTCTAGATAAATTATATATGTGCGTAAATGATTAATATAAGTTTGTTAGTAAAATATAGATATGTGCGATGATAAACATTGCATAAATATGTGCGTGTTAAAATAAAATTATGAAATAAATGAAAATTATATTTAAAAAACACAGCGATGGCTACTAATTAAAAACAAAGGAAAAAACAACACATTTGTGATAGCTGCTAATTAATATCTTCAACAACAGGATTATAAGTTTATATCAAAGGAATTTCAACAACAGATATTGCCGGTGGATATGAAAACAAAAACACTTCGCATGTATAAATAGTAGAATTTTATCAGACAGTTCAGTGAGGACAATTAGTTGAGTCGAGAGAGATAACAGTCGAGTTAATTGCATCAGAGTTGAATTACAGTACAATCTATCAGTGAGTTATATCAGAATCAAGAATGCAGTGTTAAAACGTCGGAAAACATACAACTTTCTCCATCCTGAAGTCCAGTAAAACAGCAAAATCTGCCTGAGAAATAATGTCTGCGTAACAGCTTAGAAATCCTCCGTCAATGTTTAACTGTCTTCAGTAAAAATACTGATGAATAAAAAAGAAACCTCAAGAAACTTCAAATCTAACCGGTTAGATATACTTCATTAGAAGCAGCTAACAGCAAGCAGTATCCACATTCCAAAAATCCTAGGTAAATAACATTTTTTCTTATATTCCTTCCTAAGTAGCCATCGCATATGTGAATCCTCCAAGAGCCAAATTATATGAACTCTATAGCACATAAAAATGAACTATTAATTTGGGTGTTCTAAATATCAAATATTATTTAATGCTTTATTATATATGTCAGTGTTTGAATTAAGTATGTGCGTGATTAATTTATAAAAGTATTTATATTTAGTGTTAATTAAATAAATTGTCTTCAAACTTAAGCCTTATTTTGGCAATCAATTCTTTTTACCAATCTTTTATTCTTTTTATCAATTCTTTTCACCACTAATTTTGTATAATTTTGTTATTGAATTAAAAAAAAAAATAGACTGAGCTAGTTAAGGGATTTTTTTGAGTGCTGGATTATGAGCCTACTGTCCGAACATGTTAGTCTTAGACTAGGTGGTGCCTGGGGTTTACTCCAAAACAAATAAAGTGTTGGGATAGTAGGGGTTTGAATCTAGCAGCTGAGGTGGGCCACGATCTGGAAATGTGGTCAAGTGATGCATTGCATAACTTGATCTGATCGTGGGTATTGTTGATAGTTAAGGCTATCAATAATATTTTCCACTTTGCTCGAACATGCCGGCTAGTTCACATAATATTTATAATTAAATAAGATTATAAATGTATTATAAAGAAGTTTGTAACCAGCTAAACCATTTGCAGTGTAAGTAAGATCTTCTGTGGATCAAACCCGGTACAAATGGCTATTCACAATGTTAGGGCTGGACCTAAGAAACAATAATAATTAAATATTTTGTTTCCTGTTTGAAATTTTTTTTATACAAAAGCTAAATTACATATTTAAACTGGTTTAATCTTAAAAAAAGAATTGACCAAAACTTTTTTCTTTAAATGAAAATAGATTTATGCTATTTACGTTAGTTAAAATAAATCATTCCTTTAAATCAGAGACAGTTAGATGTTTTGGGTGGAGTTAAAGCATTAAGAATGGGTAGAGAAAAGGACAAAGGGGGTGGAGTCAGCATATGTTTCCGTCTTGGTAAAAAAAAGTCGTATATTAAATTTAGTGAAATAAAATATTGTTTTAAAAATTGAAAAAGAGAAAGATATATCTGAGATGCAGATGATGATGAAAATGATGATGATTATGATGCAAGAGTTCAAAGAAGAATTGTGTCAGAAATTTAAACAAGAAATCAAGCAGAATCAGAGTTCAAGCAGAGTCAGTTAGAATTTAAAGCTGAACTGAAGGAAGAAATCAAACAAAATCAGCAAAACCTCAAAGAAGAATTGTGTCAAAAATTTAAACAAAGCCAGCTAGAAGTCAAAGAAGAAATTAAAGAACTCATTGTGGAAATAAGAGAAATAAGATGTGAAATTAGAGGAAAGGTAGAGAAGAGCCCATATATTGTAGAGGTAGATTTAGTTAAAGAAAGTCAGGAAGTTGAGGTGATAAAAGATGTGAAAATTGAATTAGAATCAGATAGCATTGCAATAGAGGAAGTAGAAACAAATGTAGATCAAGAAACAGAAGAGAGACATAAGTGCAAGATAGAGGATAGTGTAGAAATGTTTTTACAAAAATTTAAAAAGGTTAAAGTAAAAGTTTATGTTCATTTTAAATGGAGATTTAAAATGAGGAAAAAATATTCACGGTTAGGAAAAATATGGAGGTCTGCGAAGCTTAAAGGGTTTCTAATTTACAAGGCAAAAAATAGAACAGAAAGAGAAAGAGATGAAGTAATAAATTTTAATCGAGGGATAGAAGTGAGAATATGGAGTATAATTTATGTTAGTGAATTAGTAGAAAGAAAGAAGGAACTGTCTGACATAGTTTAAAAGTTAGTAAATGGGCGGAATAGTAAAGGAAATAAACAAAAAGGACTGGAAATGGACAATGAGCACGAATATGATTATTCTAACATCAATAATTTGATAAATTTAAATCTGAAACTTCTATTTAAAACTAAAATAATAAATTAAAAATAAATGAATAATGATAAATTAAAAGTAAAGTTAAAATCAGGAGTTGTTTAGTAATAATAATAATGGAGGCTTCGCAAAATAAAGGATTTTTTCTCCATGCACATATTAATAAAGAAGAAATGCTTGTAAATAATCACTTCAAAAATAAATAAATCTATAAAATCAAGTTAAATAAATAGGTCAAGTTAATGATTTAAAGGTAATGTTTGTAGAATTAAATAAATGAACAAAATAATGGAAATATGTAGAATAAAATCAAGTTGAATAAATAAGTATAATATATCTGTAAAAAATAAGGTAGAATAGTCGTAATAAAATAAAATAGTTTTTGAATATACACAAGTTAATAAAAGGAAATAAATAAATGGTTTAAAGTATTCAAGTTAAATAAATAAATAAAATATCTGTAAGAAAATATCTGTGTAATAATGGATCGTAATATAATAAAAATAGTTTTTCTGAGTACACGCATGTTAATAAAGAAGTTAAATAAATAAGTGTAATATATCCACAGTAAAATAATAAAGAATGACTCGTAATAAACTAATAGATTTTTTTTTGGAATATACGCACGTTAATAAAAGGAAGTAAATAAATGATTTAAGGTGAGGTCAACTAAAATATCTGTATAACAATGGATCGTAATAAAATAAATAGTTTTTTCTAAGTACACTCATATTAATGGATAAGTTAAAGTAATGGTTTAAAATAATATTGTAATATAAATAAATATGTAAACTGATGTCTGTGATAGTTTAGAATAGTATTGTAAGATTAAATAAATATGTAAAATAATGTTCATAATGGTTTAAAGATAATATAAGATTAATGAAATAAATGTTTAAGATAATGTTCATATGAATTTAAAAATAATAATGTAAGGTTAATAATATAAACAATCTAAGTTGTATTAAGAGTGTACAAGGGTTTGAAACTAAAGGGAATGAGGGTAGCATTAAAATAAGTTTTAGATAAGGATAAGTTTAAAGCTGTCAACTGGATAAAATTTAGCACCCATAATGGACTCATCAGGGATAATTCTTCTTTTAAAACATGCACTGGGGACAATCCAGCATAAGCCACAAGTCACTTTTTCAGGGGAGAGTCCCCATACCTCGTACCTTGTTTTCCAAAGCGTAAGATGGAAATGGACAATTGAGAATTACTGCCATTCACAGCGACCCTTTCTTTTCTAAGTCCGGTAGAAACATGGCAAATGAAGCTTTGTTTTTCACATGTGTAAGTCGGTATAAGTCAGCGAATCTGCCTCCACTTTGTTTCCAAAGGATCCCTGTGCCACAAAATTAGTTTGTCCTCGTGGTTAATATCCAGGACTCAAACCATTGTAAACAATGTTGCCAGCATCGAAAGAAGTAAAGTATCATTGGAGATTGCCCTTACTATATAAAGTAAAAGATATTAAAAAGCAAACTTAGAAAATTAATAAATATTTAGAAGTAAAAATTAAAGCTGTCAGAGATAAAATGGTCAAAAATGATGCATTTTACTCTCAAACGGTGGGTGATGTAATGTGCCAACATTGAATTGGCACATAATAATTTTGTTTAAAAAAATTATTAAAACAAAAAATCTTTCATTGGCACATAATAATTTTATTTGAAAAAATTATTACAATAAAAAATCTTTCATTAATAGAGAATAGTATTTAAAAGTTTAAGAGTTTTATTATGGTTTGTTTTCGAAAAAAGTAAAAGTCAAACAGTTTGAAATAAAAGTTACAATTAATTAATTAAAATGGGGGAGGGGGAGTTCGCATCAGAAATGTCTAACTAGAAGTTTTAAGTTTAAAGAGTTTTCTTTTAGTATTATTAGTTGGAATATAACTCTAAGTTTAAAAGATAAATCTCTTTCATTTAAGTTAAAGAAAAAAAAGGTACTCTTAAAACTAGTATTGACTCTACACTAGATAAATTATATATGTGCATAAATGATTAATATACAAAATTAACAAAGCATATGCCACACTTGAATGAGAAGCTATAAAGATACACAGAAATTATTACACACTAAGTGCTTTCGAGGTCTTTTGCCGCTTAGCGTGTAATAATTTCTGTGTATCTTTATAGCTTCTCATTCAAGTGTGGCATACGCTTTGTTAATTTTGTATATTAAATTATCGAATGAGAAGTCTTAAAATCTTTAATACTTTATAAATGATTAATATAAGTTTGTTAGTAAAATATAGATATGTGCGATGATAAACATTGCATAAATATGTGCATGTTAAAATAAAATTATGAAATAAATGAAAATTATATTTAAAAAACACAGCGATGGCTACTAATTAAAAACAAAGAAAAAAACAACATGTTTGTGATGGCTGCTAATTAATATCTTCAACAACAGGATTATAAGCTTATATCAAAGGAATTTTGATAACAGATATTGCCGGTGGATATGAAAACAAAAACACTTCGCATTTATAGATAATAAAATTTTATCGGACAGGTCAGTGAGGACAATCAGTTGAGTCGAGAGAGATAAGTCGAGTTAATTGCATCAGAGTTGCATTACAGTACAAAATATCAGTGAGTTATATCAGAATCAAGAATGCAATGTTAAAACGTCGGAAAACATACAACTTTCTCCATCCTGAAGTCCAGTAAAACAGCAAAATCTGCCTGTGAAATAATGTCTGCGTAACAGCTTAGAAATCCTCCGTCAATGTTTAACTGTCTTCAGTAATAATACCGATGAATAAGAAAGAAACCTCCTCAAGAAACTTCAAATCTAACCAGTTAGATATACTTCATTAGAAGCAGCTAACAGCAAGCAGTATCCACATTCCAAAAATCCTAGGTAAATAACATATTCCTTCTTAAGTAGCCATCGCATATGTGAATCCTCCAAGGGCCAAATTATATGAACTCTATAGCACATAAAAATGAACTATTAATTTGGGTGTTCTAAATATCAAATATTATTTAATGCTTTATTATATATGTCAGTGTGTGAATTAAGTATGTGCATGATTAAAAATACCAATATTACGTTAGTTAAAAATTTATAAAAGTATTTATATTTAGTATAATTAGTGTTTATTAAATAAATTGTCTTCAAACTTAAGCCTTATTTTGTCGGTCAATTCTTTTTACAATCCTTTTCATCAATTCTTTTTACCAATCTTTTATTCTTTTTATCAATTCTTTTCACCACTAATTTTGTATAATTTTGTTATTGAATTAAAAAAAAAAAGACTGAGCTAATTAAGGGATTTTTCGAGCCCTGGATTATGAGCCTACTGTCCGAACATGTTAGGCTTAGACTATCTGGCACCCAGGGTTTATTCTGAAACAAATAAAGTGTTTGGATAGTAGGGGTTTGAATATAGCAGCTTAGGTGGGCCATGATCTGGAAATGTGGTCAAGTGATGCATTGCATAGCTTGATCTGATCGTGGGTATTGTTGATAGTTAAGGCTATCAATAATATTTTCCACTTTGCTCGAACATGCCGGTTAGTTCACATAATATTTATAATTAAATAAGATTATAAATGTATTATAAAGAAGTTTGTAACCAGCTAAACCATTTGCAGTGTAAGTAAGATCTTCTGCAGATCAAACCCGGTATAATATATATATATCAAATTACAGTAAAATTCACATAAATTATATTATTTTTAGAAATACTTTTGACTATACATCTTGTAGTCTTTAACAACTATATAACATTGAATAATCAAAATGAGACAACCTTTCACAATACCCATCCATATATATATATATATATATATATATGAGTTAGTATTTTAGATCTAGTTTTTAGAATCCAGCATTCCACTGAGGTGAGCCATATATATATATATTGTAACGATACGGAGAATGGTACTTAACGTAATCTGCACTACGGGGCGCCATCTAGGCATTTTGAACCTAGAAAAATTTATAAAGTAGGCAGATACGTAAGTCAAAAAAAAAAATTTTTTTTTTTTTTTTAAAATTTTGATTCCGGTCGTTAGCCCATGTCACTAGCTCAGTGGAATAGCAGAGATTTAATAAGATAATCTAAGAGTATATATAAAAAAAAGGAATAAAATAAGCCACTGCCAGTAATTAACATACAAACATTTATTTATGCACATATATATAAGATTTAAAATTATTTTAGTATTAGTTTTACATTTCAACATTATTTTTAACTTTACCTTAGATTTTAATTTACATTTTAATTTCTATTATATTATAAGTTTACATTTTAATTAAGTTCGCACAGATGGGATTATAAAAGCTTGTTTTAATATGTTGCTATAGATCGGTTACATAGATCACACGGTTAAAAACATTTCAAAGTAAACATAAACGATCAAAATATAAAATCATTGATTACTGACAATTGCGGAGGGAAATTTATACGTAACCCAATAGTATTCACCATAAGATACTTGCATTGTCACCAATAACTTAAAAGACATCCGAATAAATACATTTTAGATACTCACCATAAGGTATCATTATTTATCGAATGTCTATATATTTTGATCAAATATGGAAACGCAAAACATAGTTAACCAATAATCAATCCATGCAAGCGTCTATAAACAACTTAAATTTAATGCACTTTTATTTAGGATCGAGTATGAATAGACCACATAAATTTGCTTTTGAAAATAAACATTCTATCCCTATTTAACCTTAGGCTAAAATTCGTAGTCAAACTGGCATCAATTCATCTGATACATCGATGTATTCAATGTAATAAAATACGGCAGCACAAAAGGTTAAAAGAAGAAATTGCCTCTTATGAGATAGGAATATTACATCTATCTGCAAAGAAGAGCAATAAAACAAAAAACTCCATAGAAAGGAACTGCGGTATCCGACTTATAATTCCTTCCATAGGCAAATGGAAGTGTGCGGCATATGAAGCGATTCTGCCCATAGCGAATCAATATTACATCTACTAATCACACCAACATATCCAAACCATTGACCCAATTTAACCATGAAACAAATAACCTAAGATTACCCTCCCCTAATATAACTTTACAAATCTATACAGCCATTCACGCCTGACTTAAGTTTAACATTTATATAATTTAACTTAACGGAAAACAGAAATCATAATAAAACTTAAAGAACAAAATTAAATAAATGGAAATGATTTTAAATAAATAAATAAAAAATACATCAAATAACATTATTAATAAATTAAGTTGGTCAGATAGGATAATATTGCAATCATTTAAATATGGAAAATTTTAATTTAATGTTCATTATTTATAAAGTTCTTACGGTTTAAAAAGTTCATCTTTATCCGTTGCTTGCCATGAACGTGAATTCCCACGCCGTCCTAAGATTGGTATCCATTTAGCTGTTGTTTTATTTATTCATTCGGAGGTTTTTTAGTTTAATTGGTCCTCAATGTAGGAAACGATAGTTCATTTCTCTTTCTTTACTAGCAAAACTGAAGGGATTGAATGTGCGTCCTTCAATCTCTTCTCCTGCACCTCCGCACTAACATCTATCTGTCACATCGTAATAATCATAATAACTCACTAATTAATAATTTCCAAACTTGTCCTTTTTATATTAATGTGAAGGATTGAATTTACATTACGTCACCGATGCGATGGTCCTTTCGCTGCGGTCCGATTCCATAGGGATTTCTTCTTATTTGCTAACAGTTTCTATTGTTTTCCTATCTGACTGATGTTTTTACATTTAAATGCCCAAGGCTGGTTTACATTTAACTAATTAACAATCATTTCCATTTCTGATTAATTACCCTGTTTTCCAAATCAAAAATATATTTAAAGATAAATTTAAAGATATAATTTTATCTCCAAATCTTTTTAAAATTTAGTTTTAAAATACTTTTTCTTTAATAAAGTTTTATTTTAATAATTTTTCATTATCTGTGCGATTTAACATGTACGAGTTTAAGATGATATTTAATTTCAATTTTTAATTCTTAAAGAAAATTTTTAAATGCGAACTTCTTATTTTAACTTGTTTAATAATATAAAAAACAACAACAATGTAACGAACGTCTGTGCTCGTTACAATATATATATATATGAATTAGTATTTTAGGTCTAGTTTCTAGAATCCCAGTGCTCCACTGAGGTGACCCATAAGCTCGAAACCAATTGGTCTGGAGATAGGAACATTCCAATAGAGATTTTGAATTCTTTCTTATTCGGCACTTATAAAATAAAGCTTGATTAAAGCTATTGGTAAGCTCCATCTAGTAATCATCTAAATGCAAACTTAAAAGCAAGTTACAAAATTTATGATTTGTTTTATTAATTATTATAAGTGTACATTTGAAGGCTTTTGTGATGCTATATTGCAGAGGCTATTACTATATGGTGAAACTGAGCTGAATTCAGACCCATATAGCTATCTGGTTTGTAAATCTGGATATGAAAACATTTATGTGTCTGAAAAGTACAGGCTTTCAAATTGATAGTAACATGTTTTATAGATGCTGACTTTTGAGTTAGTATTTTAGATCTAGTTCCTAGAGACCCAGCACTCCACTGAGGTGAGCCATAAGCTTGAAACCAATTGGTCTGGAGATAGGGACTTTCCAATAGAGATTTTGAATTCTTTCTCTTTCAGCACTTATAAAATAAAGCTTGGTATATATATATATATATATATATATATACTTAATACCAACTTTTATATATATATATATATATATATATATATATATATATATATATAAAAGTTGGTATTAAGTGAATTAATAATGCATATCTTTATACATATATATTTGCTGTTTATATCTGATTCAAAGAGAATTATATTCAAGTAGTGGAGAATTAATTACAATATGAACTGTGGTATTAAATTTAAACTAATTTTATGGATTAGTGTTCGGTTGGGTAACTGATTTATTAGATATGAATTTTAAAGTTAGAGAACTATATGATTGATGAAAGATATTGGATATTAAAGCAAATATCTTATCCTAATTTTAATGACCAATGGTTACAGTGATGTAGATAAAGTTATTAAGCTCCATGTGCTGCATATATATCTGGAGGTGTGAACATTTAATCTCTAATTTTAATTTTATTTAATTTTTTATAGAAATATGACTACAGTGTTTTTAGAGGTTGGATTAAAGCAGAAATGACATTTAAGAAACGAAGGAGGGAATAAAATAAAAATAGTTCAGCTAATGCTTGGGAAAAGTCATCTCTCCATGAAATTGATAATCATTATAGATGAGGTTCCTTGGCATTTAGTGATATATATGATAAGATTTCTATAAGTTGGAAATGATGGGCACTTTAAGCATAAATGTTTGATAGTTTTTTCTTCTATGTGGCAGAGTGGACAATCTATATTGGCATAATGTTATTTAACAATAAAAATAAATTTTTTTCAAAACATTATCTATACACTCAAGAACCTGGCCCAGTGAAATTAATAATTATATATGTGCTTGTTATATGCAACTTGTTAAACATACATTTAGATATTGAAGCAGTCAATGTCTAATCATCCTTGAGCTTCATGCTTCACCATCTACATTAACCTCCTGTGAGATCAGCAATTTAGACCTTGCTATAAATATATGCTATTCACTCACACACTGTATGCTGAATCATTAGAAAGATTGGTAAACTTAATTTTGTTTAGTAAAAATGAAACAGTAGTTTGAGTGATGCATATATATATATATATATATATATATTATGATTAAAGCAATAATTTTATTGCTATGTTTATTGCTGGAAAATACATTTGTTTATATATTTGTAATTATTTTTATATCTGTGTGTATTTAATGTGACAACAAAGAAAATGAGAAAGGTTTGAAATACTGAAATAATCGTTTAAATTCAGCTTGTTGCCTTTAATTAAAATTGTCAATCGCAATTAAGATCGAAAACAAATCGTTTATCAGTTGTTGTCAAATGATTTAAAATAACTAAAAATGGTATTTCGAGCCTTATCTGTATAAAAACGTTAATTAAATGTTGTTTGTAAGGGGATTATAAAGATAGGGTATAAAAGGAGCCCATAAGACCTTTTTAAGGGAGTCGGTTATTTTCACTTGATTAGTTAGTTGCTTTCACTTGATGAGTCAGTCAGTTATTTTCACTTGATAAATTAGTTGCTTTCACTTGTTGAGTGAGTTAGTTACTTTCACTTGATGGATTAATTAGTTACTTGGACTTGATAAATTAGTTAGTTACTTTCACTTGAAAAATTGTAGTTAATTGCATGGAGAATAAACTTTTAGATTCCTGATTCAAAAAGTGTTGCCAGACCATCATTTAAGAAGTCATGAGAAGTTTAGTGCAATGGAGCATGAGTAGTGGAGCCATTTGCCTTTCTTTCTTCCTCTCAGAGGACTGTCTACCAGCCATCAAATTCCATCTGTCTGGCCATACGAGATGGCGTAGAATTGCCAACCTGCCTGCCTGCTGCTATGCTGATATCTTAGGTAAAATCATGTAATTTAGGGCTGCCTTAATAGGAACATTCACAGGTTCTTTATAATTTGTAGCTAAGTTAAGTCATAGATCCATTTATGATGTTTTGCTAGTTTTGCTCATAAACTCTCTCTCTCTGTAATCCCTTATTAATACTTATGTAATTCTAAATATATGTTGCTTTCACGCTTAATTTATGTTTATATAACTTTATGCGGCTCAATTAAATATATACAACTTATTTTGTTTAATATATATATATTTTCTCTTATATGTTGGTATCAGTCAACCTCGCAACTTTAATTAAATTCATTAGTAGAAATTATATTCATTTGTTTATTTAAAATAGAAATCATTTGCTAGGTTGGTTGTATATCTAAAAGTATTTTATTGTGGATGCTTATTTTACTTTGTTGTTTAGTTGCCATTATAAAAGATCGCAACACTTAATATAAAATTCTACCTTTTCTTACCATTGCCTGGAGGGCTAATTCTTTAATTAATATGTATCTGGGAATCGAACTTAAATGTAAATTTTATTAGTTTAATGATATAGAAAAGAGCTATTATGCATTACCATTTGTTAAATGACTCAGTATTGAAAACATATTATTGCGCAAGAGGTTAGACCATTTTCAAACTTTAAATAATATAAAATTATATAAACATAGCTGGCATACCTTTTTCTTTATTCTGATATTTTATCTTTTCCATTTCTTGACTGTTGGTCATTAGGGATGTCAGAATCCTGAAGTGCCCATCCTACTTTTCAAAATCGTTCGTAATCAGAGACACTACTCCCTGTGGAACGTAAAGTTTATGTGGTTTATGTGCTGTGGATGACAGTACATCCAGATCTGGGCTTTCAAACCCAGCCTCTTCTTCAATATTGCTCCACCACAATGCGCGGACATATCAAATCCAAGTTCGTCTCAAGTATTCTTTTTAAATGATAAAATATCCAAATGCCATGAAGGCCAGATTTTTTTACTGTATGCTAGTACCGTTACTCTTGTCTTTAATTTAATCACCATCCACCTAGCTTTAGTAAGTCGCAATGATGTGTTAAAGATAATGATTCATTTCGTAAAAAAATACATTTGGTTCATTGCGTTAAAGTGCTTTCTTTGAAAAACTCTTATCGATTCCCATAGACGTAGACAAACGTAAATTATTTATTATATCATGTAATCTCGTAAATAAAGCACATTGTTTGTTTCTTATTTCTAAAAGACGACTTTGCCAAACAATGTGAATAAAAGTATAAATAATGGTTCTCCTAAGAAATGCATGATTGAAATCATATATTTTGCCCGTTATCAAATAAATCATTTACTGTTAAAACTGTCACGATCTTTTATATTTATTTTTGACATTCACAATATTCCGTAGCAAAAGTTTTCTTGAATTAGCTTATTAACTCCGCACAAGTTATAAAACACTATAAAATTGTATCTGTAAAATTATATTTATTAAATGAGTGATAGAGGGGATTTTATACAACAAATTCCCAAGTCTTGTAAATAAACAATATTGTCCCAAGCGTGAAACTAGTTGGTAAAATATACATACGTTTCCTTAATCTTTTGTAATATATATATATGCGTTTGTTTAATATTTATTAAATATATCTATTTCATGTAAATCCTGGTTTGTCGTTGAATTATTAGTTTCGAGTTAATATTTAGAACTACTTTCTTTAGCTGATAGCTTAGCATGAATAAATAACTATAATAAATGTAATTCCTGGGCTACTCCGACCTCGATCATCATCATCAGTCTGATCTTATGCTCTACCACTCTGCTTCTGGGCACGGAATTAAAATAATTTTACTGTATCCTCAGTATTGTTGTTCATTGGGTCAGAGATTCAAAGAATAGGCAAATAGGTTAGAATTCAGGATTGCTCCAGACCTGTGTATCTCGAGCATGATCGGATTCGAGGTACTTTTGCTTAGGATTTGAATCTTGTTAAGTGAGCATACTATTTTGACCAGTACAATATATATATATATAATTTATGTAAACATACTCTATAGTATATGTAATGAAGTCATTTAATTAAATAAATAAGTAAACAAAAATATTAATAGTTTTAAATTATAGTAACAGTAAAAATAAATAGTAGTAATACATAATTTATATGGAAATATTTTCAATTACTTAGTTGTAATCATTATCAACAGAACTTATGCATTAGAAGCATATATCATATGATTTTCCAGGAACTGTTTACATTAGTATTAGCATATTATTTATGATGGAATCTTTCAATTGATTTGTAAGTGTTTAACAGTTCTATAATAAGTAAACAATCATGTGTTGTCTGTTTTTGGGTATTATAAGTTTAATTAATAATAATGTTCTTAAATAATAAAAAGTGTATTAATATTGTTAATTTTTGTTCTTAATATAATTTTGAACTATTATCTATAGTATATTTTTAGCAGATAATTTATTAATTTTTATATACAGTGAAATGTGAACCAAACTATATTTTGTTCCAAATCTCTTCAAATACAAATGAATTTAGCATAGAATAGCTCAGATTTTGTTGATAAACTTTGATTAGAATAGAATACATATCACTTATTGGGCTGTAGAAGTATTGTCCTTTTCAACCTGCATATATATATATATATATATTGAAGCAGTCAGATCTGAGTTCGATCCTAGCTTCACGACATCTAGCCATGAGCCCACTTCAAATCCTAGTACTAACCTTAAATTTCCGATGCAATGGGGCTTTATATGTTCAATCCACGCTAATTTCCATAAAGAATAACTTATTTCATAAATGCATACTAAAATTAATTAGTTTCAGATTTAAATTGATCAATTCTATTAATAAATTCATGATAGAATTATTCATGAATTTATATGTATTATAACTGCATGGATTGTGTGTATATATTTGTAAATATTTAAATATATATAATTGTTTGAAAGTTTCATTGCATCGGGAATGTTTGATTTTATTTTTAAATAATTTGTTAAAGTTTTATTGATTAAAAGCTACATTTTTTCGATAAGCTTTCAGATTTTCCTTTCCAAAAACAACAGTTAAAGTTTTATTAATTAGAAAAAAAGATAAGGATTTCCTAATTAAAATCATTTTTCTGATTTTAAGAATTCAAGTTAATGAGTTTGAAAGCCTTATCGAAGGAATGTATCTAAAAACAACCAGTAAATCTAAAAACATTGATAATGAAAGAAGCTCTAGCCTGAAGGCATCAGAGGACAGATATATAGCTCTGAAAAGGTTAAAAAAAGAAGCCATCATTATTGTAGAGAAGTGCAGTAAACTCTATGCATTTTAAATAGTGTTTCGATCATGGTAAGGGGCTAAACATCAGGAATCTGGCTATTGGTTCCTGAAGTCCCCTGAAAATCTTCAATGGAGCTGCTGAATCTTTTCCGGACCAATCATGCTGCTAAAATTATGAAAAGTCACTAAAATGCTGTTCAAGTAATCAACTAAATGCGTGCCTATGTTTTTTTACCAACTTGGACATGTAACCTAAGAACCAGCCCTGGAAGGAATGGGTAATATGTTTTCATAATGAACCTTAAGCTTTCTGGCCAGTTTCAAACTTTACTTTACACTTTCTTTTAGAGCTCTTTTATTCTTTAATGTAACAATCTTTATAAAACCTTTTATTCATGCTACTGTAAACTTATATTGTAGTTCTCTCAAGCTCTAGTCTTTAAACTTTCTCTTTTCTTGCTTGGCGTTCATTTATTATATTATATATATATATATATTGTGTGCTTTATTAATGTGGTTTATTTTAATTATATGCCAATAATCTTTCGACTCGATGATCTCCTTTGTTTCCGTTGCCTTGTGCAAATAATAATATATTAATTCTACTAGTAGTTCTCACCCATTAGAACTAAATTTATAAGTTCTATCAATCATCAAGTCGAAAGAAATTATTACATGTTTACTATTTTTATAATTGGCTAATAATAAATTATTAGCTCCATTTTTAATCTAGGCCCCAGCTATTTCTCATATTTACCAGTGTATATTTATTCATATATAATCTTAAAATGTTTTTTGCAAAAGGGCTGATAAAGGAATCAAATAAATATATTCTAATTCAACTTTGTTATTTTCTATTAAGATTCAGGAAGGGCACGATGATTGGGCATAATTAATATAATTTACAAATACTTTAAAATAATGTTAGTTAAAAGCTCATTTGACTTTGATTAAATTGATCAAGTCATCATGTAGAGCATTCTATAATCGGGTTTTATTTTTCAAACGATGACTATCAAGTCATCATCTTCAAACGTTGCTGACGTAGGGTAATCTTCCGCTCCGTTAGGCTGGTCGGTGATCATATTTCTGTTATTTTAAATTATTGAGGAAGAAAGCACTTCCTCTCCTGTTCATATTAGTCAAAGGGCATAAGACTTGTCAGACACAAGCTGCCATAGGACTTCAATTATCGACTAGCTATCGTCTTTCAATTTCATTAACCATTACCTCTCTGTTCCGGTAAAGCCCACTCTGATGCTTGTAATTCGTGATGATATGATTTAAATTAAAGTCCAACAAATTCTCCGCTATATCTCAAAATAAGTTTTCTAATAAAGATTAAAGTTATGCCCTAAAATACGTATCTTGCTCTTCATGAATGGATTTGCGAATGTGAAAATAAATATCACATTCTTTCGTATAAAATTAGAGTAATAATTTCCTTTACTAATGAATACCTTTATCTGCCTTTTATTTCTTGTTGGGGGCATAGACATAGACTTTCAAATATTGCGTAATATTCATTGGCATATAATAAGGACTGCCACTTGTATTATAATTATAAACTTTGTTTAAGGACTAGAATTAATTAATTTAATCTTTATTTAAAATTCAAACAAAACAAATTATTATTATTAAATATTTTCTAAACACACTTGGTTTCTTTTAGTTTCTTAATTATCTTATTCAATAATTATTTTAATGTTAATGCTCGCTGTCTGTGTTGGCTACCCAAACATATACATATGATTCGATTTAAAAAAGTATCTTTAGTTAATTCTCCAATATTAGTGTCAGTTCAGGGGTCTCTAATCCTCACCAATTGTTGAGCTAGTTTTTTGGCACATAGCACTGTGCTGTCGATTTAGATTTCTACTAATCTGAGTTGGTGAGTTGGGTTTGAATTCAGTTTGGTTCAGCTGAGTTTGAATCCGACTTGCATTTAGGTGGTGGGTTTTTTGACTGGTACAATATATATATCACAAATACTTTTTTATATAACTAATATGCTTAAAATATAATTATTAATAATAAATTGGAAAAACACATTTGCATATGTTTTAGTGGGTGTGTATTTATTCATTCATTTACTGAAACAATAAGAATAAAAATAAACTAACTGAACTATATTTTTAAAATAAAATAAATGGTAAAATATCTTATTTTTATCACTATTAAATATATTTTGGGTGATATTATTTTTTTTCAATAACTTTTTTTTATAAAAGTCACATAGTTGTTTTGTTATCAGAAAGTAGAATCTTTCTAATTGTTCTGATATTTTTAAATTAGTATCAGCTTTTAATATATTCTAAAATTTTGTAATTTTTATCATTATTCTTAAAAAATAGTTATGCAAAATACTGTTCATTAAATTCAAAAAGAAAAAAAAACTATGTGCTTTCATTATAATCCAAAAAAAATACTATTAGTAAGTGTGATTGTGTTAAGTCCTTTGAGATATATTGCAAAATATATTTATAAATTTGATTTTTTTAAACATAATCACATATAGCACTGAGAGTTGAAAAATTATTGCTTGCATATTGTAAAATGCATTTTAGTTATTTATTTATTTTTTGTTTGTTTGCATTTTTTGTTGGATAGTGTAAAGTTGAAATCATTTATTTTGATACAGCATAGTTCATAGCTTCACTGTATATGGTATATCAGACTTAAACACAATATTATTTATTTAACTTAAAGGAAAGTATTAAATACAGATAATTCAAGATAATACACTAATACATTTGTTGCAATGAAAATGTAGAGAACTTTTAAGTAAAAGTATAAAACACTTTTTCATCATATCAAATATTTTAAAATTATCATGAAAGACTTTAAAGCTAGAATAGAAAAATCATTAAAAGGCAATGTTTATTAAAAACTGTACAAATACAGCTGGTACCTGAGACTAGATGAGATATGAAAAGAACAAAAGGAATATGTAACAATGTAAAATGATTTATTAATAAGAATTGAAGATGTGAAGTTCTGTAAAATGGTATTAAATAGAGGTTATAAAAAATATACAGTGTATAACTGTGAATTAACAAAGAAATTAAAGAAAAGAATAAAATTTTCAAAAGCATAAAACAACATTTTATTATTGGAAAAAATGTTACTTGAGCAATAAAAGAAAAGTTGGAACTATTATTAGAAAGAGGGACATCATAAATATGTGGAAAAGTTCTACAAAAATTATAGAATAATAAAGAATAAAAAATAATTATCACTACAATTACAACATCTGAATTCCCAAGAATTTTAAATGAAAAGGTGAGACAAAAAATTAAATATATAAAGAAGATAAAAGCTCCAGAAAATGGAATTATTATTGATATTTTAATAAAAGCATGTAAAGAAATAAAAAAACTGTTGGCAAAGCTATATATTAAATGTATAAATAATAAAGGTGTAATATATGATTGGAAAAATGCAATAGTAATATTGATATTAAAAAGATATTAGATATATAAAGACTATTAGTTCTCTATAAAATATTTGTCAAGATAATTACAACTCATCTACAAAAACCTCAAATCTAAACGAACTAAAAGAATAATCTGGTTACAAAAGTTGTTGTAACCTATTGGACCATATTTAATTATTGAGAGACGTTATAGAATGTATCATTGAACATAAGTGGTCATTATGCTTTGAATTTGTAGATTATGAAAAGTGAAGTTTTTTCTGCAGTGATTAAAACTTTGGATCACCAAGATAAGACCTATGATATTGCCATATTCTAAAGAATATTTATCAAAATATAATGACAATGATTTATATTGCATTATAACACTAAGGGATTTAACACTGAAGGGGTAAAACAGGGTCATTCCAATTTTACAAAAACATATTTTGTGGATTAACATGGGTAGTGAAAGAAATAAAAAAACAGATTATTTAAAACATATAGATTTTTCAGATGATGTGTTTGTTTTTAAAAATAAGGCTTCAGAGCTTCAGGCAGTGATGCAAAAGTTATCAGATAAAAATAAAGTAGAAATAAAAATAAATGCTAAGACTAAACTAATGATCACTGGATTTTGTCAGAAGAAAAAATAAAGATTGTTAATCTTGAATTAGAATAACTACAAATACATTTATTTTATCATTAATATAGATGAAAACATAATGGATGAAATTATTCATAGAATTAAGCTTGGATGGAGTGCTTTTAGTAGAAGTAACTTATTATTAAAAGGAAATATGCCTATGTGCTTGAAAAAAAAGTTTTAATAGGTGTGTTTTACTAGTTCTTACTTTATTATCTGATACTTGGATATTTAACAGAGAAATAATGCAGAGATTTTAGATCATTTAAAAAAGAATGGAAAGATACTTATTGGAAAAATAAAAAAAGATAAAAACAATAATACTTGAATGAAGAACAAACAGGTATGATTAACATTACTGAATGATGTAAGGGACTGAAATGAAGCTAAACTAGATATATTATTAGGAAAGGTGATAATAAATCGAGAGGTGAAATCTTAATATGGTTCCAAAGAGATTTTAAAAGATCTAGAAAAATTAGAAAACGATCATATCTACAATGAATGAATAAAGAAATTTGTAGATATGATGTGGAAAAATTATTATGAATCAGAGATTTAAACTTAGTGAGATCTTCATTTTGCAATGGATTAATAATAATTGAAAATAATAATGATATATGTACCTAATATTTGCATTTTTCAAGAGTTTTTGATATTATTTTATTTTTGAATAAAGCAAAACATTTAAAATTTAAATATCATGTTTCCATATCTATATATTGAACAAGGTTAATGTTATCTTCAGGGACATAATAAAAAATTCCAATTATAGAAATCTTTATAACACTAAGTTAGTGCCTTTCTTTGTATTGAAATGAATCATTAGCTACTTAATTCTTGTTTATACATATATTTTAGATTGGATTAATTGGCTTTATTACATATATCTAGTCATGCATAATACATACATTCTGAGAATGTGTTTAATAAATTTTACATTGATAGAATTATCACAAAATAAATAAAAGTCAATGACAATAAATATTAAAACCTATGACGATTTGAACCAACCGATAATATATGCATCATGTTGAAATGTATCCTGGAAATTATTTTTTTTACTATCTATCTATCCCTATATATACATATCATTTTATTATTTAACATAGAGATAAAGGATGAAGTTTTAGTTATTTAAGATTATTCCATTATAAATTCATTATAATGTAGTTAAAATTTTTAAACTCAGAATTTGCATGTTGCCTACTAAAACATTAAGTTAAATTGTTGTATATGAGACGAAATAAATGTAGTAGCTAAATTTGTTTTATGTCTACTATTGTTTTTAATGCCATTTATAACTTATTAACTTTTAATCTGATTTTTAAAACAAAAAGGATCGGAATGATCTAGTTGTGTTACTGTCGATTTTTCACGACAAAAAAAAAATCCTTATTTGTAACAATATACTTGTTAGTCTGTTCATTATTAGTTTTTTCATTTGCAAATATGTAATTAGTATTAGTTAGAGATATGCAATTCGATTTAAAATGCTTTTTTATAAAAATAAATAAATATGATAGACAAGAGGTAATGCAATATAAATAAGATATTGTTTTTACATTAATAACACAAACAGAGCAAAAAGCAATGGTAAATACCCATCTATTAGCACTAAATTTTCAGCCATATATTTTATTAATTTTTTTAATAATATTTTAATTTAGAAACAAATTTAATTTGATATATTTATAAATTGATATCTATTAAAATAAGTTTTATTAAAACTCAAGAATCCTTATAATATATATTTTTTGTAATATAACAATTTTATGTTTCTAAAGTAGACTAAAGAATATTAAATTGGTAATAAATTCTAATATTAATTGTTCTTGGGGCTTCAGGTATATGCAATTCATGTTTGGGACTCATTTTGTTTGATTGAGAATTAGATACATGACTTTTATCAAGATTTTCAAACTTGTTTGCTATCAGTGGAGAAAATTCTTGCTTCCATATATTTACACGATTTGTATATTAATTTAAAAATCCTGTTTTTAAATTAGTATTAATTACATTTTTTTTGTTATTTATATTAAAATACTTTCAACTATGGAGCCAGAATTCTTATCACACACTGTAAAGAGTGATGTAGTGAAGTCTTTCGAATATGAGCCACAAACTAAATACAAGAGTGGAATGAAATCACCAAAAGGAAAACAAAAAAAAAAAAAAGGAATTCAAAAAACCAAATCAAAATTTTGCTTCCTATTTTTTTATTCTAAAAATATTTTTAACAATAAATTTATTTCTGAAGATCAAACAATAAACTATTTGAAGGTTTTGAATTGTTTTGGCCAAATTCTTTGCACAACTGAAGCAAATATTATGATTAAGGTTTTCAATTATTGTTGCAGGAAAATGTCACACAGTGCCAAGATTATGCATAATTGTATGTCTAAAAAGCATTATTGTACTTAAGAATTTGCCCTATTCTGCTGATTTCGATCCTGCTGACTTTTGAATATTTCTCAAACTAAAGTTAACCATGAAAGAAACATGGCAGTTCAGAATATCCAGAAACCTGAAGAAAATTACTGCAGACTAATCCAAGGAAGATTTCAAAGATTGCTTCAAACACCCTTTTATTGTAACATTTGTGTACATATTAAATGATTATGCAGATTTATTCCAGAAACAGCTATGAGTCTATAGATCATATAATTTTTGCCCTAATAAGTAATATCTTTGAGCAATAAAGTATTAGAAATATTAAGATCTATTTTCAACAAAGTGTATAAGGCATATAACGATAAAGAATATGAATGTCTAAAAAAGTTTCAAGTAATACAATCGAAAGTAAATAATAGCTGAAACATGCATTGTTTTTTTAAAAATATTTATGCAAATAATTTTTGCATGTTTTGATACAAATAATAAAAAAAAAACAAATATAATAAACATAATTTATTTACACAAAATTATTGTACATTCTACAAATTGAAGGCCTGACACACTGAGCTGATCAAATTTATATATATATATATAACGTGAATGTCGTATATTGGCAGTATAATGTGGATAATTTATAATTATTTTACTGTTTAGAGTAACCCTTCTACAAGGCATTATATTATTCTTTAACTGAGAGTTAAAGTTTATATCTGAGTAAAAATAATCTTTATTGAATAAATAGTAAACATCATTAATGATTTTAAATGAAATAGTGATAAAGTTGTGAGTACATAAAGCTTAATCTTACAAACCGAACCTAATAATTTGGTATTGATAAGTACTGAACGAATAATGAAAGTTATGTAAGAGAGTGAGACCTAGGCTAATTAATGAATGCTGATTCAGCATGAAATGTGGGTTTTGGGATTCATTTATCTTTTTTAGATATTTTTGTTCACATGTTTCAGAAATGTGTGGCTGAATATATTTTTAATATGTACATAATGACAATTTCAAACATTTTATTTAGGCAGAAAAAATATTATAAAAGAAAATGAATGCCCTCATAGTTAAAACAATGGCATTTAATAAATTATATTACAGTTAGGAGTTACAATACAATATAAGTTCATATTACACAGCATTTACAAGCACAGCTTGTTTGATGGGTCATGGATTAGTATGCTAGAAAATTAAAATGATAGTTACATTAAACAAGATCTATTCCAATCATATTCTCAGGAAAATGTTCTTTTTTAGTAGTGTCTATTACACACAAATCTATTAAATACTAACATTGCTAATTTTGACTATTACCTTCAGATTGTCATACTATGAAAGCATGAAATTTACTTAAGATGTGTGTTACAGATATAAGTAAACCTATTCTTCTGATTCACTAGAAAGAAGAATCATGGCTGTTTTTTCTGAAAATGATGGTGTTGTGATTAAAATAAAACATGCAGCAGTTTCTGTTTGCTAGAATAATGAATTAAATGTAAAATTTTATAATAAATATAGAGATTTAAAGACAGAAGTTCAATGAACCATGAGTATATTTAAAAATTATTGGTAGGTTAAAACTACAAAAGAGATACAGAAATTTGCCAACCAGATATTCACTAATGTGACCATTCTATATACTGAATGATACATATGTACATGAGAATTGATGTTACTAATTTATTAACTACAGCAGTAGATTTCTCTTATATGATGACAATGGTATTTTGAATAGGTGAAATAATTATTTTGATTATCTTTTGAATAACATATAAGAATTGAGATAATAATTTTTAATGATATATCCATTTTATCTTATTTATATTTGGACAAAAATTATATAATATAATTAAATCATATCAATCTTTTATAATTTAAAATTATAAAGATTTCAGGTCCTGATGAAATATCTGAGAAGGCTCAAAATATGGTGGTAATATGTTAGCTTCAATAATACAAACATTCTTTATAAATATATGGATTTATGAAATTAGGTTGGTGATTCATAAAATATGTGATTTAGTCAATGATTTAGTAATGTTTCTATACACTAGAAGGACTGGATACTGAAATAAAAACAAATTGTTTCTTTTGATTTATGACAGAACAAGCAGAGAGAGTTAATGTTAGCATATACCATTCTTTGTGACAAATAGTGATTACTAGATTGATTTTAATAAGAAAATCAAGTATTTTGATTATAGACACCAGAATTTGAATTTTGAAAAGATTTGTTTATTATTGAGGTTAAGCAGAGACAGTGGTTGAGATTGATTGATATTATGAGTCATATTATAGATATTCCAATAAATTATTTTCCCTGAAATGGAATTTTGATTTAGGTCAAGATGAGAAGAAACACATTTGATAAGAGATTGAAAAAACTTACTACCACTGAGCAGTGCTTTATTAGTAGGGGTAATGCAGACAAATTTTATAGCATCAGAGTACACAAATACAAATTTAAATATTGTTTAATGGTCAATGAATGAGTCTTATTGTATCCACACTACAGGGCGCCACTAGGCCATTTGAACCTAGAAAATTTATATAGTAGGCAGATACTAAGTTAAGATTCAAATATATATATATATATATATTATTCAGACCATTAGCCCAATGTCACTAGCTCATAGAGTAGCAGAGATTTAAACATTTTTATAAGTTTTAATAGATTTATATTCTCAAAATATATTAATATTTAAAACAATAAAATAAAAGAAGCCACTGCCAGTAGTTAACACACAAACATTTATTTATGCACATATATAATATTTATATTTAAAATTGAGGAATAAATTTAGACTTTACAATTAGTTTTAAATTGGTTATTATTATTATTATTTTTAAATTTAAATTATTGTTTAATAAAGTCCGCACAGATGGACATTTTAATTATATTTTAATTTAGCATGTTGAGTATAGATAGGCTACATAGATATTTTTTCACTTAAAAACTTATCAAAACCTTCATTCAATCTCAGACTAAAAGTTCGTAGCCAAACCCAATGCCTGCTTCCAGATATATAGTCACAACTAATGTAATATGAAGATGCTAGCATAAAACCATGCCGACAGGAATGTGCATCTGACAGCATGATATTATTTGAAGGAAATGATCCATGTCCAGAACAGGAATGTGCATCTGTCTGACTAAAGAATCATGTATATAATTTTTTTAAAGAGTGCTACGTATGGGGGAGAGCGGTCTTTCTGCTGACTTATAAATTCCTGTCCATAGAGCTAGAAAGGGTTAATGGCACAGAAATATGTCTGCGACCATTTCAACAATATGACTGCCCCTTTAGGATCATGCATTCAGTTGGGCACATTGCCCTGTATGCTAAACACACTTCACATTACACTGATATAAACACCCATATATCCCTCCACAAGCATTGTCCTAACTACGAAACAAATAGCCTGAAATTAAACCCTTAAAATAAACATAAACGAATTTAAACATAGTTATTAATTTTTATCCATGCAGATATCCATACCCAACTTTAATTTGATACATTTTAATTTCACATAACACACACACAAAAAAAAAAGAAATGGAAATGATTGCTTAAACAGATGCATAAAAAATTACTAATAATTGTTTTTAGGCCAGATAATTGTTCTTATTTTCAGCTATTATTTGCAATTTTAGAAAAGTTCTTATTAGATAGACACAAGAGTTCATACTTTATGGATTGAGCAGATTTAGAAGTCCATCGTGATCACTTTAGTAGATTTTGTCCTTCTTTGAAATGAAACTGCTACTTGCCATGCATTTGGTCAGGAACTGTCATCCAGAGGCCTCAGCTGGTTGTCTGGAAAATTAAATCTATTGCAGACTTCCACATCGTGAAAATCTGCAATATAGCTAATTATAATGATATATTCATAGTCAGCTCTCAGATCACAATTATAATAATTTGGCTTTTATATTTTTATCAGTCTCTTATCATCCAAGCTTTGGATTGAACGAGCAAGATGTCACTAATCCTCTGGTGTTTCAATTACGGTCCGTGCTGACATTTCTGGTGTTTGCAATGGTCATTTAATTTCTTTTTCTCTTACCATTTAATTTATTTTAAGTGCCCCAAGGGCTAGTTTACTTTAGAACAATCATTTAATTAATAAAACAATCATTTCCATTTTCTAAGATTATAGAAATCAACATTATTTCTATTTTCAAAAATATCAATCTTTATATTTTTACTTTTTTACAAAAAAAAAAAATACTTTCAAATACTTTTTCTTAAAATAGTTTAAGTTTTCCATCTGCGCGACAATATATATATATTAAACAACTTTTAATTTCAGTTTTTAAGTTTTTTTCTTTTTAATAAATCAATTTTTATTTATGATCTTTTTATTTTCATTTTAAAATAATGTAACGGCATATTATATTCCGTTACAATTGAGTTAAATGATTTCTGAAAGAAAAAGATAGAAATTGAATGAAGTGAGAGGCCATTATTTTTGGTATGCATTTTCAGTGTTCTAATGCTGATGACCACAATATTTTATTCCAAATTAATTTGCAACAAAGTGAATTTAGTTTCTTTTTAAATACAGTGGTAAATCTAATGATTGGCATATAAGAAGTGATTTTTGGAAAGATTAAAATATTGATTAGAGAGATTTTAACAAGTATGCTTTGGGCAGGGAGTTAATGATTTTCTCATTAGATAAGAGCAGGGAGTTCTGAATTAGCATTCTCATGGTATTTATTGATTTATAGATAATAAAGCTGAGAAAATTGTGTGGGGTATAGCAAAGAGAGGCAAGACCCTATTGCCAGAGAGTATATTCCATGTAGATGATTTATTAAGGTTAAATTGGAGTACAAAATAAGCATTGTATCCTTCAAGAAATGAGATAAGTGATTGTAGATATTTCTTGGAAGGAAGGAAGATGACAAGGTCATCCGTAAGTTATATGGTTGATAGCCCTACTAATCATTGGGATATGAATGCCAGGTAGTTTCTTTTTTATTTCAAGAAGGAGTATATTGATATAAGTAATGAAAAATAATGCACTCAATGGTGACCCTTGTGGAATAGAGTTAAAAGGCTTAAAGCTGGGGACACTTTGCCATTGTGAATAATAGAAATTTCTCTATTTGTTAATAGGTTAGCCAATATTTGGAAAATAGGAATAGGTATCTTGTGAGACACAGAGACAAAACTTTCCGTACAGTAGTGCCACTCAATGCAAGCCAGAGTAATGAATGAAGGCAGGAATGTTTGTGCATAAAATTCCTATCTAGTGCCTATACATAAACCTTCCTACCTCCATTGATTACTCTGGGTTGCACTGAGTGCCATTACTGTAATGAGAGTTTTGCCTCTTTGTAAATAGCTTGTGTAAGCATAAAGATTGGTGATCATGTGATGTTTAGTGGTTTAATATGTTACGAGACTATAACAATTAAATGAGAGAGACAATGGGTATAGAATCAAAGGCAGATGAAATATGTATTTGTAACTCAATTGGGCCAGTTTTCTTTCTGACATAATCAATTATAATTCTGCACAGCATGATGGCATCAGAGGTGAAAGCTTCCTTCTTTGTATATTGGTATTCTAAAATTGAAGGAATCCCATCCTTTATGATAGATACAATTTTAAGATAATATTTTCTTGAATTTCTAGTTTTTAAAAAGAAAAGCTAAGCAATTTCTTTCAAATAGAAAATGTAATTTAAACCATTAAATTATCATTATACAGTATATTTTTTTATTTTTCTATTGTTTTAAATCATTTATTTTAATGAATCAAGTCTAAAGTTTTATTCTCCTTTTGTTTAATTCTTAACCATCTTTTGTTCTATATTTTAAAATCTCTTCTTTTTTATTTGTACTGACTATTTAAATGATGACCCTTTTTATTTAAATATATATATATATATCATAACCTAGGGAATTTTTTTTTTTTACAATAAATAAATAAATATCTAAAAACAACTCATTATATGGTTATGGGGAGAGACTCTTATTATGAAGCACACTAAAGGTATCTTGTGGGCTTAGCTCAGTGACAGTTACATATACATTAATGGTTACTCCAGAAATTTTTATTAAGGTAAAGGGAACTTTCTAAAGCAATAATAAAAATGCATATTATACAATACATAATTAACATAAACTAGGAAGAGGAAAAACTTCATTCTTGCTTATAGAATACTTAAAAAAATCTAAAATTTCTTTTATCAAAATATATTCTTTGAGTAAAATGATTTGTACTTAAGATAACATCTTCTATCAATCTTTATTTGAATATATTGATAATAATAATTTATTAGTTACCAAATTGAATAATAGCATGATCTAGGCTACTCTACTCTTGCAGGGTAAAATATAAGGTATCTTTCTAATGGCACATGAAAAATAACCACAATCTTCTTTTGCCACCACCATAATCTAAACAAATGCATTGATAATTAATGTAATAATAATAATAATCTTAGGGTTGGTTGTAATTTTTAGAAGTTATACTATAATATTGTGTTTCCAATAAAATGACCACATCCTGGTAGACCATAGGAGACATATGCTTCTCTTTTAAGCTAATGCTTCCTAATATCTTGAAACAATAACAAGTACCGAAAGAGGTATTTAATTTGTTAAACAATTGCATAAATAAAATGTACAAAATTTAGAATAGTCATAGTCTTTTATTCAGGATATCATTCAAAATAGTAGAAAGAAAAGAGTACTTTTTATGTCTTTTTACTGCCCCATCGACAACACCATGCAAATAATCAAAAATGATTATTGTACCTTTTATTTTTAAATAGATAAATTACCAGTCTGCAGTCTGGAAAATAATCTAAATAATGTTAAGCAATATGAAACAAGTCTTCATTTCTCTTTATTGCAGTCCCAATTTTTGGAATTGAAGCCTTTATAAACAATTTTCACTCTTTGAAACATTGAGATTTGGAGCTGGAGGAATTGGTTATCTGTTACCCAAATTTCCTTTAGAAATTAGCATTGTTAAGATTGTGAACTTTGTGAACTGCATATAGAAAAAAACCCCTCAATTTTAAATAATAACAAATACATTTATTAATATTTTATAAAGCAACATGAACAACAATTTATTCACAATAAAGTTGAAGCTATTTGCCAAACATAGGCATTATTATATTATTTGGTCAGATGGCACATAGGTAACACATTCTGACATCATTATAAAACTATCTAAGGTTTTAACAAAAATATTTGAATAAATTATTTAACCAAAATACACTTAATGGTGATATTGGTTAAATGTTGGCTAGTTTATCTGAATTTCTAATTTAGCTACATTATCCCATTCAACAAAAGTTGGGTTTAAAAAAATAAAAATAACAATAGCTCAAGTCATAGCTCAGCAATATAATTTAATTAAAATATATTCTGGTCAGGTAACTAATAATACTCTTTCTTACAGATTGAATTACTGTTAATCTGAACTATACTCTGACTGGATTTGAATAAGCAAGCTGGAATGATAATAATAAATATCAGATTCAGACAAATAAACTGAGATTGCCTGGCATTATTTTTTTACTCTTTAAAAAATATATAAACCAGGGTATGGATTATTTATCAGAAGTCATGTACACACATATTATACTGATTTATTGTCCACATAATAATAATAATACAATATCTAGTATTAAATAACTTACAAATCCATCAGCAAAGTGTTCCAGATGTTGAAGATGAATACAATGAAAATGTGTATTGCCTATTATGTTAGGTGCTAAATAATAAGTATTCAAATTATGAACATCTTGTTGATTTTATTGTGGATGGCTGGAACAACACAGCAGCACAATACAGACATTGTTATACTTAACCAAGCACTGTAAACAAAGTGCAACATGAAGAACTAAACTTTTCAATAACTAACTTATCATTGCCATATCATACGTAATACATAAATAATCTCATTTACTACAGTGGAAAAGAATTTAACCATTTCATGAGAGATAGGTGACACATAGTCTCCACAGAACAAAACAATATTAACAAATTATGGTGGCTTCCAATACCTATATCTAAAGTAAAGAGTATATGTGGATGTAGTCTCAGCACATAAGAAAAATGGAAAATGACCAAAATTATGATTCTCTCCAGAGATCTAGGTACCTTAATAGTATGTGATAACTATCACAAAATATAAAACACTATCAACTCATGGTATAAAACATGAACAATGGGGAGAGCATCTCCATCCTACAAAGCACAAAAAAGCAAACAATACCAAATGAAGCCTAATGTTCTAAGTCATATATCTCAAAATGAATGATGGCAAGATAACAAATTATCACTCAGAAAGCTGACTAAATTAATATTCACATTAAAAATTAGCAAACAATATTTATGGATATTTTTCTACAATTTTATTTTTTTTACTTTTTAAATTTATAGTTCCTATGTTAATTTTCTATTTAATAATGCTCCACTGTGTCCAAAGCACAGGTTTATGAGCTGAGTTACTCACAATTTTGTTTATTATATTACAAGGATTGACATTTTTTTCTACTGTCAAAGTTTTTATTTCTAATTTTCATCAAGAATTATTATTTATACTAGTGTAATTTCCATCAAATTATCTGATATCTATTATCTATTATTCTTTAATTTTTTACTCAGATGCTTAGAAAAATCTTCTTTTCTTTAGTCTTCATTATTAAAAAAATCTACACTAGTCATATTTTCTTTAACAAAATCCAGAGACAGTATCCATGAGTGTAAAGCTGCCAATTGGTTTGATCATTAGACTATATTTTATCTGGCAGGTCTTTATTTTGATATCTTTCTTTTAACATTCATTATGGCCTTTTAAAACAGTTGCTTGTGCTATGAGATTGTAAATTGCCTCTTGATATTTCATATTGTCTTGCTCAAGTCTTATCCAAATCGCTTCTGGTTCATCTAAAAACTTTCATTATTTCAGGGCTGCCATAAAATCATCTCTTTCTGGATCTGCTCCAAGAGTTTCTCTTGTGGCCACATTTCATGGCATTTATGTTTGGCTCTGTAGAAAGGTCTGGTGCTATTGAAAGCACATAGGAATTATGCCATTTTCTCAACTATCTTTTTCTCAGTTCCAATGAGCATCCATTCTATATTAGAATAAAAACTATGCCACACTATCCTAATAGTCAGTTGTTCAGATAGTAAACTGGTTGTACATTCTCTTAATTCCACCACTTGCCTATGAAAAAATGGTGTGAAAGGTATACCAGGACATCATTTGGGTGTGACACCTAGTGTATAATATTCTTCTGGCATTCTTCACTCCAGTAGCTGGCTAGCAGAGCTTGTTTTCCTTAATAAATGGGAGTTTATTAAAAAGGGAGTCATATCAAGCTTAAGAAATCCATTAAACATGGCTGCATGCATTTACAATTTTATCCTCTTCACTTCACTGATTCAATTTAAAGTATCTTTCCAAGTTATTGTCATATCAAACTAAAAACTTATGTGCATTTCTCCTCTCTTTTTAAATCCAGCTGAAGTATTTCACAAGGTTCACAATTGTTTGCAATATATATATATATATATATATATATATATATATATATATATATATATATATATATATATATATATATATATATATATATATATATATATATATATATATATATATATATATATATATATATATATATGCAAAACCATAAAACAATACAGTACTAGATTAAATTCAAAATTTTTACCAAAATCCTTACACAACCATGGTTTCATCTACTACAAATAGACCTTCTCAAGTGAAAATCAACCTAAAGGAAAACATATATATATACAAACAAACAAACCTTCCCATAATTCATTTCAAACTCCACCTTCCCTTAATATCAAAAGAAGTCTTCATAAGATTGATAGCCTCAGAATCAAGGAGTTTTATCATCAAAGTCTCCTTTATTCTTCTTTTTAACTCATTCTTTTCATAAAAAATAACCGAAGCATTGTCAAACAATATTCTATGACCTGTATTCAATTCATGAATATATAAAGCTGAGTTAAGATACCTATGTTTAACTCTACTTATATGAACCTTAACCCTTTCCTTAAGGCTAAATTTACTCTGGCCTACATAAAATTTACCACAACTACCTGGAATTTTATAAACAATACCAAGAATAGACCTACTATCAATAGACTGCTTTGAACCATTAAGTAATGAATTCAAATCAGAACCTTTCCTCCATGCAACCTTCTTTCCACCTAACAAATGACTATTCCTATAAACCAAATTATAAATTGATGCTTTAAATGGTAAAGACATATAATCATCATCCTTACCAACAAAATTCTTATCATCCAAATCACGACTATAAACATTATTATTAAATACCACTTTTTTAATAAAATCATGACTATAACCCAATTCTACATATTCAGCAGCAAATTGACTTTTTTGAATATCAGCATCATTATTAAAATTATTAAGCCTTCTATTCCGACAACAAAAATTCAACAAAGACATTTTTTTATGTATAAAAGGCTGATAACTATCAGGCCTAATCATATTTCTCAAATTTTTAGGTTTTATAAAATGACTACAAAACAAAACATCATTAACCTTCTCAACATTTAAATCTAAAAACTTTAATTTTACAAAATCAAAACCACCCCCCTCAATTGTAAACTTAATATTAGAATCAAAACCATTCAATCCACATAAAAACTCTTCTAATTTCTCTTTCTGAATAACAAACAAACAATCATCAACATACCTAACAAATAATTTAATAGAACCTGAAAACATATTAATAATACTACACTCCAAATAATCAATATAGACAGCACACATCAATGGAGAAATGACATAACCAATAACCCAACCTTCTCTAATCTTATAAAACACATCATTAGACATAAAATACATTGAATCCTCTAACAGCAAAAGCAAATCATGAAAAACCTTAATCTTATCTGCAGAAAAACATTCTAATTTTTTTAAAATTGAAAGAAAAACATCAATACTTTTTAATCTATTAACCGATTGGTACATATTTTCAATGTCTAAACTACCAAAAACACAATCATCATCCAAAACAAAACCATTTATTTTCTTAAAAGCTTCAAAGGAAGAAGAAACACAAAATTGACCCAGTTTTATGTAATCCTTAAAATATCTTATAATAAATTTTGATATTTTATCAACAATTCCTCCTGTAAAATCAAAAATACATCTCAAAGGAAAATTATCTTTATGAGACTTCAAATTAAAGAAAACCTTTGGAGCCACAAAATCACTAGGGTAACAATTTAAATAAGTAGCTCTATCAAAAATCTTTTTATTTTCCATAACTTTCATAATCTTAATTAATTTAGATTTTATTTTTTTACCAGGATCAGAATCTAAAATAGCATATTTTCCATTATTTAATTCTAAAGAAACTTTACTTTTAAAATCAATATTATTTAACAATACAAACCGGCCACCTTTATCTTCTTTTAATAATATAACATCATTGGCTTAAAAGAAGATAAAGGTGGCCGGTTTGTATTGTTAAATAATATTGATTTTAAAAGTAAAGTTTCTTTAGAATTAAATAATGGAAAATATGCTATTTTAGATTCTGATCCTGGTAAAAAAATAAAATCTAAATTAATTAAGATTATGAAAGTTATGGAAAATAAAAAGATTTTTGATAGAGCTACTTATTTAAATTGTTACCCTAGTGATTTTGTGGCTCCAAAGGTTTTCTTTAATTTGAAGTCTCATAAAGATAATTTTCCTTTGAGATGTATTTTTGATTTTACAGGAGGAATTGTTGATAAAATATCAAAATTTATTACACGATATTTTAAGGATTACATAAAACTGGGTCAATTTTGTGTTTCTTCTTCCTTTGAAGCTTTTAAGAAAATAAATGGTTTTGTTTTGGATGATGATTGTGTTTTTGGTAGTTTAGACATTGAAAATATGTACCAATCGGTTAATAGATTAAAAAGTATTGATGTTTTTCTTTCAATTTTAAAAAAATTAGAATGTTTTTCTGCAGATAAGATTAAGGTTTTTCATGATTTGCTTTTGCTGTTAGAGGATTCAATGTATTTTATGTCTAATGATGTGTTTTATAAGATTAGAGAAGGTTGGGTTATTGGTTATGTCATTTCTCCATTGATGTGTGCTGTCTATATTGATTATTTGGAGTGTAGTATTATTAATATGTTTTCAGGTTCTATTAAATTATTTGTTAGGTATGTTGATGATTGTTTGTTTGTTATTCAGAAAGAGAAATTAGAAGAGTTTTTATGTGGATTGAATGGTTTTGATTCTAATATTAAGTTTACAATTGAGGGGGGTGGTTTTGATTTTGTAAAATTAAAGTTTTTAGATTTAAATGTTGAGAAGGTTAATGATGTTTTGTTTTGTAGTCATTTTATAAAACCTAAAAATTTGAGAAATATGATTAGGCCTGATAGTTATCAGCCTTTTATACATAAAAAAATGTCTTTGTTGAATTTTTGTTGTCGGAATAGAAGGCTTAATAATTTTAATAATGATGCTGATATTCAAAAAAGTCAATTTGCTGCTGAATATGTAGAATTGGGTTATAGTCATGATTTTATTAAAAAAGTGGTATTTAATAATAATGTTTATAGTCGTGATTTGGATGATAAGAATTTTGTTGGTAAGGATGATGATTATATGTCTTTACCATTTAAAGCATCAATTTATAATTTGGTTTATAGGAATAGTCATTTGTTAGGTGGAAAGAAGGTTGCATGGAGGAAAGGTTCTGATTTGAATTCATTACTTAATGGTTCAAAGCAGTCTATTGATAGTAGGTCTATTCCTGGTATTGTTTATAAAATTCCATGTAGTTGTGGTAAATTTTATGTAGGCCAGAGTAAATTTAGCCTTAAGGAAAGGGTTAAGGTTCATATAAGTAGAGTTAAACATAGGTATCTTAACTCAGCTTTATATATTCATGAATTGAATACAGGTCATAGAATATTGTTTGACAATGCTTCGGTTATTTTTTATGAAAAGAATGAGTTAAAAAGAAGAATAAAGGAGACTTTGATGATAAAACTCCTTGATTCTGAGGCTATCAATCTTATGAAGACTTCTTTTGATATTAAGGGAAGGTGGAGTTTGAAATGAATTATGGGAAGGTTTGTTTGTTTGTATATATATATGTTTTCCTTTAGGTTGATTTTCACTTGAGAAGGTCTATTTGTAGTAGATGAAACCATGGTTGTGTAAGGATTTTGGTAAAATTTTGAATTTAATCTAGTACTGTATTGTTTTATGGTTTTGCATTTTTATTTTTTGCTAGTATAGTGTTAGACAGTTTTGGTTTTATATATATATATATATATATATATATATATATATATATATATATATATATATATATATATATATATATATATATATATATATATATATATATATAGACTCCATAATCAAAGTGTTTGACCAGTGCATAGAAGGCCTCTTCCTTCCTCACCATGGTACTACTGTTAAAGTAATATCTTTTATTGATGATGTCCTGATAGTCTTCAGAGATCTGAAAAATATTTCTCTCATTCTTCATATTCTGAACAAATTTGAAACCCTAACATGATCTACAATAGAAGTTTGTAAGTCTCTATATTCTTTAACAGGTACACACTCAACTTTTCTTCAAATTACAATTAACTTATCTAAAACACAATTAAGCCATCATCTAAATCATGTAGTCATAAACAAATTCAATACAAGGATAAAAGTCCTATGCCCAAAACTGTGTTACCCTATAATACAAGTTTATTGTTAAAGCTGTTCTGGTGATATATTTGCTTACTATAGTTCATAGATGCATCTTTAAAGGAGTATTGTTAGGACTATCATGTCCACAATAAAATTATTTATCTGGTATCAACATCACATCTTCTATCAATTACAAGTGCTTGTTATTCTATTTGCAAAGTTGGTATTAATCTAATGTTTCCTCAATCATTTATATTCTATATCAGAGTTAAGATGTACATCACAACCACACTTAATCCAATTCTTAAAGCACTTCTCCACCTATAATAATGCTTGCCCAACTTCCATATGCAATCATTTTTTTATACTGATCATACTATTGAGCATGCAGATCTGATGGACAATTATAACATCAAATCTTTAATTAGTATTTCATTTAAAGATTTGAAAAAAATTATATATATTAACATAAATCTATCGTCAAACCCCCCCCCCCCCCAATTGCCAAAACTTTAATTAGATTCCAAAATGTGTGTTCCTCAATTTGGCTAAAATTTTTGCTTAATTTATTAACATATTTTCTACAAAAACTTTCCTCATTAACCATTTTAAATTAAATCTAGATTCCATATGTATCTTATATAATAATCATCCAGAAGATATGATACACGCTTTTGAAACATGCATATATTTCTCATCTTTATGATATTTCATATATCTCAAGAAAATTATTAATCTAAAAGAATTGGTTGAGAAAAATATTTAAAAATTTTAATCCGTATAATGCCATAGTAATTATTTATACTATTAGAACTATGTGGCTTGCTCACTGCTCTGCAATTTTTGTCAACAAAACATATAATATTCTAAAAAAATAAAGCGTGGTATAATATATTCCCAGAAATATTATGAGAACAATTTGGCAGAGCAATATTTTTTTTAGATGTTCATTATTTTAAAATGATATAAATTATACTTTAAAACTGAATTATTGTATCTGCCTTCAGACACTAGTCACGACTATTATATTTTGTAAGCCATGCATCTTATGTCATATAAAAATAAATTCCCTTGTATATAATTTGCAATTAATAAAGCTTATTTTATATATAAAAATTAATAAATAAAAAGATTTGATTGACATAGTAATGGTAATAATAATACTAAGGTCTTATCTATGGGGGTCAGATTGATATGGTCAACATTGGTGTGACTATATAATATTGGCATCATCAAGAGCTTTGATCATTCCATCCATCAGATTTTCATTGATATGGATGGCTGAATAATTGGAGAGTGGAGAGGATTGAAGCTTATCTATTAAAGCGTGTAGATTTTTTTTCTTCAAAAATATTCATTTTATTTATTATACTTATAATACAACAATTAAAATAAATAATCAAAAGATTCAAGAGAGATTTATTTAACAATATACATTCAAGTCTTGACTCCCTTGATCTTTAAAATGATGAAGTGACTAAACAAATATTAATATCCCATAATCATAAAAAGATCCAGAATATAATTATGTACACAATTTTGATATAATAAAATTTATTAAGTTATTAACATAACAGTAACCATTTCACTCAAGTCCTTTGAAAATCAATCATACATCAGCAGGTTCCTTCAAATATTAACAAATCTTGCAAATTAGAATCTTGCATCAACTTCCATTTTACATTATTATCTCTTATTGACTTCTACTTTTCTATAAACACCAGTTGTCTTGCATACATAATATCCTTAAATGAGGAATTTACTAACTCTGGGAAGCTTCTGAAGGTAAATGTGGTGATAAGACTGTACCATTAGAAGCCTGTAAAGTGCCACTTGTGGAACTAAATACAGGCCCTTCAGATGAAGATTCAACCATACTAGAAAGTTCAGACAAATGAGCTGCTGAAGATGATGAAGCATTGTCAGAAGAGGCTGGAGATGGAGGAATTTGTGGTGCTGCACCATCTGGTGATCCCTGATCTTGAGTCTGAATTATTAACTGCTGGATGTGATCTTGCTGGAGAATAGCAGGAATCTCATAGTGATGGAAGAAATAAATCATGGAATGATTTTGGTAAACTTTTTTTTTTATGAATCCAACAATGGACTATGACTTTGGTGAATAGAACAGGGAGCCTGATACAGCGAAAACTGGAGTTCTAGGCTCCCTCTAGTGGACTTAGCATGTAGATTTTTTATCTTAATACAAAGAAAGGACTGATTATATATATATTAATTCTAATATTTTCACGGATAAATGATGATTTCATATTATTATTATTTCCGGGATATTCCGTGTGGTAAAATAGCTGAATAGCTGACGTTTCGGTACAATAACAAGTACCCTTTTCAAAGAGAACGCTTTGAAAAAGGTACTTGTTATTGTCAACTATTTAGCCATTTTACCACACGAAATATCCCGAAAATAATAATAATATGAAATCATATATATACATACGTGTGTGTGTGTGTGTGTGTGTGTGGGAGATAATGAGCTGGTCCAACTGATGAATGCTGGTTCAGCATGAAATACTTATATTGGAGATTATTTATCTTTTTCACATGTATGTGGTCATGTGTATCGGTTATACTAAATAGAGTGGATGACTATAGAGAGCTTGAAAATCTGGGTTCAAATCCCCTTTAATTATATGTAGATTTGTAATGGTTCTGATATTCTAATTATTTTTTTATTTTATTGTTTCTTGATCATCTATATATTTTTTATTTTATATTGAAATTGTAGCTTGTACTAATATTGATTTTTTTAAGTGCTTATAATTATTTTGACTTACACATTCTCAGAACGGTATATATTCTAATATTTTTAAATAAATGGATATTTATCATTTTATAACTAGTAAAATACACACACACACAAAAACACGTACTCATTTGATTAACCAGTGAGAATTGTTTTTATTTTTTTCGTCATTATTAATCTGTATATGTTTATGTAATCGTCGAAAATGCCTTTGCATATATATGTAAATAAATAAATAAATATATACATCAAAAGGCTTCATAATGTAAGGCTTAGAACTTCTGCATGCTATAATCTAGAATTGGGCTCATGTTCAGATTGAGTAAAACACTAGTTTTTTAGATTATTTTACTTAGAAATCCATTATTAGCAGTTAAATGAATATTTAGACGGAGAATAAATCAAGAATAAAAAATTTCTTAGACAGTTCCTCTTACCAAATTCTTGACAAACCTGGTTGTTAAAAGTCTTTTTCATTGCTCCTCAATGAAGTAATAATGCTAGAGTGGATTAACAACAAACTAAACTTTATTTTATCTAAAATATCTATGTAATAAGATATTTTAAATAAAATAATAATTTTAATACAAATCAACATTTGATAAAAAAAAATAAATTAAAAATTTAAGCTACTTTGGTCCTTTGTTTGAAAAATATATCAAAGTCATATTATTATTAGTAATATTTTAATTTTTTATTTTTAAAAAGTTAATTTATTTGAACACTTTTTCTCAATTCTTTACAACTAACTTATGTTCAGTAAGTGAATTAATGTTTTCTTTTATTTAGACTTGCTATTTAAAAGAATATGCATTTCTATTTTAATAAACAATCTTTGTCTCAGTCTAATCTATAGTTAAAATTCTTTTATTATAATACAAATAAAGTAATACTGTTTTATGATAAGATTTATCTCAATTCAGCGATAAAACAGTTACGCAGTTATATAAATACAGCAAATCGATTTTTTAATTTACTATACTGATAATTTATAATATGTTAGTACGTTTAATAGTGTTAGGTATAGTCCTTAGATGGACCTCTGCTAATAATTGGATTATCAACGGTAACTACCAGTATTTAATTAATTCTAAAACTAAAGTAACATGGGATGCAGCAGTAAAAGCTTGCAAAAACGAAGGAGCACAAATTGTAACAATCAAGTCTGTAGCTGAAGAAGTAAGAATCTATTAATACATTGACAAAATTTCTTGATAAAAAAGAAATGATTTTTTTTTGCAATTTTTTTTTTTTTTTTTGGAAAGATTTGAAGAGCAACTGAGTTTATAATTAAGAATAGGCTTATATGTTTGTATGTTCAAATTTTCAGTCAACAAAGTTTTTTTTAAATTGTAAATAATAATAAGTACATAAGTGTATGAGTATTATCTATGTAATAATTTATTTATATTTATGCACATTCACGCACGCATACATACATATGTACACATATGTGATGTAAAATATATACATATATACACACATAAATTGTTTTTATTTTAGTAATTTTTGATAGCAGTTTTATTTTTATATCATTTTTTGTTGTTTTTTTTTCTTTGTAGAAAAGTTTGTTATAATTAGAAATAACGTATTCAATAGTAAATATTTTGATCCAGGAATAATGTCATGAGGTCAAGAATTGCAGCTTCCTGGATTAATTCCTTGTTGAGGAAAGTTAATATTTTGGTTTAGTTCATCGAGTAAAATTGTAGTGCTCAACTTAACACTTAGCCTCTTGAAAATCACATGTCCTCCCAAGCAAATTACCATATGATTATTTTTGTAGTAAATATTATTTATAGAATGGAGTGTAACAAATTTTAACATTGTTTCGTCATAAATGTTCAAATAAAAACTTATTGGAATAACTCATTACATATTTATTATGATTGCAGATATGCCAGTTTTATACAACAGAAACAGATTAAAAAAAAAAACATAAGATTTTGAGACTTTTAAATCTGAAAATTAAGAATCGCTGCAGATCGTAATTTAAAATTTTAACAGCACCGTATTTTATTCTTCACCCTTTCAAATAAATTTTAAAATGAAAACAAGCAAACTTACTTTATTTGGAGAAAATAAGTAAGTTTCCAAAGAAAAAAAAATATATAAAAATTTTTGTATTTTCAAGGCTCTTCTTATTATAATGCTAAGTTAAATCTTATCAATGTCCCTACAAAAAATTATATTTCTATCAAAAATTATAAATGGCTTTTATTTAAAAATATATCCAATATTTTCAGCCATAGTTTGGAAAAGATACATTTATTTAATTGTAGTAAATCTTACTTACATATCAAAACTTTTGGTGACCATTAGAATGTAATATCCTAACAGTATTTTTCCTCCATAATCTTCCAATAATATAATGGTTATGCATATCTACCTGCCAATCCCTATTAAGCTGGTAATAAGTCCAACATGGCCAAATCATGTACATTTATTTCAGGACATAAGAAGACTTAATATGATTTTTATCATATATTCAGTCCATATTCAATCTATTTAGTTTTCTAATACTATTCTATAAATGAATGTCTAGCTATTATTAGCTCTAAGGTAAAAATTATAGATTAATCTAGGTTGGTCAAGTGAGTGTATACAAATATATTTAAAATATGATGCAGATTTTATGTTATTGAATTTTCCAGGATTTCTGAACCTATGGTTTATCATTTTCTTTTTGAAATGAAAATAGAAATAATTCTGAAGATGATTCAGTTATCCACTTCTAAAGAAGTATTCTAAAATAAAACAAATGTCTACAGATCAATTTCTGGTTTTCATATATTAATGTTTTTTCTGTTCATGATTTTTTTTGTATACCTTAGTATCAGATATTGCATGTGATATTTTTTTATGTCAGAAAATAAATTATGTTATATCATTTTATAATAATCAAATACTTATTGAAAAGAAAAATACAGTTTCATAAGAATTTCTGAAACCATAACATTTTTCACACAAATCAACAGAGTTTTATTTATATAAAATATTAATGATAAACTTATTTATATGGATATCTTGGAAATAACCAGTCTTAAATAAAATAGATTTTATATTTTTATTGCCATATGAAAACTATTAGTTGAATGCAATCAATTATTATGTCAAATAAAAAAAAAAGAAAGGTTATATTTACATTTCCAAATTTTTTAAATCTTATTGTGTCATATTTAGATATATCATTCTTAGAAGTTATATATTTCCTGTCAATATATATTTTAATATCTCTTAGAAATGTAACTTTATTGACTAAAGTCTTTAGTTTTGATTTCTAACTAAAATTACACTAAAATGTTTTTCTCCCAAAAGAATTTCACATACTCTTTGTTTTTAAGACAGACATTTTTGGTTTCTTCTAATGTTAAAACAAATATATATGATGGCTGAGTATTATTTTATAACATACAGGGGATATAATGATTTAAATAATTAAACATATTTTTCAGATATCAATATTAAAATAATCGTAAACACTCAGAATGATTTTAGAGAAACTATTGATTCTGCTTTTCAAGACTTGGAGAAAAATTATGAAAATTTTTGACATAAAAGACTTAACTATAAGACAGAATAATTATTAAATTTGTTGTAAATATAAATTCAGTAATTTTATAATAGATGTTCAAATTGTCTGTTAAAAAAAATCATTTATGGTGTGAAATTTCAATTGTAAACATAAACTTTTGTAATGAGAACGTGTTTCATTACTCTACATCAATTTCAAACATCAAATCTCATACATTTGTAGGAGAATTTATCATAATAACATTTAAATAAAAAAAACAAACCAAGAACAAAGGGCAGTTTAAGATAAAAGAAAGCTTAGAAAAAAAGTAAAATATTTAAAATTGGAATAATGGATTAACAAGAAACAATTTTTTGTTGAGTGGCCTAAAGAAGCTCACACAAAATCTATTAAATTTTGTAAACTTTTGATATGCTAACAAGAAATAAAAATGAAATTTATTTAATGTACAAGTAGATCGATATTCTTTAAATTTGTTTCTTTTGTTAATAATGAATTAATAATATGAGAGAGAGGGGCAGAAATCCTGGTTATTAAAATATTTCAACAGTTCTACCATGATCATTTTATTTTCATTAAAAACTAACTTTTTATTTATGGCTTCCAGAAGTTCTTGTAATTCTTCAGGCCAGAAATCAACTATTAGAACAACTCAATCTTACCAGAATGCCAAACCAGCCTTATGTTAAATACTTCCAGCTTATCTTAATGACATTTATGTATTCTATTCTTTTGAAATCATAATTGAACTTTTGTCTCTGACTCATAGTGTTTTTACTAACTTTATTTCTTCACTACTGATAGTCCACATAGTTTATTTTTTTCGCAGAAGTTTCCAGCTGTACAAATGTCCACACTATTTTTATTAATTATAAGTCAATTTAATTAAAAGTATATTTATATGATAGCCCTATACCTTTTATTTTCACAAAAAGTTATGTAAGTTGAAAATCTCAGATAGCTGTCATAATAATAAATTTTGCTATTAAATCTTACAATATTTCTTATTCAGTCCAGTCATGGATGTTATATTTAAATATTTAAAACAAGATTGCCTATCAAATCTCATACACGAATTTATCTTTAAGCAATATGAAAATTCTCTAAAAAATAAAATCGAAACTATACTGAAAGCATTAATGGTCATTGTTAAAATGAATAAGGACTTATTTTAAATATAGATTTATAATTAATTTTATATTTATATGAGGCAGAGGAGCTTAAAGAAGCAATAAAAATAATAAAAGCATAAAGAATAGAAAAATGTTTTCCATTCTCTTTTATAACCTCTTCACCTAATTTTTCATATGATGTTAATTAAATTATTTATAAAGTTAATTATCTATATTCAAAAAGTTAATTAATAAACTTTATATATAATTTGTTTTGCATAAAAGGATTAACCTTTATTTCCTAATTAAACAATCCTATAACAAAAGATTTAGTTATCAAAATTTGAATATTCCCCCTTTTTCTTAATTAAATTGTTATCTATTATATACATTAATTGAATTTAGAAGCTATATTTATAAAAAGAAAAAAAAATTTCTTTTCACTAAATTTGGCAGTTTAAATATATAAAAAAATTGATTTTAAGCTTTAATTGATTTTTAAGCTTTTGATATTTATTTTTATAATTGAACTGCTATATGTTTATTTGATGCATTTTTACATACACACATCTTCTCATATTACACTCTATTTACATAAATTTCTAAGATTTTATTTAATTTTACTTTGTTTATCTTTATAATTGTGGTAATAGTATGAATACTGAACCCTCATTTTTCCATTTGATGTAAGCACCTTTTTTGCTCCAATTCACATCAATATACCGATTTACAGGCCGCTTCTGTTTGTTTACATAATATTCACTGCGCCTTTTTTTCCGACCATTTTTTTTTTTTTGTCGGTGATGGTAAACCACCAAAGTTTTTTTTTTTATTACATAATATCTCCATTATATATATATTTTCAACCAGTTTTTAATTTTTTTTTTTGTTGAAGATGGTCAACCACCAAAGTTCTTTTTGTTCCCACTTCTCAGGTTTTTTTATGTTTTTGAATAAACAAATACTTTGTTTGTAAATTAATGACTAACTGTCCATAGGTTTCTTTACATAATGTAAACCAAATTTTTTTTTTTTCACATGGTTTTTTTTGGGGTTTGTTTTTTTAAGAAACAAACACTTTGTTTTTAGATGGTATAGGGACGTTAGAAGTTTGCTTTGAAAATTGATCAATTAACACTCCACCGTTTGTTTACACACAAAAACACATTTACACTTTGTTGTTTTTAGATGGTGGAGTGGGGTTGGTTGTTTGCTTTTAACTTATCTTTTTTTTGTTGTAGTTTTGATTTGCTGAAGAAGACTTAAACAATTCGGTACTTTTGAATAAACCAAAGGCTTGGTTTCTTAGAGGCTGGAGGGGAGAGGGGTTGTTTTCATTTTGAATTGTCGTGGTCTTTTTTGGTTAATTTATTATGAGGCTTTTTTTTCTTCAAATCTTTCCACTACAGAAAGTTTTATATGATAGCGAAAAGTTCTTTCTTAATTTTTTAGGGCCTTTAATTTTTAAAAGACATAAACAGTTTGTTTTAAAGAATACTTTTTTTAAGCCGGGGGATTGAGGTGGCGAGAAGGTTTGTTTTGATTTTTAATTATCAACTTCTTTTTGGATTTTTTTTTTTGAGCATTTTATTATGTTACTCCACAGTTCTTTATTATTATTTTTTTTTTGGTGGGGCCTTTTGAATAAACTCTTAAACACTTTTTTTTTTTTGGCATAATAAAATATTACATACTTTAACTATTAATAGAAACTTATCAAATATTACCTACCTACTTTATAATCATGTGAGCAACAAAAACAACAAGTTTCCCATAAAATAATTTATTGGATCAAAAATAAATGAAACTTCGGACAAATTGTGAACCAAAACAAGTAAAAAAAAACACCAT